>JACEFZ010024360.1:0-157500 GCA_014155875.1 Cepaea nemoralis | reverse complement strand
GTAACTCTAAACTTTCCCATAACCATCCCCGGTATATGTTTCCACTACTTCATAACCATATCAAGCTCATTATGCTGATTATCACAGCAACAAAATACCCATGAACTTATTCTTCACAAAGAGAATGTGTCTCTCTATTAGCTCTCAGTAGTTTTATTAACACTTTTCTGAACGAAGGGTCCTCATTAAACCCTATATATTGTCTTTATTCTAGACAAAACTATGTAAACTAAACATAACTTAATTAACTACTATTTAACATACAAAACAGCGAAATAAAATCACAACAGGATATCATACCCCCCCCCCCCCCCCCCCAATTTTTATAACATCATTTATGTTTCCCCTCATATCAATTAAAGATATGAACTCATTCAAAGAAAAACATATATTAAAATAATACAACATACATCCTAATCTATTGTTACCTACTACTATTGGTCTCTTTTACGGACCAATAGTTTATACACAAAAGTCTAAGAACACAATAACCCTATTCTAAAATAATAACAATCATTTTACGGGACCAAATCAAGCAAAAAAAAACATTATACATGAGGCAATAAAACAATTGTCTTCTCGCTAAAGAGAAGGTTTTCAAAAAAAAACATAATTCCCTTAAAATTACTACGTACAGTGGCCCATCAACATTGGCCTCCTATATGAGCTATTCATTCCACTATTTCTATAACCGAGAAAACCAAACACTTCACCGCCAAGTATGTATATCTGTTAACTACAGACCAATTTCTTAACTTAGAACAATATCTGTTCTCTCTGCACAAAAAAATCACTAATCAACAATGACCGTACTATCATTGATTCTCTCCCCTCACAATTTTCTACCTTTTACAAAACTAACTTCTAACACATCACAAATATCATCTTAAGCAAGCACTGTGACTACAGGTCAACTCACTTTATCTATTACCAATGTGGCGATTATCTCAATGTCATCTCAATGTACCAGCAGTCATCTATCTACTAATAGAACCTGTGGCTCGTCACACTACTTGTTTCCCTTGGATTTGTACCAAACATCACTACAACTTGTTAATCATTATTACCGTTATCTACGGTATCTCCACTCTACTACTACCAGCAAAAACTTTTGTCTATTTACTATAGACCTCACCCACGCTAATTCTACTTTTAAGTCTCTCGTCTAACCGACGCAACTAACATTTCCTTCTCCTGTATCAGTACTTTCTATATCTCACCACCATTACTCTAAGCTATCCTCAAGTCTCTCCTATCCTTCTCACATCGTGAAGACAGTCAAACCAGTCACACTTATCGGAACACCTTTTCTAACATTCATTTACCTAATCTTGTTTACCTCCGTATCTTTCACTCCTCTTCCAATTTATCGGGATTCTTTCAGAACAGCAACCCACGCCACATATAACTGACAACGGA
This sequence comes from Cepaea nemoralis, assembly GCA_014155875.1. Lineage (NCBI taxonomy): Eukaryota > Metazoa > Mollusca > Gastropoda > Stylommatophora > Helicidae > Cepaea > Cepaea nemoralis. The sequence goes on along the minus strand of JACEFZ010024360.1, from coordinate 156,081 downwards.
TCTCACTTTCTTCATTTCTCAGTATTAGGCATTCCTGCTTCGATATGTCCCTGTCAAGAATACTAAAAATGTTTTATGAAACGTCATTCAGAATGTTAACTCTCTTTCCGTCAACCTGTCATACAACTTCCATAATTTCCTTCCAAGATCAGATATTCTAACGAAAAGACATCACAATTCTCTAATCACGTTCTTTCTATCTCTCAATTTTCGCATACTCTACGTTCCACGTTTTATCAACGTCACTTATCAACCACTCTTCGCATATTCACACGGACAGTGATACACAACCTCGCTCTCATCTCACGACTATTCTCGCATCGCGACCATGCTAACGTGTCCATACCATTACTTTTAAAAAGAACAACTTAGACGCCAATTCAACATTCCAGCAATCACTCACCACAATCCAAGCGTATCGACCTCCTCTACACACATTGACACAATATATCTCAGCTTCACTCTTACATTTTATCTATGTACTTCACTTAGGCGACGTCACCACAGCTCAATCCTACTTCACTCATCGCGACGAACATCTGTTTGTCTACAATTATACTCACGTATGAACAACGCATAACCAGACGAATTACTCCACAGGACTTTCACAATTCACTATTTTCTTATTTCTACTTTACTCAATCATTCCCTCCTTTACGAAGGTCAGAGCCTATACATTACCTCTCTCAACTTATATCGCTTTCACAGCACCCTCTACTATCTCTTCAAAACAAACCTCATTCCGCTGAACCACTAACCTCGTAGCTATTATTCTATACTTCTCCACACAACAACTTTCTCAGACTTAATCAGCTCTTCTTTCTCCACAAGCACGACGTAACTCGTATTCTTCAAGCATCAACATCTACAGACTTTTACTCTTAATATTCTCGCGTTCAACTGGCTATTTTACACACAGGATACTCAACTCCTCCTCAATCTGTATCTCCTCACCAGACACTCTCGGTTCACCTGTCAACAATACTATACTTACTTCTCAAACCCCCAAGCGAAACTATCTCAGACATCACGTCATAGCTCTGAGTCGAACCATTTCTAGTACGAACATTCATACTTAGTTTATCTTTCACCCTCTACTAACTCTGTGCTAATCTACTCTACTTTAATTACACCAGTTATACATCACTAAACACACGATATCCTGTATTACGTACCCACGTAGAATATCATTTGCCGTAACTCTCTATTCTCAACAACACTATCACCTACCCTGTACCATGTGACGCTACACCAAACAAAAATTCATCTGCCTATTTTAGACAGCTCATATATCTATATGCTCAAACCGCAATTCTTCTCCTCAGCCAAAACTATTCCATATGTCCTTCGTCACCCGAAGAATTTTAACAGTCATAGAGTGTATCCAAGTTAAATAATTCATTGTCTCTCAGTACATTAGTACGTCTTTCTCCTATTATGTCATCTTCACTATCTGTTGTCAACCTGTTAAAGTACTCAGGTCTTAACTATCTGAGTTTTCTTATGTTATCTGCTGTTGTCGAGGAATAAATTCCCGCTATCTGTCTATTACTATTCTTCTTCTTAAATGCTTTCTTCTTATTTCATTTATTTGCGTCGGTCTGCTCACTGTTTCCTGTATATCTTACGTAACGTTTGCACTTGCCCATCTCGTCTTCAGATGACACACTGATAACAGTTCCTTCATCTGATGTATAATAATTTACTGCAGACACGTCGATCCTATTCCCATAGTCAGCTTTAGAACGTTTGACTTTTTTTTCTCTTTCTTGGTATTCGTCTCTTAGCCTTCCCTACTTTCTTGTCATATAAACTAGTATCTAGTTCTAAAGAGTCACTAACCAAAACTCTGTCCGTCTGTTCACCAGCAACTATACCGTATGAGGGAACATCACGCTTCGAGTTGGGATCTGCTCGTAGTGCAATTCTCTCATTCTCCGAATCATCAGTATTTATATCTTTTTCTGCATCACTATAATCTGCGGCAGTAGGAATATCTTCTCCGTAACCTGAACTCTGACAGCTAATATTCCTACACCATTTGGGAATTAGTTTCATGTCTATACCTGAGGAACTTGACACGGCAGTACCTCTATTAACTATCATACTACTATTTCTTTCTTCAATACTTTTCCTCTTTGGCTTCCTTTCGCCCTTGGTTCTCGTCTGTCTACCTTTCTTAACTTCAACCTTGTCTCCCTTAGTCAAATGAGTTGTTTTTGACTGAGTTTCTATTAAGTCAGTTTGACTTCACTTTGTTATCTTGCTGGCTGGTTGTACCTGGACCTTTTTCTCTACTGTATCTACCTGAGTCTGCGTACTATTTTCTATCGTATTACCTGCCTGCGTCTGTGTCTCTCGGTTTATTTTCTTTACTAATACCGTCGGCCTCTTTTCCTGTCTAACAGTCATATTGGCAATCACCTTGGGAATAGTTGAATTTTCACTTACGTTTTCCACTTTGTTCTTTGACCCTGACTTCAAATACTGTCTCCGTCTTTGTTCAAACCAGTCGTCACGTCTTTTTCTAGCGGTTGCACTGTGAGAGGGCCAGCCCCATGATTTCCTTGAAAGGTTTCTCTCACACCCATTTTTGTATTTATAACAACTATACCAGTCCGAGCTTTCACCATTACGTCTGTTCTCACCGTCTTTTACTCTATAACCATTAAACTTTGGTTCATCATAACTATATTGTCTTCTGTCTTTATCAAGCAGTGGCTGTCTCCTGTTATTCTTTCCTACTCTATTGTAATCTACCTCAAATCTATAAGGGTCTTGTCTAGTCGTTCTGTTCTTCAACGTTTCTATAAAATTCTCTACTTCACTAACTGCCTCCCTTAATTCCCCCAACCATGTACTAATACGTTGTAATTCTACATATAAATAACTCATATTTCTACTTCTTTGTAATTTCTATCAGGCTTGAAACAATATTTCTACTTCTTCCTCTGCATATTCCTTGGTACCTGGAAAAAAAAACTCGAAGTCTTGAACTCAGCCGAAATTATGCCTGTTTCTCCACCGTGCTGTGATGGATCTGCTATGCTGAAATATTATTTTACAGACCAAGCAAATTTTCAAGCAATCAATTTCACATTTTTAATTTACTAATTTAAGAAATACAAATCACTTATACCGTAAGAACAGTTCAATCAGTTAATAGGTGTACAAATTACCCTACTCTTGTTTCTCGATCCACGCAAGACGTATTCTCCTAGGTTCGCCGTCAGGTTAAATTCAACGCTGTATTAGTTGAAACCAATCGCGCACTTCAGGTAGTTCGTTCCTTCTTCTAAGGTAGGTTCTCTTCTTGGGATGCCTCAGTACAGTACTTCAACCGTTGGTTGGGTCCCTTCTGAGATGGAGTACATCAATCGACGTCTTGAGAACGACTCATACGTAACAGAGCCCAAAAGGATTAGCGAGCGGCTCTCATTTGTAGTAGAGCCCTGAGATAGTCTGACACGTCAACAAAACATGGGCCAATCCATGAAGTAATGAGGTATTTATTTGCTGTCTTGATTGCCTTTTACCAACGTTCTTTTTTCCAGTTGTTAGCGCTCAGAACAAAACCTATTAACATTGAGGCTGAACTTGATCGTCTTATTGAAAAGTTCTTGTTCACCTGAAACAACGATCAGACTGGATTGCCCTTCAGCCAAACTCTTGCTCGCTCAAGACACGATCAAACTGGGCCGACTTTCAGCACACTCCTGCTCGCTCGAGATATCGATTTACTGACTTGAGCTTCAGCACATTCCTGACACGTTCGCCAGAGAAATGGACAAGAGGAGCCATTAGGATGGTGTTTACAGTTGATGCTCGCCGGTTTGATGACAATCGCAGGCGCTGCAACCTGTTATGGCAAGTTGGTCTTCAGCCTTTTCTTGACGCCAATTAAATTTTTATATCAAGTCTTGAAAAAGACTTACAGACAACCACCCCTGGCCGGGCTTTTGGTTGCTGTACTTCTCACAGATAACTTATTGGCCATTTTTCCAACTGCGCTTTGTTATATTCAATACTTGTTTAGAACCGTGCCGATATTCTGTTTCTGGCGATCGACACAAACGGACCAAGGATCTTGAGCTACTTCGATGTATTATATAGTAGACATCGTTTTTAGACTCCGCGATCTTACTCAGTAGACAGCATTTTGAGACTCCGCGACCTTACTCAGTAGACAGCATTTTGAGACTCCGCGTTGTTACTCAGTGGACAGCATTTTGAGACTCCGCGTTGTACCAGGCTCGAATCCTGTGTCGTGGGCTCCTGGTCACGGCACCAAAATTAGTCCTATAACAGTGTGAAGGACTAAGAAAGACTGTTGGTTTCATATAAATAAGGTTTATTTACATTTGATGGCAAGTACTATAAACATGGCGTCCTTCCAGTTCCAGGCCCTGATCTTGACTGCCGCTTAACAACCCACTACGTCACGACTTGAGCATCTCTCCTCCCATTCTCCCCCGATGCTCAATCGTGCTGTAGCCTTTTTCCACCAAACTCTAATACCCTACTTCTGTTACACATCCATATACTTACTTACACGTACTCACATAACACCCGAATATACACTCCCTCGCATACACTGCATGCATGCACACTTACACATACAAAGATATACAATACATACACGAGCACACACACACACACACACACACACACACACACACACACACACTCATCCATACACACATACGCACACGAACATGCATATAAATGCATATAAACACATGAACGCAACCTTAACACACGTACAGACATACACACAGAGGCACACACAGATACACACATGTACACACACATATACACCCAACCAGACATAACACACACATACATCACACTTTCTCATGCACTCTCTCATTCACCCACGCTCTCTCTTTTACACACTCACTCACTCTCACACTCACTCATTCGAGCACATACACGCATACCCACAAATTCTCGCTCACTCACTCACGCTCCCTTACTCACTCATTTACTATGTGACTCTCTAACTCACACTCACTCACTAACTTTCACACTCTATCACAGAGACAGGCAGACACACAACACACCCACTCTCTCAGATTCACTCATTCTCTAACTAAATCTCTCACACATATGTCCACACACACCCACTCACTTTTACACTCACTCAGGCACACTCGCATGCATACTCACTCACTCTCACTCGTACTAATTCTTCCACTCACACTCTTTCTCACTCACTCTCTCACCCACTGTCTCGCTCACACACATACAGTGAAGAATGATAGTGGAAAAATGATACTAGTAGGTGACTTATTGAGGCATATAGTGGGTACGAAGTAAGTATTGAAAGAGTTTTCAGTTGAATGTGTAGGGACTCATTGGTGTTTTCAGTTCTGGTGGAAGGCTATTCCACAAGTGAGCACCAGAATATGCGAAACTAGTTTTGTATAAGTCCAAGCTAGGCTTAGGAATCTGTAATAAATTTAAGTGCTTACTGTTCATTGCATTAGATTGAATTAACGAGAGAGAGAGAGAGAGAGAGAGAGAGAGAGAGAGAGAGAGAGAGAGAGAGAGAGAGAGAGAGAGAGAGAGAGAGAGAGAGAGAGAGATGAAATGAAACAATGAGAGACAGCGTGAGACAATGAGAGAGATAGTGTAGTGTGCTTGAAAGACAAAAAAGAGGTATACGATATTCCATATTTCTTCTGTATCCTCATCTTGCATATTATCATTTTTACTGCCACTTGATTTTAACATGCACTAAATCCACTGTGTATTTCATCATGTTTACGCCAATTCCAGGAATTATATTCTTTATTGAAGTGCATAACCTTTTCTTCGTTATACAATGTATAACATATTGTTTTCATTTTAACATGTTTTTTTTTCCATTTGGGGATGTGCGTGTATGGGTGGGTGCTGTGTGGGGGTGGGTTGGGCGATGTGTGGGGGATGTGTGTGTGTGGGGGATGTGCGAGTGGGCGAGAATGTGTGTGTGAATGAGGGACGTGTGTGTGGGTGATGTGTGTGTTGGGTGGGGACCTGTGGGTGAGGGTATGTTTTTCCGGTGGGTGGGTGTATGTGGGTATTGGTGGGTAGTGGGATTCGTGGGTGTTGGTGGGTGGACTGAGCTACCGTATAACAGTAGACGGTTCTACCTGCTTTCTGTTAGCGCCGAACGTTGGGTGGCGCTTACCAAACCCGACACCCCACATTGTGCCAACGGCTTCGGGCGGAAGAGCGCAATTAGGAGGGTACAAGCCTTACCCTGGTGCGAGGGAATGCAAGCTAAAGAGAAAATGGTATGGCAGGGCAGACCAGGCCCTAAGACTTGGTTGGCGGCTGGTCAAGGATCGAAGCTCCGACAGGCGGACAGTTAGAACATTGCTTTGCTGATCCGGCAGCTTCTGCAGCTTGTATTGTTCCAGATGTAGGGGTGTTACCTTTCCTCTGGAGTGAACTAGGCAGGCCGAGAGAGGGATCATGCTGCATGGGCAACATATGAGCTCTATATTTTAGCCCAGGCTTTGTGCTATGGAGAGGCAATAACTCCATCCCTGGTCTTAACTGGACTCGGATTCAAAGCGAGAGGCAACTGATACGGGTTATAAGTCCCTGTCAATTGGCGTAGACATGGGGCGCCACGCGTTGCCTCTGCCGTTGGGAGGCACCTACAGGTGTCATTTATCAGTTACCGCCCGTCTCAAGCTGGGCAGCCCCCGGCAAATTGGGTGTTGATTCACCACAGCCTGCCTGCTTCAATGGGTGCTTGGGGCTAAGACAAAATCTGATAGCAGGCTGTAAAACCATTGCACCAGGTACAAAATCACAAATTCTGAAGTATTGGAAATATCAGGTTGTGTGACGGTTTATTCCATGCTCAGTCTTCGTAGACTTAGATGGATATGACATCGTAGGATGATGAAGGATGGTAAAATACCAAAGGACATCTTTTTTGGTGAATTACAGATGGGTAAGAGATCTCAGGGTCGGCCTCTACTACGATACAAAGATGTGTGTAAGCGGGACATGATTGATACAGGCATTGATAATGCACATTGGGAGCAAGTCGCCGCTGAACGTGTTGCATGGAGGGCAAACATCAGAAATGGAATAAAGACTAAGGAGAACATTATTGGAGATAAGTCACACACCGAGCGTGTGAGACGTAAGATGGTGCATAATGGTGGAAATGACCATGTGTTCACATGCACCCACTGTGAACGGACATTTACGGCGCAAATTGGCATTATCAGTCACATTCGCTACCGCCATAGGTAAACGTTATGCCTTTTTTAAGCACAAACTATCGTCTGTCAAGACGGCAAGGTGCCAATGTGGTGGGTGGAAATGTGTGTGTGGATGTGTCTGTGTGGGTGTGTAGGTGGCATGGGGATGGATGTGGGGGTTTTATGTGTGGGTGGGTGGGGGTGTGTGGTATAGGTGGGGATAGGAGGGTGGGTGGAAATTTGTGTGAGTGGGGATGTATGTGTGGGTTTTGGGGAGTGTGTGGGTGTGAAATGTGTGTGGAGGGGGATGTGTGGGTTGTGTGGATTTGTGTGTGGATGGGGGCTGTGTATGTGTGGGTGGGTGATGTGTATGAGTGTGTGAGGGATGTTTGTGCGTCGGTTGGGAATATGTGTGTGGGTGTTGGTGTTGTAGTTGAGGGATGCGAGTTTGGGGGTGAGTGTGCGTAGATTGGGGGATGGGTGGTGTATATGGTGGTGGGGAGAGATGCTTGCGTGGGAATGTGTGTGTGTTGGTGGGTGCGATATGTGTGGGTGGGTGGCGTGACATGGTGTGGGTGGTGGATGTGTGAGTAGGTCCGGCATGTGTGGGTTGGCCGGAAGTGAATGCGTTTGTGTGTGTTCGCATGTGTGTATATGCAAGAAGGGAGAGAGGAGATGAGCGCACGCATGTCATATAACATGCTATTCCATATTGTTTGTGCATTCACATATTTCATATTGATTATTTGGTTGTTTCGGGATTTGAAATTTAAATATTGAGCACAACCCACTACTGGCAACGCTGATCGTATTCTGGTATGAACCTAAGGCCTATCCACGTCAATATGGAAGCACTATACTCGAGTTTCGCTCTCGTTTGAGCTCGTCAGTAGTGCATATCCCTGACCGGATCCGGAAACAAGCCCCTGATCACGCGTGTGAAGCGGGTGTGTAACCACGCGGCACACACTGGACACACAAAATTATCACAACAGAATATTACAACGCCACCCATCGTAGGATATGCTCAAGAATTCCCAATCGCCGCGACTGACGTCCGTCAATCGATGGAACCCGAACAATCAGGACTTCTCACTCGTAAGGAATACCAGGCCTCCTAATATTTAGTGAGCAATAATCAAATTGATTATTTGATTGTTACGGGATTTGAAATTTAAATATTGAGCACAACCCACTACTGGCAACGCTGATCGTATTCTGGTATAGATTCATTTATTTTCATCTTCATATTATCAGTTTGAATGCCACTTTATTGCATCACGTTTAATATGAACACATCACTGGTCACCAATATTGGATATAGTCCAATACTGCATGTACATTACTGTAGAGTGAGTGAGAGAGTTAGTAAGTACGTGTTTGTGTGCGTGTGTGTGTGTGTGTGTGTGTGTGTGTGTGTGTGTGTGTGTGTGTGTGTGTGTGTGACAAAAGAGAGAGTTAAATTGCATCACTATTTTTTATGTTACACAATGTATATGTACAATTTTTTCTCAAATGTTTTACAATGTTTGTGAGAATGATCACGACAATCGTCAGTGTATGTGTGTGTGTGTAAAGCGTGGGAGATTGTTCCTACTAGTTTAAGTGATTATGAAAGGCATCATGTATGTGCCTAGATGTTAGAAAGTATGTGTAGGGGACGTATGTGTGCAGGGGATGCGTGTGTTGGGGATATATGTGTGGAGGGAGTGTGTGTAGGGGATGTGTGTGGGGGTTGTGGGATGGGTGGGTGGGGATATGTGTGTGGGTGGGGGATGCGGGTGTGAGTGAGGAATGTACCGATAGGTGGGGGGAAGGGGTGTATGGGTGGATGGAGGATGTGTGGGGGATGTGTGGGTGGGTGAAGTGATGTGTGGTGGGTGGGAGATGCGTCTGGGTGAGAGATGTGTGTGTGTGTTGGTGGGGCTGTTTGAGTGGATGGTAGGAAATGTGTAGGTGTTGGTGGGTGGGGGGGGGGGGGTTGTGTGGGTTGGTGGGTGGGGAATGTGTATGTGGTTGGATGGGTTTGCGGTGTGTGTGATTGGGGAATGAGTGTTTTGCTGTGTGGTTGGAGGTGTGTGAAATGGTTGGGTGGGTGTGTGTGGGCTGGGGATGGATGTGTTTGCATGGAGATGTGTGTGTGGGGAATGTGTGTTAATAGGCAAGGGTCGGTTGGTGGGTGTTTGGGTGCGGGTGTGTATGGGTGAGTGGGTTGTGTGGGCGTTGTGTGTGTGTGTGTGAGTGAGTTCGGGATGTGTATGTCTGAGTGAGGCTGTGTGTGGGTGGTTTGGGTGGGTATGTGGGAGGAGTTGGAGTTGTGTGGGTTGATGGTTGCGGAATGTGTATGTGGGTGGGTGGGTGGGTTTGGGGTGTGTGTGTGGTTGGGTTATGAATGTTGGCTGTGTGGTTGGAGACGTGTGGATATGGGTGGGTGTGTATGTGTGGGCTGGGGGATGAGTGTGTTTGTGGGGAGATGTGTGTGGGGGGATGTTTGTTAATAGGGAAGGGTGAGTTAGTGGGTGTTTGGGTGGGTGTGTGTAGGTGAGTGGGTTTTGTGGGTGGGGTGTGTATAGGGGATGTGTATGGGTGAGTGGGGGATGTGTATGGCTGGGTGAAGCTGTGTGTGGGTGGAGTTAGTATGTGGGAGGATGGAGTGGGTGGGGTGTGTGCGGGTGGGGGATATGTGTGGGTGGATGGAGGTGTGTGTATGGGTGGGTGGTATGTGTGGGTGGGCCCGGTGTGTGTGTTTGTGGGATGAGTGTTTGGCAGGGTGGTTGGAGGTGTGTGGAGATGGTTGGGTGGGTGGGTGTGTGTGGGCTGGGGAGGGGTGTGTTTGCAGGGAGATGTGTGTGTGCGTGGGAATGTGTGTTAATAGGCAAGGGTGAGTTTGTGGGTGTTTGGGGGGGGGGGTGTATGGGTGAGTGGAGTGTGTGGGCGGGGTGTGTGTTGGGATGTGTGTAGGTGAATGGGAGATGTGTATGTCTGGGTGAGGCTGTGTGTGGGTGGGATGGGTATGTGGGAGGGTGGGTGGCATTTGTGGGTTGGTGGTTGGGGAATGTGTATGTGGGTGGGTGGGTTTGGATGTGTGTGTGGTTGGGTGATGAGTGTTTGTCTGTGTGGTTGGAGACGTGTGGATATGGGTGGGTGGGTATGTGTTGACTGGGGGATGAGTGTGTTTGTGGGGAGATCTGTGTGTGGGGGATGTGTGTTAATAGGGAAGGGTGAGTTAGTGGGTGTTTGGGTGGGTATTTGTGGGTGAGTGGGGTGTGTGAGTGGGGTGTGTGTAGGGGATGTGTGTGGGGGATGTGTGTGGGTGAGTGGGAGATGTGTATGGCTGGGTGAGGCTGTGTGTGGGTGGAGTTAGTATGTGAGAGGACGGGGTGGGTGGGGTGTGTGCGGGTGGGGGATGTGTGTGGGTGGATGGAGGGTGTGTGTATGGGTGGGTGGTATGTGTGAGTGGTCGAGGTGTGTGTGGGTGGGGGTTGTATGTGGGTGGGTGGGGATTGTGTGGGTGTGTGGAAAGAGGATGTGTGGGTGGGTGAGGGATGTGTCTCATAACATTGTAATATGCATTGTTTATGATCAGTTTTATTCCATCCTTGGATAGCCGTTCAAGCTTGGGCACAGATAAGTGAAACTTATACTTTCGTGTATTTGTTAGTCTATATTTGTTTGTTTGTTTTGTGCTGACGAAGGCTTTGGCCGCAACGTCCATTTTGGTTTTTTTGTAGTCGTGCATGATGATTTATAATGATGTCTTTAATGTAGATGGGAATGTTTATATTGATTATCATCTTCTATGAAATTAGTAGAAGTGTATTCTTTGGTTAACCGATTTTAAAATGTCATACTACACTTCACACATATAGCTCCTATAAATGGATTTTAGTTCTTCTTAGATATTGCTTATCGGAGAATGTAGCTGGAGGCTAGTGAACGCAGTTTCACACATCCGGTATACTGAGTTAGAAGTCTGTCCCAGGGGATATGAAAGGCGTCAGACAAGCTTGTGACATATATCCTGATTTGTTTGCATTATATGTGAACATATAATGAGATGTTAGAAAATATGCCAGGGATCCTGGTTGGTGGACATAATATAAATCTCTCTCTTTGCGCTGATGAAACTGTCTTGGTAGCAACATGCCAGAAGGAAGTACCGGAAATGATAGATAAAGAGGTTAGAAAATGTGAACAAAGAGGAAGACAGCGAGAGAAATTCTTGACAGTCTTGTGTCATGGCACGGAGTGGACCGAGCCATGTCGTCGGAGATCGCATTTGTTTAGAAGCTTGAAAGTCCACGCCAGTCGACAAGGTGCTTGATGCTGATGTTGTTTGTGTTTAATGATTTAGCAAAATCTAAAATACACTTTGCTTATCCACAGTTTTAATGAGGAGAGATTTGTAAATGTGAATTAATGTATTCCTCACAGCCTGGATTTGGTGGAGCAGCATGTGAACGATGCACGGACGTGACAAAGCATTGGCCAAACTGTTCACTGCGTGAGTGACCTAAGACTTCTTTGTGTCATTGAGAAATTTGAGTCCGTGCTTGGTTTCAACAATCTTAGTTTATACATCATATTCATCGACATGTGCCCTGCCAACTGGCATAGGCGATCATGTATCACTACAGATCTGGGACGTTGGTGTTCTGGATAATTCTATTGATGATATTCCCCCATGCCACAGACTTAAACCATTCAACATTATATCCATTATATTACCCCATGCCACCAACTTAAATCATCCACCATTCTATTGATTATATCCTCCCTGTCACTGATTTAAATCTTCCAGCTTCTGTTGATGATATTCCCCCATATCACCGACTTAAACCATCCATCATTCTATTTATGATATTCCCCTCCCCCCCCCCTCCCCCCCCCCCCCCCAAACCCCATGCCAACGTCTGAATCCATCCAATGTAATGTCTCTCGAGCTTCCTTTACCTGTTCTACTGATGAATTTTCCATTTGTTATAATGCTTCCCAAAGATTCTTTTCTCATTATTACCAACGAATATTGTTTGTTTCTTTCTCACAGTTGTTTATACTGTTTTACTTTCATTAGCCTTTCCCAAACAAACGTTGTTAGTTAATCTGACACCATAGTAATGCTTCCATATTATTTATACATAAAGGTAATTAATTATGTGAAGTACTGAGGGTGTTAAATCAAGGATGCAGATGATGGGAGAAACAAACACATTCCCATCATTAGGGAGCACAATTAGTTCTGATGGAGGAATCAACACAAATATCAAATGTGCTAGTTAACAGTGTCAGAAAAATTTACACACACTACACATTATTTGAAAATCACCCAATTTACACACTATCCAGTGCCGTCCACCGGGCGCTGGAACGCAAATTATTCCTCCCCACTGCGCTTGACGGCAGAAGTGGAAGATGATGATGATGATGATGACCCAATTTACAACACAACCATCGATTTGAAAACACATGAAACATGTCTACAATCTGTAACTCTGTAACAATACGGTGGAGAGTTCTGTACACTTTGTGCCCAAAACTGGCATCCTTCACCTTAACAACGGAAAAGTACTTCGAACAGTTTGTCTCAAAACTATGTTAAAAATTGCATTCAACCCCATCATTGTTGGCTGTTTGCGATTATTCTGGGGAAATTTACATTCAGTACTTTGCCTTTACTTTCTGAACGACCAACACCCATACCATTGTATGAAAACCTACAGGAGTCGGTATGTTTTCAAACCCCCCACAGCTGTGCTTCGAACGCTACATGCGGAATTGCGAGTTATGTTCGCTCTACAGCGCCGGCCGAAAGCCATGACCAATGAATAATTGCTAACTAGGAGCAAGCAAGAAGATATCAGTACAACTATAACACACAAGGAGCAAGCCAATTCAAATCAATTAAATTCAATTCAACTTTATTTTAAAAGGGTTACAAATTGGGCACGATGGGCCGTCTTACTTTCGGCCCTTCCAATCACTCATCTTTCATTCATAAATAGTGCTTGATGCATTCACATACGAAAATAATTTGTCAAATGATTGTTGTAAACATAAACAATGCATATTACAATGATATGAGACACATCCCTCACCCACCCACACATTCTCTTACCACCCACATACACCCCCACCCACCCAGACACATCCCCATCCACCCACAAACAACCCCACACACCCACACAACCTCACCCACCCACACATATCACCCAACCATACACACACCCTCCATCCACTCATACACATCCCTCACTAGCACACACCCACACCCACACCAGCCTCCCACATACCCACCAAACCCACACTCACACAGCCTCACCCAGTCATACACATCCCCCACTCACACACATCCTCCACACACACCCCACCCACACACCCCACTCACCCAGCCAAACACTCATCCCCCAATCACACATTCAGCACACCCACCCACCCACATACACATTCCCCACCCACCACCACACACAACCCCCCACCCACACACACACACCCCATTCACCCCACCATCACAATACCCACCCCATCCACCCACACACAGCCTCACCCAGCCATACACATCCCCACTCACCCACACACATCCCCTCACACACACCCCATCTACACATCCCACTCATCCACACACACACCCCACCCAAACACCCACCAACCCACCCTTGCCTATTAACACACATCACCGCCATACAATCTCCCGGTAAACACACCCATTCCCAGCCCACACACACCCACCCACCCATATCCACACACCTCTAACCACCCAGCTAAACACTCATCCCCCAACCATACACACCCCGCACCCACCCACATACGCATTCCCCACCCACCAACCCACACAGCCCCCACCCACCAACACTCACACACTTCCTACCATCCACGCAAGCACCATCACCAACACACACATCCCTCAACCACACACATCTCCCACCCACCACACATCACTTCACTCATTCACACATCCCCCACACATCTCCCTACCAACCCATACATCCCCACCTACCAGCAAATCCATCACTCACACCCGCATCCCCTACCAACACACACATTTCCCACCCACCCATCCTCATCCCCCACACATACATCCCCTGTACACTCATCCCCCGCACACATAGTCCCCTACACACACTTTGTCACTTCTTTACATGATGCTTTACATAATCACTTAAACTAGTATGAACAATCTCCCACACTTTGCACACACATACACTGACGATTAACGTGAGCATTCTCACAAACATTGCAAAAAATGTGAGAACAAATTGTACATATACATAGTGTAGCATAAAAAATAGTGATGCAATTCAATTCTCTCATGTTTCTTACACACACACACACACACACACACACACACACACACACACACACACACACACACTCACACACGCACTCACTTACTCTACAGTAATGTACATGTGTTCATATTAAACGTGATGCAATAATGTGGCATTCAAAATGGTAATATGAAGATGAAAATACACATAAAACATGTAATAGCATGTTACATGATATGCGTGCGTTCAACTCTCTCTCTCTCTCTCTCTCTCTCTCTCTCTCTCTCTCTCTCTCTCTCTCTCTCTCTCTCTCTCTCGCACACACACACTCTCTCACAAACACGACTCACTAACACACCCATTCTCCCACTGTCCCCCACATACGACACATCCACACCCACACCTTTACCTCCACCCACTCACACATCCCCTCACCAACCAGGAGATCTCACACCCACCCACACAAACATCCCTCACACACATCCCCAAACACACACAACTCCCAACTCACACATACCCCAACCCACGCAGAATCGCAACACACACATGCTCCTCCCATCCACCCACACACCCCCAAACACACACACACACATACCCCTCCACACACACATCCCGCAAAAACCCACACACACATCACCCACCTATACCCACACATTGTCCAATCCACAAACACACCTCCCACACACATTTTTCCCACTCACCCACACATGTCACATCCACCCATACACCCCACCAACCACACATACATCCCAACCCACATATACATCCCCCACCTACACACATCTCCCACGCATATACACATACCCCACTTCCCCTCCACACGCCCCAACACACCTACCCACACACGCATCCCCCACCTACCAATACCCAAACATCCCTCACCCGCCAACACCCACACATACCACTACCCACCAATTTAAACACTTACATGATGCCTCACATAATCACTGAAACTCGTATGAACAAGCTCCCGCGCATTATACACACATTAGTACAACTATAACACACTAGGAGCAAGCGAGAAGATATTAGTACAGCTATAACACACTAGGAGCAAGCCAGAAGATATTAGTACAACTATAACACTAGGAGCAAGCGAGAAGATATTAGTACAGCTATAACACACTAGGAGCAAGCCAGAAGATATTAGTACAACTATAACACACTAGGAGCAAGCCAGAAGATATTAGTACAACTATAACACACTAGGAGCAAGCCAGAAGATATTAGTACAACTATAACACACTAGGAGCAAGCCAGAAGATATTAGTACAACTATAACACACTAGGAGCAAGCCAGAAGATATTAGTACAACTATAACACACTAGGAGCAAGCCAGAAGATATTAGTACAACTATAACACACTAGGAGCAAGCCAGAAGATATTAGTACAACTATAACACGCTAGGAGCAAGCCAGAAGATATTAGTACAACTATAACACGCTAGGAGCAAGCCAGAAGATATTAGTACAACTATAACACACTAGGAGCAAGCCAGAAGATATTAGTACAACTATAACACACTAGGAGCAAGCCAGAAGATATTAGTACAACTATAACACACTAGGAGCAAGCGAGAATATATTAGTACATCTATAACACACTAGGAGCAAGCCAGAAGATATTAGTACATCTATAACACACTAGGAGCAAGCCAGAAGATATTAGTACAACTATAACACACTAGGAGCAAGCGAGAAGATATTAGTACATCTATAACACACTAGGAGCAAGCCAGAAGATATTAGTACATCTATAACACACTAGGAGCAAGCCAGAAGATATTAGTACAACTATAACACACTAGGAGCAAGCGAGAAGATATTAGTACATCTATAACACACTAGGAGCAAGCGAGAAGATATTAGTACATCTATAACACACTAGGAGCAAGCGAGAAGATATTAGTACATCTATAACACACTAGGAGCAAGCGAGAATATATTAGTACATCTATAACATACTAGGAGCAAGCCAGAAGATATTAGTACAACTATAACACACTAGGAGCAAGCGAGAATATATTAGTACAACTATAACACACTAGGAGCAAGCGAGAAGATATTAGTACAACTATAACACACTAGGAGCAAGCCAGAAGATATTAGTACAACTATTATCTAACTACTATCTAACTAATATCTTTTTTGTAGCATGTTACTCGAGAGATTGAAAAAGGCGATAGATGAAAGGCTCAGAGAAGAACAAGCAGGCTTCAGACCAAAACGGTCATGCATAGACCACATTTTCACCCTCAGAATAATCATTGAAGACTCCGTAGAATTCCAGTCGAAATTAATCACAAACTTTGTCGACTTTCAAAAAGCCTTCGACAGCATCCACCGTCCTTCACTTTGGAATCTACTTAACATCTATGGTTTTCCTACCAAATATACCAACGTCATAAAATCTTTCTACAAAGAGACCCGTTGCTGCGTAAGAACAGAAACAGGCAACTCTGACTGGTTCTCAGTCGAAACAGGAGTGAAACAGGGTTGTGTCTTATCACCGATGCTTTTTGGAATAGCTATCGATTGGGTCATGCGCAAATGCACAAGCAACACAAATATGGGTATTCATTGGGTTGACAAAATTCTAGAAGACCTGGACTTTGCCGACGACATAGTGCTTTTGAGTTCAACACATCCGGATGCTCAAGAGAAAATAAACCACCTCCAAAATGTTTCAGGGCAAATTGGTCTCCAAATTAACACCACAAAAACAAAGACTATTGATCTTACCAACAGTTCAGATGAGACCAAATTGAACAGCTACGTTCTTGAAAAAGTCAACAGCTTCACATACCTAGGAAGCAAAATGACATCCACAGGGGACTCAACACCAGAAATATCAACTAGAATCGCACTGGCATCTAGTGCCTTCAACAAACTGTCAAACATCTGGAAGTCAAAGACACTCAGCAAACACACAAAACTTAAAATCTTCAACTCTTGTGTGATTCCAGTGTTAACGTATGGATGTGAAAGTTGGAAATCAACGGTAGCTTTAGATAAAAAATTAGACAATTTTGAGAACAAATGTCTTAGAAGACTTCTAAACATCCACTGGACAGACTTCAGAACCAATTCGCAAATAAGACAAGAGACTAAGCAAGATACAGTATCCAATTTCATAAGAAGACGCCGTTGGAACTACATCGGCCATGTACTCAGAATGGACAAGACAAGACTCCCCTACCAAGCCCTCATATGGTCACCGGTAGGGAAAAGAAAACGGGGAAGACCAAGAGAGACCCTGCGTAGAACCATCATTAGAGAAGGCTCATTCAATGGCCAAGTAAATATCCAAGATCTACAACAGATAGCAGCGAACCGCCAGGCATGGAGAGACAGGACTTCTGCCCTATGCGCCGCCTTAGGCACAAGAGGAAAGACTAACTAACTAACTAATAACACACTAGGAGCAAGCGAGAATATATTAGTACATCTATAACATACTAGGAGCAAGCGAGAAGATATTAGTACAACTATAACACACTAGGAGCAAGCGAGAAGATATTAGTACAACTATAACATACTAGGAGCAAGCCAGAAGATATTAGTACATCTATAACACACTAGGAGCAAGCGAGAAGATATTAGTACATCTATAACACACTAGGAGCAAGCGAGAATATATTAGTACATCTATAACACACTAGGAGCAAGCGAGAAGATATTAGTACAACTATAACACACTAGGAGCAAGCCAGAAGATTGTACCGCTATAACAACAGTTGAAGGTGATTCTACGAACAGCAGACCTCCTCGGCGATTCAGTCCATTGGTTGCGAGTAGATCCCGTCTCGACGTTTCGGATGAAGTTCATTGAGTCACTGGGACATAACCATGGGTATAATTCTGTGATTCCAACCATATGAAAGCCCGTGTCACTGCCATTGTCTCCATCCTAAAGCAGCTAGTAGTCATAGAGTGGGCACCACTGGCCTCTTGAATGGTTCAGCCCGCTGAGCAAGCCCTGAATTCCCGCGCACATTTCTCCAGCTATATAACACATATGGATCGTCTCAGTGTTCACTGATGAGTTTTTCGACATATGTATTGACAGCAGCAGGGATCTTCTCTCTGCACCTCCTGTCAAGCATGAATGTACATGAGAAGGTGCAGTTAAACACTGGAGGTACAGACACCCATTCCCACTCTCTGTTGATATTGATAAGACTGCAGTCCAGCCTGACAACATCTTCCACCTGACTCATCCATGATTTGCCTCTCATTAGTCTGTCATCCTTTTCTCTGAATAGAACTTGATGCAGAAGGTGTTGCCCATCTGCACTTATTTCATCTTGATCCTGTTGTTCATGGTTGGAAAGTCAAGGATGTACCTCATTGCTGCACAGTGGCTATCTCTCGTACACCCCAAAATATTACACAGGGGTTTCATTGCATATCTTTTAAAGTCTTCCAATCTGTGTAGGGCTGAAAATGAGGATGACCAGATCATACTAAATGGGGGAACAGAAGAATTAACAATCTTTCCTCGACATTGGTAGATTTCAAAACTCTCATTACTGAAGGCATTTTCGAGTTTTTGTTATCACGTGATGGACATTTCTTTGAAGGACAGATTACGATCAAACCGCACACCCCTTCATGTCATCAACTTGGTTTTGGTCATAATTTTTCTGTCTATTCTCACTGCTGGCAGATTTGTTTTAAAAATATGATTGTTTAAGGAGAACCATGTAATGGGTGCTTTGTGGACTTGACAAGGGTAAGAAGAAGCCACATCTCTGGCATGGGAATCTAATGAAGCTGATACTTACTGTGTGATTGCTAAGCATACTTGCTGTATCTGAGATTAAAGCACAGACTGACCACTCTATTACCACATACAATGTCTGCATCTACAGAGGCTGGCGTGACCACCCCAGCTCAAGTCGAGAGGTTTTGCAAGCAGACATACAAACGGACGTACCAGACTGAATGTCGACCCTGCAGATATCGTGGAAGTCCATGTGAAGCAGGAAGTTTCCTTGGTAGAGTAATGTTTTCACATTCTTGCTTTCACTCCTAAATCTAATTTCTAATGTGTTTGCTGTATGACACATATGGTTATTGAAGGCCACACAAATGTGGTTTCTACCTAGGATACTAAGAAACTCAAGGACAAGTACGAATTCTTACCTGTATATACTACAGGACAACACAACTGTCGTTTTGGAGCACGATTTGATATAAGGTTTAAAGAAGGATGTGCCTGTCGGAAAGACGAAGGCTGTTAGAGACGAGACAGACGGAAGGTTAAATACTACCTTGTTTTCTCGAAAATAAAACCATGTCTTATATTAATGTTTTTTTTTTCCGTTTTTTTTCCCGCGTTTCCATCCTGTTTCAGGATATTGCGGTCCACATCAGCATCTTTCAGCTGTATGTTGATTCCTAGGCTAGATTACGCTCATCAGCACGCCACGACTTTCTGAGCGACCGGCTCCATACTCTCATAAGTCACTGGCGCGACTCGAACCACTTCTAATTCTAGTGCGCTCACGTCAACCACGAGAGTATTCGGGTTTAACGGAGAAAGCTGCAAACTCTCGGCCTGGGAGCCGGCTTATATTAATGTTAGCTTCGAATTTTCGATGTCTTATTATTATTATTATTATTATTATTATTATTATTAATATTATTATTATTATTATTATTATTATTATTATTAATTCACATATAAAAGTCTACATTTGTTTATGTACAAAATTCTACATTTATTCAAATACAGTCAAGTCATCTTCTTCTGGAACATCGTCATAACTCTCGAAATCTTGATTTCCGTAAGATCAACTGTTGTTTGAGATCCTCTGCCCATAAACACTGCAGTTTCACCCATGGCATTTATTTTGGAGAGTTTGTATTTAGAAAAGTCGATGCCATCAACAAAGTGCTTGAATGCAATGCACGTTTAATAAATGCCTCCTACCAAACGATATTAACTAGGGCTTATTTTAGGGGAAGCCTGATATTTAAAACATCCTGAAAATCGTGCTAGGGCTTATTTTAGGGGTAGGTCTTTCTTGGAAACTTTATAGAAATGTTGACGGCGTGGCAATGAAGACAACCAGAGGACAAACTTGACAGGAAATAAAGGGTCAAATGTCTATGGAGACACATCATTGCCTGCGGTGTCGGACATTTCACATGATGTTGATGATGACCATGTTGTAAATTATGTTGTTTTTTAGTTGACTGCTTCGACTTGTAAAGGTTAAGCAACTAATCTTTTTTTTTTTTTTTTTTAGAAAAAGATTAGTTGCTTATCCTTTACAAGTCGAAGCAGTCAACTCTAGCGGTTTTTTTCTATTTGTGGTTACTTGGCAAGTTTACGTTCAGTAGTTATTCATTGCTTTCTGAACGACCGAAACTCATACCTTTGCATGAGGACCAACAAAAGGCGGTCTGCTTCCAAATCGCCCGCAGCGGTTCTCTAAAAGTGGTATTCGATATAACGAATGTGTGCATAACACCTTTGCCACAGAGCCGACTGCTTTGCTGAACATCAACAATATCTAGCTTCTATTTAAAACAAAAAACAACGAAAAGCAGTCAGCTGCCAAATCGTTACGAACTTGGTGTGCAGGATTACGAACTGCGTCCGTAACACCCATCGCCACGGAGCAGGTTGTGTGTATATATATATATATATATGATATATATATATATAAGGTTAGCTGGGTAGGGGTATCCCCTATCAAAGGAGAGGTAAGACGCCTCCTTTCCTCCGTTAGTCTACGGGACCCCTTGGGCAAGGTGGAGTACCCGTTTAACCCCCTGATCAGGGTTACGTGAAGCCATGGAAGCAGGTGGTGGATGGAGTGTGAGAGCAGCCGACAGATTGTTGTTGGTTATGGTCTTGCACCTGCGGCGATAGGCAGATGATCTCATCAGTAGAGACAATGGCTATGGCCACCGACTAGTACAGTCACTGCCCAGAAGGAAAGCAATGGCGAACTACCTTCAGCAAAACTTGCCAAGAAACCATAACAGTCATGAAAGAAAACTTAATAAGAAAGAGATCTGGTGGCGAGACACCCAGGGCAGGCAGATCAGATAACACAGGGGAAGAGTGTGACACAGGGACCAGTACTTGTAATTGTGATGATGAAGTAAATCTCGACGGTGTTATCAAGGAATTCCCATGTGTCAGACTAAGAAACAGAGTGAGAATAGCAACGTGAAATGTGAGAAGTTTGCATGAGGGAAAGCTTAAAGTAGTATGTGATGAGACTGAGAGGTTAAATACTCAAATTTTAGGCATTAGTGAACATCGCTGGAAAGGCAAGGGACATCTTACAACTGAAAATGGAAGTCTTTTCAATTATTCTGGTTTAGATAAAACAACTGCAAAAGCTTTAATGGGTTATGACCCAGTTAGTGATAGAATCCTCACTATTAGACTTAAGGTCGTCCAAAAAACAAAAACAAAACAAAAGAAAACACAACTCTCATACAGATATATGCAACCTGGAAACGACACCAGATGACCTGGCAGTACAAGCTAGAGATATCTTGATAACTGCAGCCACAGATTTAATTGCGACCAAGAAAAAGCAACTTAAGTCATAGATTACATTAGACACGTTAGAATTAATTTTTAAAAAACGAAAGGAACTGTACAGAAAGTGGAGAAACCGATAACAGCTGGATGAAGTATACATCTTTAACTCGAGAAATAAGAAAGTACACAATAAAGGAAAAAAATCAATATATACAAGATTTCTGTACCAGAATAGAACAATATCATAAGACTGGAAGAGATTATGAAATGTTCACTAAAATGAAATTATTGACAAGAAATGTTCAACCTCAACTGAATGTTATCTGTGACAAGATGGGAAATGCCTTAGCAGAATCTAGACAAATTCTAGAAAGATGGCAGAAGTACTGCAGTGGAATGTATGATATGAGTGACAGTGAGGATATGAATGAGATACATGAGCCAATGACAGCAGAGACAAAACCTGAACCCTCTTTAGATGAAATAGTATTGGCAATAAAGAACCTGAAGAATGGTAAATCCCCTGGATGTGATGAGATGCCAGCTGAACTAATTAAAGCGAGAGGAGAAGAAAGCATACAAATCGATCACGCATTATGTAAAAAGATATGGAAATATGGTATATGACCATAAGACTGGAAGAGAACTATCTTCATTCTAATACCAAAAAATGGCAACCTTAAATTATGCACCAACTATAGACATGTTGCCCTGATCAGTCATGCAAGTAAAATTCTACTAACAATCATAATGGGAAGACTTAAGAACATGGATGAAGAAATTAACTTGGTCCAAGCTGGGGTTAGACAAGGAAGAGGAACAAGAGATCACATTCTCAACATGCGTTTAATAATAGAGAAGTGCAGAGAATTTAATGTAAACCTATTCTCATGTTTTGTGGATTATTCAAAGGCAGTTGACTGTGTACATAATCAGAAACTTTGGGACATCATGTGGAATCTTCACATGTAATACAACATCATGGGCTTTCCATCACGTAATACAACCCATAAGAATGCTCTATCTAGTCTTGACCAACAAGCAGCAGTTAGAATAGATGGCGAGACGTCAGATTGGTTTGACATCAAGCAGGAGTCCGTCAGGGATGTGTGCTGTCCACCTATTTGTTTAACATGTACGTCGAAAATATAATAAGAAATGAAAGAGATAATATAAATAGAGAGCTATATGATGCCCTAAATATCGGTGGTTATGTCATACCAGAGATTCGGTATGCTGATGATACAGTATTACTAACCACAACATAGAATGGTATAGAAAACCTAATAGCCTCAACCCAAAGAAATAGGGAATATCACAACTTATATCTTAACGTAGCAAAAACAAAGATAATGCATACAGATAAAACTACTATTGAGAAAGAAATATATGTTAATGAGGAATAATTGGAACTGGTGGAAAATGTCGAATATCTTAGGCCTTTGATTACCAACAACGGTGACACGATGAAAGAAATTAAACGACGACTATTAATTGCTCTTCAAAGACTAAAACAACTGATTAAATTATGGAGTTGGACTGAAAGAATTACAAAATTAGATGTTTAAGAGCATGCATCTTTCTCATTGCAACATATGCCTGTGAGACCTGGACACTTACTAAACAAGCTGAACAGCGCATAAATGCCTTTGAATGTAAATGTTTTAGACGAGTTCTAAGAATACATCGGGTAAAGAAAAGAAGAAATGCATCCATACTTCAAGAACTTAATATTGAAGAAGGTCTTCTGCGCCTGGTCTTGTTTTTAATGGCATTAAACTATTCCGAAATCGATTGCTTATAAATATGTAATCAACTTAGTAATGAAAATGTTGTCCTTAGCTTTTTCATGACCAAAGGCATCCAGAATGGTGCTAAAAGATGTTTCCGATTATCATATGATGTGCCCATCCCTATGAATCAAGTTGCTCTCTTCTCTCATAACTCTTTCCAAGGCCATACCCACAAGTTTCGTCTCTGTGTTCTGCACAATTTGTATTGAAATCTGCCAGTACAATAGTCGTTTCACAATTGTTTCATTTTTCACACAAGTTATCACATTCTTCGTTTGTGCTGTCTCCAGTTGATGCTTAGACTTGTATGATATTAAAATCTACTACTGTTTCCCTTAATCTGCCCAGCAGACACGATCGGATATGGGCATATCTCCTTTTACTGTCTTCGCTCTTTTTCTGTCAATGATTATACTCACACCCCTTTATTGGTTAATGTACTCATCAATAAATTATTCTATATTCGTCTGAGTACAATTCTCCTGCTCCAGTCTGTTTTGTCTCACATAATCCTCAGATATTTAATTCTTTGTTTTCTTTTATCTCTTGTTAATTCCCAGTTTACCGACTTGCATTGGCGTTCTTCTGTCAAATGTTCCAATAACTAATGCAGTTGATCAGTCGAGTTGCCTACAGAAGCCAGATGAAGGGTTTTGTATCCCTTATAACATATTCATGCATACATAATTATATCTAATGTTATGTAAAATATGTTCAAGAGGTTATATTATCATTCATCAAAATGAAACAGAAAGAGTAAATGAAATTCATGGCAAAAAAAGCAGATGGAGACATTGAGAGCTGAACGTGAAAGCTAAAGCAGATAGGCATCAAATAATAATCTAAGCGCCATCAACTTCATTACAATAAAAGATGACATAGATGATGGCAGAGTCGTGGCAGACAATGATTTCTCCAGACAAGGAAAATTAAGATGAATCTTTGTAATGTCCAATAACATTTATTTACATCCTGTTGACCCTCATAAATACATATGTCTGTCTATTGCCCCTTAACACATGCATCTCTCTTTCTTTACTGTAATATCTAAAAGGTTAATCTTTCTGTCAAATGTTCCTGAAACTATTGCATCGTTCTGTCGTTTTTTTCCCACCTGAAATTTACACTATTTATGTATAATTGCAACAAAAATATACATGTAAACCTACAAATCTGTTCCAGCGGGATTTGAATATTGTCCAGGGAGGGGGAATTGCCGGTTTGTGTGTCAGGAGGAGAATACACCAGTATACTGCTGTCACGGATTTTGGGGAGAAGGTTGTGCTCAAGGTCAGTGACACATTTTGTGTACATTCTCGTGATAAAATTGCTAGAAAGTATTACATCTTGAAACATCCACATTTCAAACCTTTATTTTCTGAGTTGGGCACAGGACGGAAGTAATTACTATCCGTTAGCGATTTCTTTGTAATGTACACCTATGTTGTGGCCATCAATATAGCCCACGCTATGAGCCTCATAGAATTATATGTGCATGTCGTAACTGTCAGCCTCTCAACTATTCTTCTTCTTCTTCTTCTTCTTCTTCTTCTTCTTCTTCTTCTTCTTCTTCTTCTTCTTCTTCTTCTTCTTCTTCTTCTTCTTCTCCTTCTTCTTCTTCTGCTTCTGCTTCGTCTAGTCAGTCCCATGCTAACCATTCTTAATCGACTCTTACGACATGCACGAAACAGTATAGTGTGACTATTATTCCCTTCTCATAAAGGATATGATGTAATGTGGATATTCTTTTTGAATGCAAAGATGTCGTATATGATAGGCCACACGCTACTTTATAAAAATGCATAAATGCTACGAGAATATTCTTAGAATGACTTGGATCAGAAATGAATAAATCAGGACTAAAGTAGGGGTTATAGCTGAGCTAGATTTTATTAGTCGTCAGCAAGTCAAATGGTTTGACCATGCAAGCAGGTTACCAACTAACAGTATACCACAACAAGCAATGATGTACAGACCAGATGGAAGCAGAGGAAGAGGCTGGCAACGTAAACGATGGACGCGGGGAATAGCAGAGTCCATGAGAATATAACGTATACATGAAGCCCATAAGCGGACACTCTCCCGCTGTTTATACATCACCGTCGTCCTTGACTTGGGAACGTTCATTACAAGTACCTCTGAAGTCGGAGTGGGTTCGCCTGATGGCGAGGGTGTCAATAGGGAAAACTAACCCACACGCAAACTTCGGTCCTTCACCACTATAAATAGTGTGTATGGATTACGCTTGATTCAAAGCGATCGAGCGCAAAAACAAACACAAACAAGAACAAATAATGAAGTATTTACTCGAATCTATCAAGCCATGTCACCAGTCTTTCCGTCTGCTGGAAGCTGTATTAGTTGATATATTCTTGAACAAACGATAACTAAAATTAGTTAGTTAGTCGCGGTTCCAACTTCACGGTAACGGGTCGTCCCCATATTGCTCTGTTCCTGTGCCAGTGAATATCACACAAAATGCTCCTCACTGCCCCATGTGAACAACAGAATAGACAGGAGATAACTACGAACGAACGAACGAAAATCTTTATTTTCAAAGGGTTAAGAATTGGGCACGCAGGCCCGTCTGACATTCTGCCATTGTGAACAGCTACACAACGAACAATAGCTACAATGTGAACAACTTCACAACAAACAATAACTACAATGTGAACAGCTACATAACGAACAATAACTACAATGTGAACAGCTACATAACGAACAATAACTACAAAGTGAATCATAACTAAAATGTGAACAATAACAACACTTTGAACAATAGTTCAAGCGAACAAATTAAGAATATTAAGAATAAAGGAGGCTGCGTGCTCTCGAGGTATGGTGTCCGCCTCGAGTGCTGGAGGTCCCGGGTTCAGGCCCGGTGAGGCCCCGGTGAGGACCAGGATTTATTTTTTAAAAATCCACCTGGACTTCCAATAATAAAATTTCCCCTGATCTCTGGGTAGTGAGATCGGACGCCCGTGTGTATTGTTGCGCACGTAAAAAATCCCTTGGCAGTTGGAAATCGAAAAAGAGTAGCCTAACGGCGCTGCCCGGGCAAAATGTCGAGTTAAAAATCTACCCAAAGTATTTCAGGATCCTCGCCGATGCAACGGAGTTCGTGCATTGAGCTGAGTTTCTCCACACTCAGGTTTGAGTTAGGAGGAAAACGGAGCACTTATGGGTTACACATGTCTGCTGTGATGTTGATCCAACGACTAAACGACGACTAAACATTAAGAATAGCTTAGAAGCAACGGAGATGTGGTTCCTGAGGCGGATGTTGAGAATACCTTGAACTGCCAGCAAACAATGAACACTCCCTGCATGAAGCCGTGGACACAGATAAGGGTTACAGATTGATAAGAGAAGAACATCATGGATGGCTCAGACAGTGGATACAGAGAAGTTTGAGAACACTGGGAGCGAAGAGGAGTGGACCCGAATATCTGAGGAAAAGTCAGACCTGTGCAAGGTTGTAATCACATTTGACTAGGAAGTGCAGGGATTGGTTAGCAGGCTAAGCTGAAAGGGAGATGCAACAACTGATCCACGCAAGTGGAACCCCGGCAATGTCGTCATCTACACGGGTACCCTGTGATAAGAGCAATAAGAAGTGTCAGCTGGCTCATAGCAAAGGTAAATAAAATGGGAGAGCTTCGTAAAATAGAAACGTGGCACATTCAGAGAATGGAGGTGGAAGCAGCCGCTGTAGAGTTCAGATGGTTATAGGACAAGCCATACACACATATCGCGATAGTAACGGACTCACAGAGCATGCTAAGAGTAGTCAAGATATGCATGTTTCGTATAGAGTGGCATGCTTCAGTTCGCAAATCAAAGATAGGGAGTGTCCTATGGATCCTTTGTCCAGGAAAGTCTCATGTGGTGGGAAACGAGCGGGAAGACAGATTGGTTCGTTCGGCAACGCTGGATTTAATATTGGTGCACGGTCAGGCGTATGTGGTCATAGCTATTTTGGATCATTTGAATAGTGAGGAAGAACGTAACCATACTCATACCCTGGATGGAATGGTGCGACAGGGAGTGGGTAGAAGCTCTGGACGACACTCAGTACTCCACGGAAAGACCAGACGGAAACACAATCAGACTGCATCTGGTAACATTACCACTGGGACTTGTTGCTGGCTGTTGAATGTGGGGACAGAGCGCGTATGTCTTGAGTGAATGTCATGGATGCTGCGATGTCTGTGTGTAATTAAACTCACCTCAGAAGCTAACAACGATTGTCTGGAAAAGGCTAGTTTGTTTTGGATCATTCTTAAATACCGGACAATTGAAGAGCATATTTGATGATCTGACATTTCAAACCCCAATGACAGATCCGACATGAGATGACCTTAACTCTGTGATCTATCTTATGTATCAGAATGTCCAGGTGGCAGTGGGAATCCATGCAATGGCCACGGAGAATGTTCCAGGAAAAATGGGCAGTGCGTTTGTGAAGTGAGTATTTGAATTGAATAGTCATGCATGCTGTAAACAAAGAGGCATTAGACGTGTGTGGTGTTGCTCCAGTCAGGTCTTGGGGTTTCACATTAGCTCTGCTTCATTACTGCTTTGTAATGAGGGCAGCAATTGGCGGGGTAACTGTATCCCCTATCAAGAGAGACGTAAGGTGGTCCATTACTCCGCTAGTCTACAGGACACACAAGGGCAAGGTGGAGTGCCAGTGTATTCAAGATATTTGTTTATCTTTTCGTGTCATGTCCAACACATATGAATTCATATTATATATTATATACTCGTATATTTAAGTCTTAATTGTTGTATATAACAGTACATACATATCGTCTGTTAAAGTATGTTATGATAATTTAAAATGTATGTATAATGATGTTTTGTCTGCAATATAGTTGTGAATGTTTATACTAATTATCATCTATGAAATGGGAAGAATTGTAATCGTTGGATAAAGAATTCTAAAATTTCATATTACACTTCACACATACAGCTCCCACAAATTGACTTTAGTTCTAACTAGATATTGCTTATTGGAGAATGTAGGTGGAGACTAATGAACGCAGTTTCATACATCCATCACACTGAGTTCAAAGTCTGTGGCGATTTTGAAGGGTGTCATACACTGTTGTGTCATGTCACATGATTTGCTTTTACTGTACATTGAACATATAATGAGATATTCAGACAATATGCCAGGGATATAACATTAAAATAAAATTTAAAAAAAAAAAAAACAATTACAAAAAAAAAGCTCTTGTTGCGCCGATGACACCGTCTTGATAGTAACATACCAGAAGGACATAGAGCAAATGCTAGATAAAATGGTTGCAAAAACGTGAACAAAATGCCATAGAGGAAAACAAAGAGTGAAAATTATTGATACTCTTGTGTCATGGCACGGAATGGAGTCAACACATGAAATGACAGATGTCGATAGAGATCGCAATTTGTCTAGAACCTTGATCGTCAACGCCAAGCGACAAGGAACTTGATGATTATGGTGTAGTTGTTTGTGTTTTATGGTTTAGTAACATTAAAAATGAACTCTGCTTGTCCCAAGATTTAATGAGTACAGACTGGTAAATGCGAATTAATGTATTCCACAAAGCTTGGATTTGGAGGCGCAGCATGTGAACTGTGCACGAACGTGACCAAATATGGGCCAGACTGTTCGCCGGGTGAGTGACCAAAGACGTGTTTGTGTCAGTAGGAAATAGACTTGCGTGCTTGGTTTTAAAAATCTTAGTTTAACCATCATAATTATCGACATATGCTCTCTCGACTGGCATAGGCGTCCATGTATCCCCACAGATCTGGTACTTAGGTGTTCTGGATATATTATATTGATGATATTCCCCCATGACACCGACTGAACCATCCAGCATAATGTCCCTACGTCTTCCTCTGCCTCTTCTACCACTGATTTTTTCCATTGGTTATAATGTTGTCCAAAGATTATTTTCTCATCACATTGCCAATGAGCATGTTTGTCTCTATTCTTACAGTTGTTTATGTATTACTTGTCCTTGTCCAAACAATCGTTGTTATTTACTCTGACATTCCAAGATATTGGCAGCATTCTTCTTAGAAACCCCACCAGTTCTTCCTAATTATTTATTCATAACACCCATTAAATATATGAAATGTTGCAAGCATCAACACACGGATGAAGATGATGGGAGAAGCAAATACATTCACATCTATATATATAAAACAAAGTGTATGTATGTAAATATGTATGTCCTTTATTTTTTCGCTAACGGCCCATCCGATTGAGATGAAATTTTCTACACGTCTTCCTTTCATTCCAGAGCTGCCAACTGTGATATTTTTTTAGTGTGAAATCGCCTGCTTACTCAGTATTATTTCATTTTTCATTTTTCATTAAAATTTATATATAGCGAAGGGACTTAACTCTAGAAAACGTTATTTCAAGGGGCATAACTTTTAATAACATTGTTGTATAACTTATAGTCATATTGTTGTATCGTTTTCAAAGATTTATAAACTCTTTGTCTATAGTTATGTACCGGCATATGAGTTATAATAAATAATGATACAATCTTTAAGGCATTTTCAAAGTTTACATAAAAATAATGCATAATGCATAACATTGTAACTCATCTTTCTATACTTAAGAAGTTATCTAAAAGATGTTGAACAATATCATCGCAATTTCTCGCCGTGATTGACTACACATTTTTTTGTCTTTTCTGTCGCATTTTGTGATTTAACGTTTTTGAGACGGGTTTTTGTGTCTTTCGCATTTCGCGTCTTTCGACGTGGGTGTTGTGTTACTCCGTTACGTTGAAGGGATCAGCACAAGTGAGTATATTATTTAAATAGATTGTAAACCAATAAACTAGATTAATAAACAAATAAGGGAAAATAAGCAAATTAAACAGAATTTACAATATAGAGAAGTACATAAAATAAATAAATATAATTATTAAATACATAACTAAGTAAGACACTGTAAAGATAAAACTAAACAAACACAATGATACAAACCCGAGCCAAATCTGCTGAGGCAGAAAAAAGTAAAGGAAAACAAACTACAAAAAATAAAGGAAAACAAACTGCCCCGGCGGACATGATTACTGAGACTGACAAGGAAACCCAGGAAAAACAGGGAAGTCAGGCGACGAATAAACTACCTGAGCCGGTGGCCAGTGTCAAGGAAACCCAGGAAAAACAGGGAAGTCAGGCGACTAATAAACAACCTGAGCCGGTGGCCAGTGTCAAGGAAACCCAGGAAAAACAGGGAAGTCAGGCGACGAATAAACAACCTGAGCCGGTGGCCAGTGTTACAGGAAGGCATTTCAAGGTAAACCAGATTGAGGGACAGCAAGTGTCACTGACAAACCTCACCAGATACAAAGCCATCCAAATGATGGAAAATGTACTCGGCAGTAGAGCTATTCATAACATAGCCAAAAGATTGGATGGTACAATACACATCCACACATATGACACAGACAAGACGAGACAACTAGCAGAGGAAATTATAAGAGGTAAAAAACCAGCGATTAGATCACTCCCGAACGACGTTAAAATCAGCATTGAAATTGCTCAGCCGTGTACCACAATTGTAATCAAAGGGATCAGCCCAACTGTGGATATCAAAAACATGAAGGAGGACATCAGGAACGAGAACAGGAATGTGGAAGCAACACACTGTGAGAGAATAACTACCAAAAGAGGAGAAGCTACATCAGTTGTAAAGATGGTGATCATTGGCACAATGATGCCAGAACGAATAAGATATCTGGGGAAGGACAGATACTTTGAGAAACATATACCACCTATCAAGCAATGTTCGAAGTGCCAAAAGATAGGTCACACAACATCATTTTGCAATGAAAAAAATCCCATCTGCAGATTCTGCAGTAAAAATCATTGGTACAGGGAGTGTCAGGATGCCAAGAGAGACAATAACTACAAAGAAGCAAACCCGGCGAGACTATGTGCTAACTGTAAGGGAAACCACAGCTCACGATATAAGGGATGCCCAAAATTTAAAACGTCGGAAACGGCATGGAGAGAGGCTATTCTTACTCAAACACCAATGAGAGTTGCCAGATGGCGCATAGAGAACGCAGACAAAGGAATTGACACAAAATCGGAAGTGAGAATATTGAGATCAGAAGTATCCAACATAAGGAATAAAATTGCTGAGAGGCAAGTGGAGAAGGGCGGACCACAAGAAGATACCGAGGGGAGCGAAAACAAGGAATTAAAACAAGCAATTGAGGATATACATAAAAATCTGGCAACCTTAAGAAAAGAACTGGAAGCGGAGAAATTACACACAAGAGGAATGGCTGAGGAACTGGAGACCACCAAAAAAGAATTGAAAAAACAGAAAGAAGAAAACAACACAATCAGGAAAAAGTTAAAAGAACTGGACCAGAAGATGGACACTACCAAACGAGAAATATCTTGCAACAAAACAGACATAGGAAACTTGAATGTGATGCAAAAAAGAAACACTCAGATGATAACTACGAGCATAGCTGACTTCGGGGAGTGGATGAGAGAGATGAGGGGAGACATAGGTTTAATCAGAGAATCCATAGACTTACGACCGAGCAAAGACCAGATGACTGACATACTCCGGAATATATGCAAAAGAGCGACAGACGGCCGGATATCAATGGAGGAACTCCCCGAAATACTGGCAGAGGCGATGAACGAGACAAGCGAGGAGGACAGTGATGATGAATAATCAAGGAAAGACCTTTAGGCAGGGGAGAAAAGAGATACAAAGGGTCATACACCAGGATGGGAATAGGTAAAGATATCAAATACTCCATAGAGGAAGAACATACAAATATATTTAATACCAAATTAAATATTTTAGGCAAACAATCTAAACAGCTATATATAACCTCTACCCAAAGGAAAATAAATAAATAAATATGCCACATAAGAGATCTGATAAATAATTACTACAAACGAGTTAAATATATAAACAAATAGGCAGATAAATAAATGAATAATGTTGCAGATAAAATAAACCACTGTTAATAGATGCACATAAAGCAAAAACAAAAAAGATGAGGATCAGGAAGGCAGCGAATATATAGGCAGGACATCAACAGACCACCATGAATGGGAATAGAAGAATGGGAATAGAAAAAGATACAAATACTCCATAAAGGAAGAATATACAAATATATTTAAACTTTTACAAATTAGACAGCTAGACACATAACATCTACACAAATAAAACAATACAAATAAAATAAATAATATATGCCACCTAATAGATCTTATAAATAATTACCACATAAGAGTTAAATATATAATAAAATAAATAATCAACCCAGGCAAATAAATAAAGGAATAAAGTCGCGATAAAATAGAAAACGCTACAATAGATGCTCATAAACAAAAATAAAAATGATGAGAATCATTAGGGCAGCGAAAATTTAGGCGGGAAATCAGCAGACCACCATGAATGTCTGCACTCGATGAATGTCAGTTTGTACCTTTACTGTCCATGTTTTGTGTACCTAAATTCTTTCTTTTTCGGACATCCACCTTTTTCCATTGTGGAGGATGTCCGGGGTGCCCTGAGAGGGGCGGTGGGCTGCGGCGTGTTCTGGACTGGATGTGTGTGGTTTGGCTCCACCCTGGAGGACCCGGAAGGAGGGAGACGAGATGAGTGATCCCTCATGGTGGCAATAGCACTAACACGGGCGGGAACGAGAGAGACTAGGACAAAGATCAACACCAGTATGGTGGTTTACATATGAGATAATCATCAGGAATGGGTTGGCGATGGCCTGGACAAATGAACCAGGGACGGGACTTAGGCATAATTAATAAATTTAAAAAAAAAAAAAAACGGACTTGCTGGACAACCTGACCTCCCACCCAACGTCACAGACATTGTCTGCGCACAATATAAGTCAGATTTTACTGGCACATAAATAAAGTAATAATCCTATCAACGTCACAGACATTGTATGCGCATAATATAAGCCAGATTATATTTTACTGGCACATAAATAAAGTAATAATCTACGCACCATGAACCACCGCTATTATAACCGATGCCGCACGGGCTGGTTGAAACAAGGTGGAAAGTTTTTTTTTTTTTCCTAAATGGACGGACATTAGACGGATCATCGCATCTTTAGTGTTTTCCGCCATCATATCGGCACGATTCGCTTGACAGCACTTCTCAGCGCTATCAAGCCAAGACGCCTTACACATTTCAAGCAGCCTGATACGGGGGGAAAATGGCACGTCGTAATAGCACAAAGAAACAAGCAGCTTCCAAGATGCATAGTGAGAAAACCGACCAGACTATCAAGAAGACGAACCTGCCTTTGGAGAGTCTGCATGCAAGCTGTAATAAAGTATCTGAACCTACAGTCAATGAAACTACCAATAAGAAGAGCGACGACTACCCACAGACGAACACAAAAACTTGTGAGAGGAAGGAGGACCAAGACACCAGAATCAGAAACACTGATTCAAACACAGTCAGATGGGTGGTCAAGCGGCTAAAAATGGAGCTTACTGATCAACAAATACAGAAGCAGCTGCAGGAAGAAAATCTTCACGTCAACATTTTGAAGGCAGAGCGGATTCTTACCTACTCAGAATTAAATGAGATGCTCCACACCAGGGACTGGGCGAACCCGGGCCGGGTCAGGCAGACAGACAGACAGACAGACAGACAGACAGACAGACAGATAGATAGATAGATAGATAAATAGATAGATAGATAGCTAGATAGATAGATAGATAGATAGATAGATAGATAGATAGATAGATAGATAGATAGATAGATAGATAGATAGATAGATAGATAGATAGATAGACAAACAGACAGGGAGGGAGGGAAGGAAGGATAGACGGAGGGACAGACAGAGGGATGGGTCTATTAGACAGACAGACAGACAGACAGACAGACAGACAGACAGACAGACAGATAGTCGGTAACGGGAACGAGAACTTATATGACTACTTATATGAATTAAATGAGATGCTCCCCATCAGGGGCTGGGCGAAGCCGGGCCGGATCAGACAGATAGACAGACAGATAGACAGATAGACAGACAGATAGATAGTCGGGAACGGGAACGTGAGCTTATATGACTACTTATATGAATTAAATGAGATGCTCCTCACCAGGAGCTGGGCGATGCCGGGCCGGGTCAGACAGACAGACAGACAGACAGACAGACAGACAGACAGACAGACAGATAGTCGGTAACGGGAACGGGAACTTATATGACTACATATATGAATTAAATGAGATGCTCCCCACCAAAGGACTGGGCGAAGCCGGGTCGGGTCAGACAGACAGACAGTCAGACAGACAGACAGACAGACAGACAGACAGACAGACAGACAGACAGACAGCCAGCCAGCCAGCCAGCCAGCCAGCCAGACAGACAGACAGACAGACAGACAGACAGACAGACAGACAGACAGACAGTCGGTAACGGGAACGGGAACTTATATGACTACTTATAGGAATTAAATGAGATGCTTCCCACCAAGGACTGGGCGAAGCCGGGCCGGGTCAGCTAGTAATTAATAAGCACAATCAGTCCAGATGGACCAATCAACAAAGATATCAATTGTGGTAATTAACAAACTAAACATTATTTGGAAATCTTTCAACTTACAATAAAAACAGCGATTTGAAGATACATGAAACATGTCTACTGTTTGTACTTCTGTAACAAGATGGTGAAAAGCTGTACAAAGAAATGCCCAAATTGTCATTTTTCACCCTGCCACAGAAAGATACTGCAAATTGTTTGTCTGAAAACCATGTTAGAAATTGCACTCACACCCATCATAATTGGCTGTTTGCTATATTTTTTTTTTTGGGGGGGGGGGGGGGGGAGTTACATTCAATAATCTGCCTTTGCTGTCTGAACGACCAGCACTCATACCATTGTATGAAAACCAGTGAAAAGCGGTATGTTTTCAAATCGCCCACAGCTGTGTTTCGAACGCGATATCCGGAATTGCTAATTGGGTTGGTAATCCTTTTGCCGCAGCGCCGGCTGAAAACCACGACCAGTAAATAATTGCTGACTGGGAATCCGAGCACTTATTGATGAATGGTTCGATGTGCAATGAGGATGATCTGTCGACTAACTAACCAACCAACCAACCAACCAACCAACCAACTAATTAGGAGCAAGCCAGAGGATATTAGTACCGCTATAACACATGATGAAGGTGATTCTACGAACATCGGACCTCCGCGGCGATTCAGTCCACTGTATTCGAGTGCACCCCGTCTCGATCTTACGGATCAGGGTCATTAAATCACTCGGGACATAAACATGGGTATAATTCTGTGATTCCAGCCATATGAAAGCCCGTGTCACTGCCATCGTCTCCATCCTAATGCTGCTAGTATTCCTAGAGTGGGCACCGCTGGCCACTTGAATGGTTCAGCCCGCTGAGCTTGTCGTGAATGCCCGCGCACATTTCTCCTCCTGTATAACGATCAACATGTACAAATAAACACATCGGAATCGTCTCAATTTTCACTGATGAGATTGTTGACGTATGCATTGACAGCAGCAGGGATCTGCTCTCTGCACTCCTGTCAAGCATGAATGTGCAGAAGAAGGTCAGTTAAGCCTGACCCATCCATGATTTGTTTCTCTTTACCTTGCCATCCTTTTCTCTGAATAAAGCTTGATGCAAGGGATGCTACCCATGTGGACTTATTTTCACATCTTGTTCCCGTTGTTAATGAATAGAAAATCAAGGATGAACCTCATTGCTGCACAGCAGGTGACCCTCGTACAACCCAAAATAATGCTCGCGGCTTTATTACATATCATTTCAAGTCTTCCTATCTGTGTAGTGCTGACCGTAAGGATGGCCACGGCATAATAAGTGGGTGACGTATCAGTCCCTGGAACAGAAGTATTAATCGCCTTTCCTCGATATTGGTAGTTTCCGAAACTCTAATTGCTGAAAGACCGTTTCGAGTTTTTTGTTATCACTTGATTGACGTGTTCTTTAAAGGACAGACTGCTATGAAACCTCACGGCCGTTTATATAATCAACTTGGTTTTTGCCATACTGTTAGCGTATATTCTCACTGCTGGCAGATCTGTCTTAAAAATGTGATTCAAAGAGAACCATGTAATGAGTGCATTTCTGGGCGTGACAATGGTCAGAAGAAGCATGATTGTCGTGTCCTCCTTTAAAGTGTCGTCCCTGGAGTGAGGAGAGTCAACACCCACATTATAATATTTTCTTTCCTATCAATATCCTGGAGAATCCACCAGCTTCCGTCCAACACACTCCATCAGCCCGTGGACACCTTTTCCTGTCACTCTCTCACTGTCGTACTATGCCCCCTCTCATACTTCCCTAACGCAACATACTCAACAACTCTTGCTTCTAAAAATTAATAAAGATTAATTTATTAAAAGAAAAGTGTAACGTATATGAGACGTGTATGCGAAGAAAATGTGTGTCGTGTATTATAACATAAATGTATATGTCAGCCTTCAAAGTTCAGGATCATAGTGCACACATCATGGCAAGGATTACACGACATCACACGAGTCAGTACAATAGACCTCACCGAAGTCGTATCCTTCTCTCCAGACATGTCCTCCTCCAGGAGCTCTGATGACCATGAGATCTGAATCCCATGTAAATATATAATCCGTGGAAAATACTATTATTGTTCCTAACACAACGGTTCCTATTAGTTCTGTATTTTTACTCTTAACCAGTCAATGTATCTAGACAAAATTGGCTTGCTTTATTCACTAGACATTGTCTGAAAGTTCTGATTTCCTTGATACGTGGAACAACTACACTTCAATGTTTCGTTTCATCTAATGTGAACATCAGTTCCTACTGATCTAGTTCCCCATGGGCTGAACATCCATCACTTCAGGTGTGTTAACGATTGGTATTCACTCATGTAGGATACATATACCATTAGGCTCCACCGAGCAATGTGTATTAACTTCTTCCGTTGCGAAAATTGCTGGCCCATCTCTCTACATCATAATTTATCCGGGATCGGATTTTTCATTGGTTCCGGGTTCTTCATTCCAACCAGAGGAAACCTGTAAAATAAATCATACAACTGGTGATAGCCTCCCCGTCACTGATCTCTATTAGATGATCGTGGCCATCGGCCTCGCTCAGAAAATACAGTGATCCTACTCTGTCAGGGACAGATGACTCAACCCATTGGTTATCATCAGGCCAAGACAAGAAAAAAAAATCAACAAACAGAATGCGGAACCCCGCCCACCAGGGACACCTACTGGAATATCCCAATTATCCCTCATTACTCAATTCTCAACTAGTAAAGCTTATCACCACTTCACTAATCTATTTTCAACTAACTGAGCCAAGTATCACTTCCCTACTCTAGCTAGTTTTCCACTAACAGTGCTAATCATCACACTTTAGTTTTAACAAGGCTACAGCCTATATTAATTAGAACTAATTATAATAGGTTCTACCTTAGGCAACACCGCAGTTAGATCCAATTACATCCACTCTTGCCATGACAGGCACGTGTAAAATTAAATTAACTCAATTCGCACACGGTAGACATTTTCCAATCATAACCGCAGTGCTGAAGCACGTCCGCTAAAATCCAAGGTTTGAGTTCAATTGTCCTCTCCAATCATAGTTTTTGGTAAAACCTAAAATTGGTCACGTGACGGTATTCTTCCGGTCCACACAGGTGTTATTTGGACATATCATCCATTGTCAAGAATCCATTTTCCCTGGCCTAGTCACTGTCAGAGTTGTCATCAGTTGTGTTGACTCCCCCAACAAACTAACGAGTTACTGTATGATCCCAACAACAGTTTTCCCCAACAAGCTGCCAATCTTCTTGATGTCCGGAAATTCCAATTTGACAGACGGACTGTTTTCTTCCGAGCTGAGTTCTTCCGCTTCCAATCCGACCTGTTTATAAACTGTCAAAGCGATGTATGATTCAGCTCACCCACTTCCCCTACACATCTGCAGCTGTTAACTTTGCCCGACATGTGATGGCTGACACCCGATTGCAACCAGGATCCGACGGGTTCCATCTGTATTCGAATGTTGACAAACTGTCAAAGCGATGCCGGGATTTGTCTCACTCACCACCGAATGTTCCCACTCCGTCGACCAGATGTAAACACGTGCCGCTACATTTTCTGGATTTGTTGAAACAACCTTTGGCCTCGAACATCCGCTAATTCAGATCGCCTTTATTCTCATAATGGTTAAATCACGTTGGTCCATCATGTGACATAGGCCCCCTCTTAAGAGAGTAGTCCATCTCACTCTTCTCCACCGTGATTTTAATCCAGATGATTCATTCTTCTTCTTCAGGAGCTGGGTGTCTTGACAAGAAGTCCGCTCCAACATTTTCCTTCCCAGGAATGTACTCCACTGTGAAATTATAGGGTTGCAGTAACAACGACCACCGCATCAAACGGGCGTTGAGCTTCTGAGAAGTAGCCAGGAACATCAGGGGCTGATGATCCGACTGGACTCGAAACTTAACTCCATACAAATATGGCTGGAATTTTTGCACTGCCCATACGAGGGACAAGCACTCTCTCTCGACGGTTGAATAATTCCTCTCCGCCTGAAGAAGTTTCTTACTTGCGTACGCTACAGGTTTCAAAACCGAAGCATCGTCTTTTCCTTCCTGTAACAAAGCTGCCCCAATTCCAATCCCACTCGCATCTGTTCTCAACACAAATGGTTTGGAAAGGTTAGGGAGCTGTAATACAGGTTTGCTGACCAAGGCCTCCTTTAACTGACTATAGGCATTCTCGCATTCTGGTGTCCAAATGATTTGGTCCGGGAATCCCTTTTTCAAGGTTTCCGTCAATGGAGCTCCCAGTTCAGTGAAATGTGGGATAAATTTGTGGTAGAACCCACACAATGAGAGAAAAGATCGCACATCCTTCTTCGTTTTTGGCCTTGGTGCATTTCTGATTTTCTCCAGGTTCTTCTCTTCTGGGACAATGTGTCCTGGAGTGATGGTGTGACCTAGAAATTCCAGAGTCTGGTAACCAATCATGCACTTGGTTGGACGAGCGGTAAGCCCTGCTTCCTTGAGCCTACTAAATTTTTCGTAGGAGTAACACTTATCAAACGTTTTTCCATTTAAATACCATACTAAACATACCTGTACTATGAGGTAGTTTTGTGCTAGCAATGTGTATTTGGGGGAAAGATGTTAATTCACATAGAAAACTGGGTACTCGCACCAGACGAAGACAGGCCCAATTCTGTGGACATGTCATGAGAAAGGAAATTGGAGCGAAGGAAAGGCCATCCCCCCTCCCCCCCCCCGGCCCTATACGTACACCTCGTCCCTCCTTTCTTCCACACAGTGAGGTGCAATTCTAGGCAGTTTGACATCATGGTATGGAGGGACGTCAATATCAGAAAAGATTGGCGGTAGACGAAAAAGGAGGCTGTGGGTTAAACCGGTATCCAATGACATATGACACGGACTATAAGGAGTAGACCTTAAAATAACAATAATAAAAGCTACTATAAAATACTATTTATTATTTTTGTTGCAAGTTCTTAACTGAGATGTGTAATAACTGGCAAAAATTAAACAAAATCATCGAATAGTTTTTAATTCTAGAAAATGTAATACATGCGTCTTGTGAATGTGTATGCAGAAGACAACCCGTGCCGGAGTTCCGTGTCCCCGTGTGGAAACAACAATCAGTGCATTCACACAGGTCCAGGCAAATACAGGTGTGTCTGTCATGACGGCTACGCTGGAGATGGGACAGAGTGTGCTCCCATAAACCCTTGCAATCTTAACAGAGGTGGTTGCCATATCACAGCAAACTGTATATACACCAGAAGAAATCAGGTATTCACCAGTTAGACCAAATCAGGTACTCATAAATTAGACTAAGTCGGGCATATGTAAATTATACCAAATCATGTATACATAAGTTAGACCAAACCAGATATCTATAACCTAGACTAAGCCAGGTATACATTTTTTTTTTAGCATATCCTTTTACAGGACTTAGCTGTCAACACCAGCATCTTTCAGGTGTATGTTTATCTCTTGGCAAGATTACGCTCAGTAGTTTGCCATTAGGTATACATTAGTTAGACCAAATTAGGTATCCGGCAATCAGGTATAAGGTAAACTAAATCGGGTATCCATAAGTTACACCAAATGGGATGTCATTAAATTAAACCGTATCGGGCATCTTCAAGTTAGATCAAGACTACTACACCAAAGTTAATCCAACCACGTAAAACAGACCCTGCTTATATAGTGCAGCACGTATACCGGACAAAACCGTGAAGGCTTTACACTTTTATGAAGAGGCTAGTTTCCAAGTCTGGTTAACGTCACGTGTATAGGAGGGTTGTCCTGCAGTGTTAAACTGAGGTACTGATCTTACAAGCTCTGTGTGATCCCGCGTTTGTAAAGGTGAAGGCGAGCTTTGCAAAACGATCTCCAACCATTCAATAAACTAAACAAACAACCAACATATCAACCAACCAACGAACCAACAAATCATACAACAAACCATCCAACCAACAAATATGCCAACCAATCAATTAACCAACAAAACATCCTATCAATGAACCAACAAATCATAAAACCAACCAACAACCAGTCAACCAAACAACCATCAAACCAACAACTCACCAATAAATAAACCAACCAACTAAACAACCATCCAATTAACAAATCAACCAAAAAATCAACCAACCAACCAACCACCCTGCCAACCCATACGCCCATCAATTCACACGACACCATTGCGGGCATCATCTCGTACAGTATTCTTTCAAATGTTAACCTGACACCTCTGGCTGGAGTTGCTAGCCATCACTTCTGCAGGAAGCAACATGACTACTTTATATGCAATGAGTGAATTAACACAAACGAGAAGCATAATGGGTTAGCTTGACAAGAACACGATCACAAGAGACACAATGGATGTTGTGGTTAAAAACTTTGTCAGCATACAAACAATGAGCAAGATGAACAACTACATGAACATATACATCAAGATAGGTTATCTGTGTCCTCGATATGGACTTGGCATGTTTGTAGTTATACTATATACACATCTAGTTCAGCAGTATCTCCGGTAACGTAGTGTGTTGTTACACGATATACACACCTAGTCTAGCAACAGCTGCGGTAACGTAGTGTGTAATTACACTATCTAGCTGGGAGCAGCCACCTTGGTGGAATCTCGAGAAAGCTTGTGTGGATAAGCGTAGTGCTGTAAGGAGATGGCAAAATGCCAAGAAGAACAGAGCTTTGCCATCCTAATCCCTGCATGCACTTAGAAAGAGAGATGCACATAAAACTAAGCTATGTAAAAAAAAAAAATTGGTCAAGATGGTTAAAAGTGAAACATGGGCAGAGGTGTGTCAAAGAGTAAGCACAGACTAGTCACTGAAACTGTTCTGGCGAGCACATCGCCCTCCGAGTGCCGAATGGTTTATAAAGTATAAGTTCAAAAGGTTTTTTTACTTATTTAATGATACAGTACAGCAAGAACTTTACAGATCGTAGATCACCTCATGGTCAGCTGGAAGAACTCTTGATCCATTGATAGCTTTCCTGTCTTGTGCATTTTCATATGTCCACTCTCGTACTGGACAGCCCCTGCCCCTTCTTCTAGTAAGCAGACCTTCCATTACTGTCCGGCCTAAACTCGTGGGAGGTTTAATGTCGCCGACATACTTCAGTTTCTGAAGCACGATTCTGATTACGAGACGGCTTTCTTCCCCAGGGCAGAATTTTAGGGTTTCCAAGTGGGAATAAGATTATTTCATGATCGCGTTACTACAAGAACCGATTACTTGATATTGTTGTCCGCTCCGAACTTTACAGTTCTGTACTTCTTGTCCTTCTGAAATTCGTTTTATAACGTAAGTACACCCGCAAATCACATTTTATGTAGACGTCTAGACTTGTTCTAGTATGTGTTATTAAATTTAGCTTCCAGTTTTATGTATACAGTGGTACCTCGGGTTACGAATGTCTCAGGTCACGACCAATTCGGGTTACGAACAACAACTTCGAAAATTGTTTGTCTGAGGTAACGAACAGTGCCTCGTGTTACGAGTGAAGGCGAGAGAGAGAGAGAGAGAGAGAGAGAGAGAGAGAGAGAGAGAGAGAGAGAGAGGGGGAGAGAGAGAGAGAGAGAGAGAGAGAGAGAGAGAGAGAGAGGGAGAGAGAGAGAGAGAGGAGAGAGAGAGAGAGAGAGAGAGAGAGAGAGAGAGAGAGAGAGAGCAAGATGTAACGTTGGAGACAAACGATCGAATACAGTACAAACGAAGACCACGCATGTACCCTAGTAGCCTAGAATTGCACGCCTGCGCAGCCTCGCTTTCATTGGCCTTACTACAGAGCAGTAAAAGATTGCTTGGCAGTGACACTGTGTTCAGTTTATTTCTTTCATTATTGTCCTTGTTAACCCCATCAATTATGAGTTCGAAAAACGGTAGTGGTGCTGATGCGAAGCAGAAACGAATAACAGTGGAGGTAAAGAAAGAAATAATTATGACACATGAAAATGGCGTTCGTGTATGTGACATCGCTAATGAGTACAGCTAGGCAAAATCAACTATCTCCACCATCATAAAGAACAAAGAGTTATTCAAATCAGCCGATGTGGCTAAAGGCGTAACTAAGCTGCAGAAGCAAAGACCTCACATTTTAGAGAAAGTTGAAAATCTCTTGATCTGGATCAATGAAAAGCAACGTGCAGGAGACAGTGTTAGTGAGTGAGGCAATAATATGTGAAAAGGCGAAGCTGTTGCACAGTGATTTATTGTTGAAATTCTTGGTACAAGTGCTGAGACTGACGATTTTAAAGCCATCAGAGGCTGGTTTGAAAAGTTCAACAACAAAACAAAAGAAATAAGAAAAAAAAAAAGAATAAGAAGTGACATTCATAGTGTAATTAGGCACGGAGAACATGCAAGT
Organism: Cepaea nemoralis; assembly: GCA_014155875.1. Taxonomy (NCBI): domain Eukaryota; kingdom Metazoa; phylum Mollusca; class Gastropoda; order Stylommatophora; family Helicidae; genus Cepaea; species Cepaea nemoralis. Next base: position 112,341 of record JACEFZ010024360.1, on the reverse strand, counting down.
TCTAACGAGAAAGAAGCAAAAGCGTTCAATGTGGAATTTGATAAGATCATCAAAAACGAAGACTACATTCCAAAACCAGTCTTTAATTGCGATGAAACGGGCCTCTTCTGGAAGAAAATGCTAAAGAGGACCTGTATCACCCAGGAGGATAAAGCACAGCCGGAGCACAAACCAATGAAGGACAGGCTAACTCTGCTGTTCTGTGCCTATGTAGTGGATGAGATTGTGTCCTTGGGCAAAAATGTGGGCCTGGAACTTGATGGCATTGACTTGGAGGAGCTTATTGAGGACCGCAGTGGAGAGCTCACTACAGATGAGCTTGTGGATCTTCAGAATAAACAGCTAAAGACATTAAAGGAGGAATAGTGGTCCGATGATGAGGAGCCAGTGACCGTTTCAACTGCCAGGATTAAAGAAATCTGCAGCATGTGGGCAGACGTCGAAGACTTCATTGTGAACCATCATCCAAATAAACTTGTTGCCAACAGGGCAATAAACCCGATAAAAAATAACGCGATGGCCCACTTCAGAAAGATTCTCCACCAAAGGAAGCAATAAATTCCCCTCGATAGTTTCTTGGTGCAGAAAGATTCCCAATCGGCTGCCAAGAAACAGCGACAAGAAACTCCTGGAACTAATGATTCAGAATAGCAAAGAAAGTGCCAAATTCCCTACGATCGCTTTCTTTGTAAGAAAGATAGACTAAATTTTTTTTTTAATTTTTTAACTTTACATTTAATTTATTTAGTTGGTTTCTTTCTCTTTATGTAATGAGTGAGGTACACGTGTTCTTTGCGTTTTTTAAGGTAAACGACCGGATGTTAATAAAAAAGAACGATTCTTTTATCTTGAAACTGATGGTCTCTATTTAATTGATTTCATTGCTTCGGGTTACGAACCGAGTTCTAAAACGAATTAAATTTGAAACCCGAGGTACCACTGTACTGTATAAGGGAGGGGGAGAATTTATAGGTAGGAAATAAGAAAAAAAAGGGGGGTGGGGTGGCATGACATTCTGAACATAGGGTAAAGGGATGCATCGGCCAAAAAAAGGTTGAGAACCACTGATTTAGAATGTCTGTTTTTCTTTATCCACTGTAGTGTCATAATTGTGTCTATAAAATTTACGCTCAAAATATTTCACTGTATATATCACGCAGCGGCACATATGTCTATGCATGGCTGGTTATGAAGGAGACCCCTACAAAGGTTGTACATTCAACGGCGCGTGCCACCCAGGTGCGTGCGGCCCCAATGCTGTCTGTGAGACCACAGCGCCTTATAGCTACAGGTATACCCACCTACAGTGTCCCCCATGTTTGTCTTGGTGTTGAGGTTTGCATAAGTTCACAGTCACTGCACATTTCTTTAGGTTGTTTTCTCCCCTAAATAACATAACACAATGCAAGAAATCCGGGGTACCGCTTAGAGTTCCAGTAGGTGTACTACGACGTGGAGGTCGGCTTAACCGAGTGATTTAACGAGCTTAAACGTTCTCAACATCTGCCTTTATTTAATTATAAGACATGTCACAAATTAGCTTTAGTGAGTCATCATGTTCCGTGTCTTTATAATGCATACATTGTTTCTTTTGTTATCGTTGTTGTCAAAAATTAGTTTCATACGTGATATATGAGTGAAATAATGTATGAAAGCAGAGAGATAAGAACTGCAGCATGTTAGAAGGGTCTGCGTGCACAAATCTTATTTCTTTGAAGAAATGAAAAGTTTCTCAGTTTGTTCGTTCTGCTGACCGGCTTAGTGGACTCTTTCCCCACGCAGGACAGTTGAATTTAAAATGTGGATTTCTTGACTTGCGGACATAGTTCACAAGTACCTCAGAAATCGCAGTGATCGCGAGGGACACTAGTGACAGGGAAAGCTAACCCTCACTCAACACGTGTCCAGTGTATTCCCTAGCTATAGCAATTGTGTGGACTACGCTCATGTTCAAAGCCAGTGAAGGAAAACCAAACTACAGCCCATCATCACACAGATTCTATTATGGCTAGACTATTTGTCTGTTCTAAGTGTGAAGTTTAGCCACGGCAGCAACCAGCTTTACCTACACTTTACTCTTCCCACTGCCGCGCTATTTGTAACGTCTGCAGCATGGGCATGAGCCCTTCTATGCTCTTATCTGAGACGGCTATATGAAAATCCACTTCCAAGGAATTAGAGGTGTGATTAACATCTTTAAATTATGTTAGTAAACAATCATCCATAACTGGACTCAGACCTGGTACATTTTATCACAACCTGGCTATTTTATTGTCGGTGTGTGTGTGTCTGTCCGTCTGTCTATCTATATGTCTGTCTGTAAATACTTAGAATTTAATGTATTGTCAGGATCTTCGCCGGTGCTACGGAGTTCGTGCACTGAGATGAGTTTCTCCAGACTCAGATTTGAGTTAGGAGGAAAACGGAGCACTTATGGGTTGCACCCGTGTGCCGTGATGTTGATCCATCGACTAAACTAAACTAAATTAACATGTCTGCGCGTACATAATAACAAAACAAACCACACACAAAACACTCACACACACACACAAAAACACAAAAAACAAAAAAAAAACAACAATTCACCTTAGAGAACACCCCTTGAAACAAGTAAAGAGCTTCAAGTACTTAGGAAATATGCAATAACCAAATGGGAAGTCAGAAGACGAGATCGAAAATTCATGTAATAAGGCAAATGAACTCACTAGATAAATGGCACCAATACTAAACTAGTTTAGTTTAGTTAAGTTTTAGGCTACCGGGGTTGGGGTACGCCCCTATCAAAGGAGAAGTAAGGTGCCTCCTTCCCTCCGCTAGCTTACGGGACACCCTTGGGCAAACAGAAGTACCCGTTTAGCCCCCCCAACAGGGTAACGTGAAGCCATGTGAGCAAGCGGTGGATTGGACTTGGGAGCAGCAGACAGATAGTTTTAGGTTATGGTTTAAAGTCAGTGACGGTAGGCAGAGGATCTCTCAGTAGAGTATGGTCACTGCCAGGAAGGAAGAATGGTAGACTTCCATCCTTATTGATTCCCGGGCAGAGGAGGCTCGTCAGCCATGGCTGGTATCTCTTCTAAGAGAGGGAACTCTAAATCTTACACCTCCACTGCCTTGCGGGTATACCCATATGGGAAAGGCTTCGGGAGTAAACCCTGAGGACAAATCCGGAGATGGAGTCCCTAAGGCAGTTCCATGTTGTAAACAACATAGTTCTGGCAACTCCTGCAACGGCACCGATGCCAAGTTGCATTCGCTACTGCCTTTCCCTTGGTCAACATCGGCGACGTGGAGAGGGAGAACTTGCTGCTGGGCAACAGCTGGTTCTCGATTTCCATTGCCAAGGCTTGTGACCTGTAGAGGTCAATTCAGCACCGCGTAAAGCGGTGACACAACACGGGAAGCAGCATTTGCCGGTTATAAGTCTATAATGCTCGATTGGCGTAGAGCAAGGCGCCAGGGGCTACTTCCAACGGTGGGAGAGATCATCGTATCTCACTAGACAGCTACCGCCCGCCTAAGCTGGGCATCCCCCAGTCAATAAGGTGTTGTCTCGCCACGGTTCATCTGCTCCTGAGGGTGTGTGGAGCTTAGGGGAAAATCCTGACGCATGGACCGCAATCTATACACCTAGCAACAAGAAAAGAACAAAACAACCGGCCCTAAGGCTATGAACATGGAACGTAAGAACCATGACCCCTGGCATCTCAGACGATCTAAGCAAGATTGTGGATGCCCGCAAAACTGCAGTGATAAACAACGAACTACTAAGACTGGGGATAGACATTGTCGCCCTGCAAGAGACCAGACTCCAAGAATCTGGAAGCATCAAGGAGAGGGATTTCACTTTCTTATGGCATGGCAAGCTTGCGGAGAGACCAGGGAGCATGGAGTTGGCTTCGCTATCAGAAACAAGCTGCTTAATTCCATCATACCACCAAGTGATGGCACTGAAAGAATACTGAAGCTCCAACTCCAGACAATGGCAGGCCCAGTTAGTATTATAAGCGTTTACACCCCAACACTAACTGCAACATCAGAATCTAAAGACAAGTTCTATGACAACCTTAGCAAAGACGTCAGTGAAACACCAGATATTTCAATGCCAGGGTTGGCTCCGACCACAAATCTTGGCCTTCATGTCTAGGACAATTTGGCGTTGGGAAGATCAATGACAATGGACAACGTCTCTTGGAATTCTGCAGCCACCATAATCTGTGCGTGATCAACACCTTCTTTGACACGAAACCTCAACACAAGGTGTCATGGAGACACCCCAGATCAAAGAACTGGCACCAACTCGACCTGGTGCTCACTAAATGGTGCTCACAGCAACCTCCGCAATGTACGGCTGACTCGCAGCTATCATAGTGCTGACTGCGACACCGACCATTCACTCGTCTCCAGCAAGGTGAAGTTAAAGCCCAAGAGAATCTACAGAAGCAGAACAGAAGGAAGACCACGCATTGACACAAGCGACACCCAAAATAAAGAGAAGGTCAACAAATTCATGCAAGCTCTAGCAGATACTCTGCCTGGCCCCACAAACGGAAATTTTCGCGACACCATCTACAATACAGCACTATCAACATTTGGCAAGAAGCAAACTAAGTCAACCGACTGGTTTGACACACACTCTGAAGAGATGCTCCAAGTCCTGGAGATAAAGAGTCATGCATTCTCAATGTATAAAACATCACTTTCAGAGAAAACATTGCAGGCATTGCGAACGGCCAGAAATAGAGTACAACAGATGGCAAGAAGATGTGCGAACAGGTACTTGCTACAGCTCACTGCTCAAATTCAAAGTTTTGCAGACACTGGAAATATAAGAGGAATGTACGAGGGCATAAAGCAAGCTGTCGGTCCATCAACAAATAAGATGGCCCCTTTACGATCAACTGAGGGGGTAATCATAACAGATCGAGAGAAACAAATGGATCGCTGCGCTGGGTAGAACACTACTCAGAGCTATACTCAGTGGAGAACACTGTCAGCGAAGAAGCTCTGGAAGCCATCGATCAACAGTCCGCCCTGCATGCCCTGGATAATGAACCTTGCCTCACAGAAATCAGAGAAGCACTAGACTCTCTCAAATCCGGCAAGGCACCTGGAAAAGATAGTATTCCACCTGACATTTTAAAATGTAGCAAAGCAACAATCATCCCAGAACTGTATGCAATATTTCAGCTCTGCTTGAAAGAAAAATCAGTACCACAAGATATGAAAGATGCAAACATCGTTACCCTTTATAAAAACAAAGGCGACAGAAGCGACTGAACAACTATCGCGGCATTTCCCTACTCAGCATTACAGGCAAGATTTTTGCCAGAGTAATCTTTAAAAGATTACACATCTTGCTGAAGGAATCTACCACGAATCGCAGTGCGGATTTAGGCCCAACAGGTCCACCATCGATATAGTTTTCTCACTCCAGCAGCTCCAAGAGAAGTGCAGAGAACAGAGGAAACCATTATATACTGCCTTCATCGACCTCACAAAGGCATTTGACCTCGTTAGCAGAAGCGGCCTTTTTACGGTCCTTGAAAAGGTTGGATGTCCACCCACCCTTCTTAGTCTCGTGAAATCATTTCACGAAAACAGCATCAGCAGTGGAGTAAAGCAGGGCTGCGTGCTTGCTCCTACTACTCTTTGGTATCTTCTTCTCCGTTCTCTTAAGGCAGGCATTTGGGACTGCCACTGAAGGCATATACCTCCACACAAGATCTGATGGCAAACCTTTTAACCCATCAAGACTCAAGGCAAAGACCAAAATAAGATCAAGATGCGTCCCGGGAAGGTTAACCCGGTCAACAAATGCCCGCAGAAGTCGGATGTGTCGGCCTAACGGCGCAAGAACGCAGCTCTGCTGTAAAAAGGCACAACGCAATCACATCCGGAAAAAACAACTCCGGATGAACGAAGAAGAAGAAGAAGAAGAAGATCAAGATGAAGTAAGAGGACTACTTTTCTGCAGATCATGCAGCACTGACTACTCATTCAGCAGAAGATCTCCAACGGCTCATAGATCGTTTTGCAGCCGCCTGCAAGGACTTTGGGCTCACCATTAGCCTAAATAAAACACAGGTGATGGAACAAGATGCTGGTGCGCCTCCGTCAATCAAAATCTCTAATTACGAATTGAAGGTTGTCCACGAGTTTGTGTATTTGGGGTCGTCAATATCAGATAATCTTTCACTAGAGACAGAAATCGACAGACGTATTAGAAAGGCAGCCACAACATTTTCCAGGCTAGCTAAAAGAGTTTGGGAGAATAATAGACTAACAGAGCGTACAAAAGCTCAAGTATATAAAGCTTGTGTTGTTAGCACACTACTCTATGGGTCTGAATCCTGGACCCTGTACTCAAGACAGGAAAGAAAGTTGAATTCCTTCCATATTAGATGTCTGAGACGTATCCTGGGCATAACATGGAAAGACCACATTACAAACAAACAGGTGCTTGAAAGAGCAGATATTACCACAGTGCACACCCTCCTCAAGCAGAGACGCCTCCGGTGGCTGGGCCACGTATCTCGAATGGAGGATGAACGTATTCCCAAAGATCCCCTATACTGAGAACTAGCCACAGGAAAGAGGCCAACTGTAAGACCCCAAATACGATATAGGGATGTGTGTAAACAAGATATGAAAACCCTTGGAATAGATCCAGACACGTAGGAAAGAGTTGCAACAGACAGATGTTCCTGGAGAAGAGATGTACGTGACGAACTGGTGTTCTTTGAGCGCAATCTGATCCAACAAGCTGAGGATAGGCGGCACAGGCTCAAAGCGCAGTCACTTACTGCGGGAATTGCCTCGTCTTACAGATGTGGAAACTGTGACAGGGATTATCATTCTCGCATTGGACTATACAGTCACCAGCAGTGCTGCCAGGTACCTCTCCAGCGGTACAACTCTGTAGTCCTTCAGGCTGGAAAAAGAGGGCTACTACTAAAGAAGAAACAAATATCAATAGATAATTCAAAAACAAAAAACAAAAAAAACTCTACAATACAATCTTCCTACCAACTCTATGCTACAAATGCCAAACCTGGACAATGACAGAACGAAAGAAAAGAAAACTTACAACAACGGATATGAGATTCCTGAGAAGAATACTCAGTGTATCGAGCAGAAAGTAAATAAGAAAGGTAGAAATTAGGACTAAAGTGGGGGTTATACATGCGCTTGATTTCATTAGAAAACAATAAGTTAAATGTTTCGGCCATATAATTAACAGTATACCACAACAAGCAATGATGTACAGAGCAAATTGAACCAGAAGAAGCGGCCGATCGTGTAAACGATGGACAGCAAGAATAACAAAATCCGTGGGAATCGCGATATATGAACCTTATAAACGGGCACTCTCCGGATGTTTATGCCTAACCTTGACATTGCAGCGTATAAGCGGAATAAGCTGAGATGAGATGAGTACCTAACATTATTTTCATACAGTTTGGTTTGAAACATTGCGTTTGACCTGGCCAGTCTAGTATTACTTTATCTACACTTATGTTTAAAACATTAAATTTGACCTCCTGTGTCTGATATGATTTCATCTACAGGTGTTTGTGCAATGAAGGTTACACATGGGTCGGAAAATTTTGTGAGAGAAATATAACTAAGGTAGGCTATTATACTTTTCAAATAGACTTATAAAGATTGTCACAGAAATTAAAGTCATGAGACATATGTTTCTATTCTATAGACGTTACTAAACATTACGCTTCTAATAGTAACGAGATGTGGAGATGTAAATTGCGTTGGTACAGACACCATGTGTCTCACCGGGGGCACCAGCGGGCTCTGTGATGGTTTTATGGAACTCTGTGCAAAATTTCTGCCATATGTCCGTGACCTACACCATGGAACCATGGCTATTACAGGCCAGAACCAATTTTATATGGAAGCTAGGAATTGGTGACCATTTTAATCAGTGACCAGACACCAATAAGTTGGAAGTGCCTGTGGTACTCATCAGCCCAGCAGACATCTTTGGTCAATGATGTCAATCGAAAATCTACTCTACCCATCAGACATATGGCTTCTATGTCTAGCGAGTGGAAATGCTGCCAAATGACAATTAGGTTCAAATATAACTCGACTGTAACTAGATTGTAAACGCAAAAGCCACCAACAATATATTGCAGGATTCATTGCTTGGCATATTTCGTCACAATTCGTTAGGTGTATATTGGTGTACATATAACATACATTAAATTAATAAATGAATAATACTTAGGTAGAGTCATTTAAAACACGAAATCACGAGTATTGTTGAAATGTGGAGCATTTGGTATCCCCGAAGTAATTTCAAATTTAACACGAACTTTTTCTGTTCGCATAAAACAGAAAAAAAAAATGTGCATGGAAAGTCATAGTTTAAATAGAAAATAAAAATATTCACTAGGATTCAAACACAAGATCACACATTCGACAGGCAAACTTGCTAGTCATTGAACCACCGTGTCGCAGTAATGACTAGTTACAATTGAATATGTTTTCATACATATGGTTTCCAGCCAAATGAGATTCAAGATTTTATGGCCGTCAATTACAAGCACTTCTGAAGTCAGAGTGAGTTCGCCTGTGATGGTGAGGGACACTGTTATTAGGGAAAGCTAATCCGCACGCAAACTTCAGTCCAGCACTAATAGAATGAGTGTGTATTCACTACGCTTGAGTTAAAAGCGAGCGAGTGTAAAAAGAAAATATCTTAAAGTTTATTTTGACAAATACAAAATGTTATTAGTCTTACAATTGTAATGTCCTTATTTGTTTTGTCTATTCGTAACACGATTCACTAAAACTTCACAACAGGTACACCTGAACGAAATATGTAAATGAAGACGAGCAGAAAAGTCCTGGTACTAATTTTAGGTCGGGTAAATCTGGGAGCTTAGGTCAGTGAAAACAATCCACGCCTCCAGTGTGATTCGAACACATGAACATCGGGCCGACAGGCAAATCTGCTAGCCCCTGCACCACATTAGCCTTCTGTCTGGCTACGAGTTGATGACATGACATTGCCAGACCTAAACAGCCTGGCTCAAACCAATACTTAGTGTGTCTTCTTGTTCATCTTCCTGTGTGGCCACGAGTAGATGACATGACACTGTCTGGCCTAAACAGCCTGACTCAGACCAATACTTAGTGTGTCTTCTTGTTCATCTTCCTGTGTGGCCACAAGTAGATGACATGACACTGTCTGGCCTAAACAGCCTGACTCAGACCAATACTTAGTGTGTCTTCTTGTTCAGCTTCCTGTGTGGCCACGAGTAGATGACATGACACTGTTTGGCCTAAACAGCCTGGCTCAGACCAATACTTAGTGTGTCTTCATGTTCAGCTTCCTGTGTGGCCACGAGTAGATGCCATGACACTGTCTGGCCTAAACAGCCTGACTCAGACCAATACTTAGTGTGTCTTCTTGTACAGCTTCATGTGTGGCCACGAGTAGATGCCATAACACAGCCTGGCCTAAACATCCTGGGCCTAAACAGCCTGGCCTAAACAACCTGGCTCTAGCCAATGATGAGTGTGTCTTCTTGTTCAGCTCCTTGTCTGGCTAAGAGTAGATGACATGACACTGCTTCTCTCTAAACAGCCTGGCCTAAAAAAAGCCGACGGCCCCGGACATCTAGCCGGGAGGGGGCATCCAGTTAGGGATAGGGGGCAGCACAGTGCAGTGGGAAGGGAGGTGAGGAGGAGGAATGAATTAGGGAAAGAACAATTTAGGGGCAGCCAATCAAGGGGTTGGCCCCGGGCATCGAAGAACCTCTGCACACCACTGCATGACACTGCCTGGACTAAACAGCCTGGCTCTAACCAATGCTGAGTGTGGCTTCGTTTTCACCTTCCTGGCTCTGTCTGTATGTCTGCCTGAGGTGTATGTAATCAGCAATGCATCCTTGTGTTCGCTAAATAACGTTTCTTCTTAACTGACCGTTTAACCTTATATACATGTCCAGAGTGTCTCTCCACGATTGTCTACATTTATGTAAAACGTCATTACTTCAGTCACCATCTTCTATCTTCTAACTGCAGGAAACTGCCATGGACCGCATTAAAAATTTAAGGGTAAGTAGGTTATAAATTACCCAGTGATTATGATTCGTAAAAAACTTCTTTTCGTACCATTGAATCCATCATCAGTGATTTTTAATAGCCATAACATAAGTTACCAATGCTGCTACAAGAGCTACACTCCAGCTACAAGAGACTATATCAATGATTACGTTAATCACCAAAATCTGTATCAATATGTGTCAAGTAGCTGACTAAATATTCATGGCAAGTAACAGGTGGTTGGGTGCAGACGTACAAGCAAGTACATGAAATGTTGTCCTCTTTTTTGTCATGATTTATCATGTCGGGTCCATCATTGGGACTAGTTTAGCTGGTGTTACAGGGTCGAAGATTGCAATCTACTCTTTACATCTTGGGCGGACAATAATCTGTGGAACATCCTGGTCAGATACTAATCAGTAAATCATCCTGGGCAGACACAAATCCGTGGAACATACAGTGCAGACACTAATCAGTGGAACATACAGAGCAGACACTAATCAGTGGAGCATTCAGAGCAGACACTAATCAGTGGAGCATACAGAGCAGACACTAATCAGTGGAACACCCTGGGCAGACACTGATAAGTGGAACATCCTTGGCAGACACTACTTTGTGGAACATCCTGGGCAGACATTATTCAGCGTAACATCCTGGGCAGACATTATTCAGTGTAACATCCTGGGCAGACATTATTCAGTGTAACATCCTGGGCAGACACTAATAAGTGGAACCAACAGTGCAGACACTAATCAATGGAATATCCTGGGCAGACACTAATCTGTGGAAGATCCTGGACAGACACTAATCCGTGGAACATCCTGGGCAGACACTAATCCGTGGAACATCCTGGGCAGACACTAATCAATGGAATATCCTGGGCAGACACTAATCCGTGGAAGATCCTGGACAGACACTAATCCGTGGAACATCCTGGGCAGACACTAATCTGTGGAACATCCTGGGCAGACATTAATCCGTGGAACATCCTGGGCAGACACTAATCCGTGGAACATCATGGTCAGACACTAATCCGTGGAACATACACTGCAGACACTAATCAGTGGAACATACAGTGCAGACACTAATCAGTGGAACATACAGTGCAGACACTAATCAGTGGAACATACAGTGCAGACACTAATCCGTGGAACATACACTGCAGACACTAATCAGTGGGACATACAGTGCAGACACTAATCAGTGGAACATACAGTGCAGACACTAATCCGTGGAACATACACTGCAGACACTAATCAGTGGAACATACAGTGCAGACACTAATCAGTGGAACATACAGTGCAGACACTAATCCGTGGAACATACACTGCAGACACTAATCAGTGGAACATACACTGCAGGCACTAATCAGTGGAACATATTGGGCAGACACTAATCTGTGGAACATCCTGGGCAGACACTAATCCGTGGAACATCCTGGGCAGACACTACTCTGTGGAACATCCTGGGCAGACACTAATCCGTGGAACATCCTGGGCAGACACTAATCCGTGGAACATCATGGTCAGACACTAATCCGTGGAACATACACTGCAGACACTAATCAGTGGAACATACAGTGCAGACACTAATGAGTGGAACATACAGTGCAGACACTAATCCGTGGAACATACACTGCAGACACTAATCAGTGGAACATACAGTGCAGACACTAATCTGTGGAACATACAGTGCAGACACTAATCAGTGGAACATACAGTGCAGACACTAATCCGTGGAACATACACTGCAGACACTAATCAGTGGAACATACAGTGCAGACACTAATCAGTGGAACATACACTGCAGACATTAATCAGTGGGACATACAGTGCAGACACTAATCGGTGGAACATCCTAGGCAGACACTAATCCGTGGAACATTCTGGGCAGACACTAATCCGTGGAACATACAGTGCAGACACTAATCAGTGTAACATACACTGCAGACACTAATCAGTGGAACATACACTGCAGACACTAATCCGTGGAACATCCTGGGCAGACACTAATCCGTGGAACATTCTGGGCAGATACTAATCCGTGGAACATACACTGCAGACACTAATCAGTGGAACATACAGTGCAGACACTAATCAGTGGAAAATACATTGCAGACACTAATCAGTGGGACATACAGTGCAGACACTAATCAGTGGAGCATACACTGCAGACACTAATAAGTGGGACATACAGTGCAGACACTAATCAGTGGAACATACAGTGCAGACACTAATCAGTGGAACATACAGTGCAGACACTAATCAGTGGAACATACACTGCAGACACTAATCAGTGGGACATACAGTGCAGACACTAATCAGTGGAACATACATTGCAGACACTAATCAGTGGGACATACAGTGCAGACACTAATCCGTGGAACATCCTGGGCAGACACTAATCCATGGAACATACACTGCAGACACTAATCAGTGGAACATACAGTGCAGACACTAATCAGCAGAACATCCTGGGCAGACACTAATCCGTGGAACATCCTGGGCAGACACTAATCAGTGGAACATACAGTGCAGACACTAATCAGTGGAACATACAGTGCAGACACTAATCAGTGGAACATCCTAGGCTGACACCAATCAGTGGAACATCATTAACAGATACTAATCAGTGGAACATACAGTGCGGCAATTATCAGTGGAACATCCTAGACAGACACTAATCAGTGGAACATCCAGAGCAGACAATAATCAGTGGAACATCCTGGCCAGACTCTAATCTGTGGAACATCCTGATCTGACATTAGTCTGTGAGACATTCGCAATTCTTCAGGCTTCTTACCCGAAGTGAACTAATCCCCAGTTCTTCAAGTTTGTTCAGGCGAAGTGAACCAAATCCAAGTTCTTCAATTTGTTTATTAGAATTGAACCAATCTCCAGTTCGTTCTTGAAGTTGTTTGCATAAAGTACACCATTTTATAGTTCTTCAAGTTGCTTGCCAGAGCTGAACCAATCCCCAGTTCTTCATGCTTGTCCAGCCTTATACTGTGGACCATAAATACATTGCAATTTAAACAAAACTGTGGTGTATCCTTTGTTCAAATTGTTGTAGACAATTACATAATTATGCTATCAAAATTTGTAAAATATCTTTCTGTGCAGCAAACAGGTAGAGATTCAGCTGTTCTGAGACAACACTGAGCCTCATTATGGGCAGTAACAAATATAATGATGACAGACAGATAACAGTGACATGATGGCAGACAGATAACAGTGACATGATGACAGATAGATAACAGTGACATGATGACAGATAGATAACAGTGACATGATGACAGACAGATAACAGTGAAATGATGACAGATAGATAACAGTGACATGATGACAGACAGATAACAGTGACATGATGACAGATAGATAACAGTGACATGATGACAGACAGATAACAGTGATACGATGACAGACAGATAACAGTGACATGATGACAGAATATAACAGTGACATTATGACAGATAGATAACAGTGACATGATGACAGATAGATAACAGTGACATGATGACAGATAGATAACAGTGACATGATGACAGATAGATAACAGTGACATGATGACAGACAGATAACAGTCACATGATGACAGATAGATAGCAGTGACATGATGACAGACAGATAACAGTCACATGATGACAGATAGATAACAGTGACATGATGACAGACAGATAACACTGACATGATGACAGACATATAGCAGTGACATGATGACAGATAGATAACAGTGACATGATGAGAGATAGATAACAGTGACATGATGGCAGACAGATAACAGTGACATGATGACAGAAAGATAACAGTGACATGATGGCAGACAGATAACAGTGACATGATGACAGACAGATAACAGTGACATGATGGCAGACAGATAACAGTGACATGATGACAGATAGATAACAGTGACATGATGGCAGACATATAACAGTGACATGATGACAGATAGATAACAGTGACATGATGACAGATAGATAACAGTGAGATGATGACAAACAGACAACAGCGACATAATGACAGATATATAACAGTGACATGATGACAGATAAATAACAGTGACATGATGGCAGATAGATAACAGTGACATGATGACAGATAGATAACAGTGACATGATGACAGATAGATAACAGTGACATGATGACAGACAGATAACAGTGACATGATGACAGATAGATAACAGTGACATGATGACAAACAGATAACAGTGACTTAATGACAGATATATAACAGTGACATGATGACAGATAGATAACATTGACATGATGGCAGATAGATAACAGTGACATGATGACAGATAGATAACAGTGACATGATGACATATAGATAACAGTGACATGATGACAGATAGATAACAGTGACATGATGACAGATAGATAACATTGACATGATGGCAGATAGATAACAGTGACATGATGACAGATAGATAACAGTGACATGATGACAGATAGATAACAGTGACATGATGACAGATAGATAACAGTGACATGATGACAGATAGATAACAGTGACATGATGACAGATAGATAACAGTGACATGATGACAGATAGATAACAGTGACATGATGACAGATAGATAACAGTGACATGATGACAGACAGATAACAGTGACATGATGACAGATAGATAACAGTGACATGATGGCAGATAGATAACAGTGACATGATGACAGATAGATAACAGTGAAATGATGACAGATAGATAACAGTGACATGATGACAGATAGATAACAGTGACATGATGATAGATAGATAACAGTGACATGATGGCAGACAGATAACAGTGACATGATGACAAACAGATAACAGTAATATGATGACAGATATATAACAGTGACATGTTGACAGATAGATAACAGTGACATGATGACAGACAGATAACAGTGAAATGATGACAGATATATAATTGTGACATGATGACAGACAGATAACAGTGACATGATAACAGACAGACAACAGTGACATAATAACAGACAGATAACAGTGACATGATGACAGACAGATAACAGTGACATGATGACAGATAGATAACAGTGACATGATGACAGATAGATAACAGTGACATGATGACAGACAGATAACAGTGACATGATGACAGACATATAACAGTGACATGATGACAGATAGATAACAGTGACATGATGACAGACAGATAACAGTGACATGATGACAGACAGATAACAGTGACATGATGACAGACAGATAACAGTGACATTATGACAAACAGATAACAGTGACATGATGACAGACAGATAACAGTGACATGATGACAGACAGATAACAGTGACATGATGACAGACAGATAACAGTGACATGATGACAGACAGATAACAGTGACATGATGACAGATAGATAACAGTGACATGATGACAGATAGATAACAGTGACATGATGGCAGACAGATAACAGTGACCTGATGACAAACAGATAACAGTGACATGATGACAGATATATAACAGTGACATGATGACAGATAGATAACAGTGACATGATGACAGACATATAACAGTGACATGATGTCAGACAGATAACATTGACATGATAACAGACAGATAACAGTGACATGATGACAGACAGATAACAGTGACATGATGACAGATAACAGTGACATGATGACAGATAGATAACACTGACATGATGACAGATAAATAACAGTGACATGATGACATACAGATAACAGTGACATGATTACAACTTATGTATCATCATCATGTAGCAGCTTCCTGGCAAAATGTCGCCCCAGTTACGTCCAGCCTCTTCTTCTAGGAGCCACGCCTTCCATCATTGTTCTGTCTAAACCACTGTCACCGTCCATCAATGTTCTGTGTAAACCACTGTCACCTTTACAACGGCCCGGCATTTCAGTCTCCATTTCTTTATGTTGGTTATGAAATAGTGTCCTGATGTCACAAATCAAAATTAATCGTTATGGTGCTAATCCCGTGAAGTCCCATCAGGCGGTGATAGTGCCGGGCCCCCTGCCTCGAGGGGGTCCACCCATGACTACTGGTGATCACCTTCCCCTGTGCTATGGAGTCAAGGCACAGAGGAGTAGGTTAAGAGCTATTGACCAAATACCAAGGACACTCAACATACTACAGTGGAATGCAGAAGGAGTTTATAACAAGAAACTCTCCCTAACACAGCGTCTTCATGAAGATAGAATAGATGTGGCATGCATTCAAGAGACACACCTCAACGCCAATCGCAAATTCTCAGTCAGAGGATATCAGGCCACACAAAGGAGGAGTTCTAATACTTACACGAAATACAATACCTTGCAGCGAAGTATCTGTGATCTCTGACAACCAAACGGAAATTATATGTGTTGATATAATGATAAAGGACGTGAAAATAAGAATTTACAATCTGTATAGCCCAGCAGATAAGGACCTCACACTCTCAAACATGAAAATAACTGACACAAACTGCATTATTGTCGGAGACTTTAATAGCCGTTCAGAAAGATGGGGATACCCAGATACTGACAAAAGAGGAGATGAAGTGGAGGACTGGGAAATAGACGCAAATCTCCATCTACTCAACAAAGCGGATGACACACCGAGCTTCTACTCCAGAAGATGGCTTACCACTTCTACTCCAGACTTAGCTTTCTGCACAGGAGACATCCTCCACAAAATCGATCGCCATGTGCTTGACTAATTAGCAGGTAGTGACCACAGACCAATCAAGCTTGTAATGAATATGGAGTATGTTCCACAGGAGCAAAAGCCTTTGCCCCGCTGGAATTAGAAACGAGCAGATTGGGACAGATTTGCCATACTAACAAACACATATTGTGAAAACATAAATACACGATATGGCAACATGAAGCAAATGGTGGAAAGTCTAAACACAGCAATAATACAGGCAGCCACTGAGTCTATTCCAAGAGGAGCTAGGAAAAATTACAAACCATACTGGACTGAAGAACTACAAATTTTGGAGGACAAAGTTGAAGATGTCAGGAAGACAGCAGAGAGAGAACAAACAATTGAAGCAAACATCTCTCTCAAAGCCATCTCAGCAAAATATAAAAGAACAATAAATCAAACAAGAAGAGATTGTTGGAGGAGAAAAAACAGAAAACCTGAATTTTGATAGGGATGGAAACAAACTATGGAAACTAGTGAAAGCCATGAACAATGAAGGACCTAGAAACAAACAAATAACAATTAAACAAGTAAATGCCTTGCTTACAGGAACAAATGCTGCAAATGCACTACTGGAACACTATGCAAGTGCAAACCACATTGATATTACAACCGAACAGAAGAAAGCAATCAAAGACAAACAGATACACCATAGAAATACAGAGGCAGCAGCAGAATATATGATGGCAAATCTAAAATGGAAGAAATGGAACAGGCAATGAATACCCTAAAAAAGAAGAAATCACCAGGAAAGGATGGAATCACAAATGAAATGCTAATAAGACTAGGCACCAAGGCAAAAAAGAAACTATTAGCAGTTCTAAATCACAGCTGGAAGAGAGGAATAGTCCCACAGGCATGGAAGGAAGCTATACTAATACCAGTCCCAAAGAAAGGAAAAGACCTGGAAGAACCAAATGGCTATCGACCTATCAGTCTACTTAGCTGTGTAGGAAAATTAATGGAACGCATTATCAATGGCAGGCTAACATGGCATCTGGAAGAAAACCAACTCTTAACACCACACCAAGCAGGATTCAGAAAGTACAGATCCACTGAAGATCAAATAACCTATATAGCTCAGGAAATAGAGGATGCCTTCCAAGAGAAAAAGCACACACTAGCGGTCTGGATAGATTTAGAAAAAGCATTTGATAAAGTATGGAAGGAAGGACTGAAAGTAAAACTGCAAAAAATGCATGTTTGTGGGAAAATGTATAAATGGATCAGCCACTACCTTGAGAACAGAACTGCCAGGACAAAAGTACAAGGACAAACCAGCAAAATGATGCTGTTGGAGCAAGGTGTCCCCCAAGGAGGAGTTCTTTCACCAACATTATTCCTAGCATATATAAATGACATCACGGAAAATTTTCCAGCTAGAGTACACACATCCTCCTTTGCAGATGACCTAGCCATATGGACATCTGAAGAATATATTAGTACAGCTAACAGCAGAATACAGCAAGCCTTATTAGCGCTAGAGGACTGGTCAAAATCATGGCTAGTGAAGATAAGTGAGGAGAAAACAACATGCACAGTGTTCTCCCTCTCAAATAAAACTCAGCAACCTAAGCTGGTATTGAATGGAAAAATATTGCGCCATGAAGAAAATCCAAACTATCTAGGAGTCACCTTTGATCGTCGCCTGACATGGAAGACACAGGTTGAGAAAAATCGAACAAGAGCAAGGCAAAGAATGGCAATCATGAAAAAGCTTGCTGGTACAACGTGGGGAGCAGATGAGAAAGTTCTCAAGAAGTTATATACTGGACGGGTGAGGCCAGTACTGGAATATGGCATTGCAGCTTGGGCAACAGCAGCTAAGTCAAACTTTAACAAAATAAGTAGAGTCCAAAATCAAGGAATGCGAATCATAACTGGAAGCCTGAAGACAACGCCTATTAATGAACTAGAAAAGATCACTTGTTTACAACCAATGCAGGATAGAAGAGATAGCAGAGCCCAGCAACAAGCAGAAAAATTTAGAAGATTGACAGACCACCCTATGTATAACAGGTTTAATGGTTTTGGAAAGGGAAGACTGAAGCGTAGCAACTTTGTAGAAACTGCAAAACGAAAGATTAGGGCAGATCCTATACTTAACATATCAACAGTCAAACCCATTTACAATGCACACAAGTTCCCAGCTTGGAGACAGCAGCAACTGCCTGAGATGATAGAAAACATTCCTGGTATTGAGAAAAAGAACACTCAGAATGAAACCGAAAGAAGAAAAATAACCCTAAATTACATAAAAGAACATTACCCAAGCAGAAATTGGACCCATGCATATACAGATGGAGCAGCCAAAAATTCAGTAAACAATGGAGGAGGAGGAAGTCTCCTAAATTTAAAAAATGGAGCGAAAACAACACAGTCAGTGGCAACTGGAAAATTTTCAAGTAACTTCAAAGCAGAGGTAGAGGCCTTGAAAACTGCAGCAGAAATGCTCTTGATGGAGGAAAATAAAGAGAAGCAAATAGCTATCTTCACAGATGCAAAGTCAGCTGTCTCAATACTAAAGAGCAAAAACGGCACAGAACTAGCTGACCTAAGAGCAGCACTCCATGGTATATGCCAGAAATCCAAAAAAAGTTGTAATACAGTGGATCCCATCACATTGCAGTATACCTGGAATTGAAGAGGCTGACAGACTAGCAAAAGAGGGCGGACGACTACCACAGCCTGACATGGACATAACCTATAATGAGGCAAAGAGGTTTATAAAAAGCACCTATAGAGCCAAATGGGAGTCAGAACATCCAGGCCACCAGAAGGATGATGCATATTACAAACTCGACCGTAGAGAACAAGTAGCAATCTTCAGATTCCGCACAGGACATACGAGGCTGAAATACCACTTGTTCAACAAACTAAAGATAGGAGATACAGATGAATGTAATTGTGGAACTGGTAAAATGACAGCTAAACATTTGCTGCAAGAGTGCCCAATATATGCAGAACAGAGAAAGATATTTTGGCCCACACCTGCTTCATTCAAGGACAAGCTCTATGGAGATATCAACAAGCTCAAGTCGACTGCAGCTTACTTTAACTGTATTCAGGTTGACTTTAAATGCGCATGAAGAATTATTTAGACTGCCACACTTCATACCACAGGCATGTCGATTACACAAGCCTCCCAGAGGCATGAAATGGGATATTGCTTGGATAGCAAATCCATTAAGTGGAAAGTCCGAATCAAAAGCTCACTGTGTGGGCTTCATAAAAGGTGGAAAAAGTGTCCTAGTGGCACGAAATGGAATATTGCTTTGATAGCAAATCCATTACGTGGAAAGTCCGAATCGAAAGCTCACTGTGTGGGCTTCCTAAAAAGGTGGAAAAAGTGTTCTAGTGGCACAAAATGGAATATTGCTCGGATAGCAAATCCATTACGTGGAAAGTCCGAATCGAAAGCTCACTATGTGGATGTCATCTGCAAACTGCATTCTTCTGGCTTCTGGAAGAACAGCCTATGGTGAACGGAAGGTCCAATATACGGAAGTGAGGCTAAGCAGCCATGTGCAGGACGTGACGATTCCTTGGGTGAGCCCAGTACCAGAGCGCTGTGTGATGGCTCTGCAATTATGGAAGCCTCCTTGGATGGCGAGGAATGCCCATGGTCTGCCCCTGCCTTCCCTTGAGGGCTGACCAGGATGCCTTTGGCTGTTCTATATGGGCCAGCTGGGATGGGAGATAACACCACAACAGTGAGAGTCTAACGTCCTAAGAAACCCCCGGGAAGGTTAACCCGGTCAACAAATGCCCGCAGAAGTCGGATGTGTCGGCCTAACGGCGCAAGAACGCAGCTCTGCTGTAAACAGGGACAACGCAATCACGTCCGGAAAAAAACTCCGGATGAACGCCGAAGAAGAAGAAACAGTGTCCTCTCGTGTTTTTATTTTAAAGCTCATTGCGACAAAGAAATATATTCAATAAAGACACGCTCATGTTTACTGACACATATGATTATATTATATTGTTCTTCTTTGGGCGTGCTGTCTGGAGCGGACATCAGTGGTCATTGTTCCAATCGGCTGACTGAATCGATATTTGAATGAAGTTGGTGTTGCTTATACTATGTGTGACCCAACTGTTTAAGCTCTCCACACGCACCTTGCTCTGTCTTCCTCTGCCCCTCCTGCCTACTTTTACTGCACATTAGATTAATTTTTCGTTTACTATCCCTTGTGTTGATAATCTTCATGGTTTTAATGACTGGTTTTGTCATATATGTACTCTCATTACCACAGAATATGTTTTCTTACTCTGTCCATTTTAATCTCAACTTTCTTCTCAACAACTGCATCTCCGCTACCGTCAGTTTCCTGACTATTTCATTACTCACTGTCCACCATTCGTAACCCCCCCCCCCCTCCCCCCATAAGAATAGGACTCCCAACTTTTCAGCGAGCGATATTTTCGTAGACGTCATGACGTTTCTGTCGCCTATGATGTTGCTCATGATAGTTACAGATCTTTGGATGGTGCGATTCCTTTCATTCACTCTGTTTCACACCCCCCCCCCTCCTCCACCCCCCCCCCCCCCCCGACGTTACTGTATAGTCTAGTACCTAAATGATGCTTATATTTGTATTGTGCAGACAGCCCTTGGGGATGTACTTTCATGAAAACTTCTAAGTATTCAGTTTTACTAATTTTAATGGTAATTTTTCCCTTCTGTTTGCTACCAACTCCACCTTGTCTAAAATGGTTTGCAGACTACAATCAGACGACTATTAAAACAGTGTCATTGGTGTATTTTAGAATATTTACATTTTGAGACAGGGTGGCATATATTTCATACTTCCTTCTAGGAACAGTACACATCATTGTGTGTCCCAAGCTCGAAGATGTTGGTTCTGGTTAAGCCAGTGAATCAGTTAGTTATTCTGTGACATATATGATTGTGTGCCGGTCTCTCTGGCTGAGGGGCTACAACACTTTCTCTCTGTAATCCCGTTTATCACGCAGAGTCTCGTAGCGGGGCGAGAGCTGAGGCAGTTCGACCCCCGCTCGTGACTTGCGGGATACTGAGCCGGCCGCTCAGAAAGCAATGGCAAACTACTGAGCGTAATCTTGCCAAGAGATCAACAGACAGCTGAGAGATGCTTCTGTTGACAGCGATGTCCTGTAGGGGATATGCAACAAAAAAAAAGAAATATGATTGTGTGACTTGGTGGTCATGTAATATGTATGACTATGTGACATTTATGATTGGGTGACTTGATGGTCATGTCATATGTATAACTGTGTGACATTTATGATTGTGTGACTTGATGGTCATGTCATATGTATGACTATGTGACATTTATGATTGTGTGACTTGATGGTCATGTAATATGTATGACTATGTGACATATATGATTGTGTGACTTGATGGTCATGTAATATGTATGACTATGTGACATTTATGATTGTGTGACTTGGTGGTCATGTAATATGTATGACTATGTGGCATTTATGATTGTGTGACTTGATGGTCATGTAATATGTATGACTGTGTGACATTTATGATTGTGTGACTTGATGGTCATGTCATATGTATGACTATGTGACATGTATGATTGTGTGATTGATGGCCATGTCATATGTATGACTATGTGACATTTATGATTGGGTGATTTGATGGTCATGTCATATGTATGACTATATGACATTTATGATTGTGTGACTTGGTGGTCATGTAATATGTATGACTATGTGACATGTATGATTGTGTGATTGATGGTCATGTAATATGTATGACTATGTTACATTTATGATTGGGTGACTTGATGGTCATGTCATATGTATGACTATATGACATTTATGATTGTGTGACTTGATGGTCATGTCATATGTATGACTATGTGACATACATGATTGTGTGACTTGATGGTCATGTAATATGTATGACTATGTGACATTTATGATTGTGTGACTTGATGGTCATGTAATATGTATGACTATGTGACATTTATGATTGTGTGACTTGATGGTCATGTAATATGTATGACTATGTGACATTTATGATTGTGTGACTTGGTGGCCATGTAATATGTATGACTATATGACATTTATGATTGTGTGACTTGATGGTCATGTAATATGTAAGACTATGTGACATTTATGATTGGGTGACTTGATGGTCATGTAATATGTATGACTATGTGACATGTATGATTATGTGATTGATGGCCATGTAATATGTATGACTGTGTGACATTTATGATTGTGTGACTTGATGGTCATGTCATATGTATGACTATGTGACATGTATGATTGTGTGACTTGATGGTCATGTAATATGTATGACTATATGACATTTATGATTGTGTGACTTGATGGTCATGTATGACTATGTGACATATATGATTGTGTGACTTGGTGGTCATGTAATATGTATGACTAAGTGACATGTATGATTGTGTGACTTGGTGGTCATGTAATATGTATGACAATGTGACATATATGATTGTGTGACTTGATGGTCATGTAATATGTATGACTGTGACATTTATGATTGTGTGACTTGATGGCCATGTAATGTGTATGACTATGTGACATTTATGATTGTGTGACTTGATGGTCATGTCATATGTATGACTATGTGACATGTATGATTGTGTGATTGATGGCCATGTAATATGCATGACTTTGTGACATATATGATTGTGTGACATGGTGGTCATGTAATATGTATGACAATGTGACATATGTGATTGTGTGACTTGGTGGCCATGTAATATGTATGACTGTGTGACATGTATGATTGTTTGACTTGATGATCATGTAATATGTATGACTATATGACATTTATTATTGTGTGACATGATGGTCATGTAATATGTATGACTATATAACATGTATGATTGTGTGATTGATGGCCATGTAATATGCATGACTTTGTGACATTTATGATTGTGTGACTTGATGGTCATGTCATATGTATGACTATGTGACATGTATGATTGTGTGATTGATGGCCATGTAATATGTATGACTTTGTGACATATATGATTGTGTGACTTGATGGTCATGTCATATGTATGACTATGTGACATGTATGATTGTGTGATTGATGGTCATGTCATATGTATGACTGTGTGACATATATGTTTGTGTGACTTTGCGGTCATGTAATATGTATGACTATGTGACATATGTGATTGTGTGACTTGATGGTCGTGTAATATGTATGACTATGCAACATATATGATTGTGTGACTTGATGGTCGTGTAATATGTATGACTATGTGACATTTATGATTGTGTGACTTGGTGGCCATGTAATATGTATGACTATATGACATTTATGATTGTGTGACTTGATGGTCATGTAATATGTATGACTATGTGACATTTATGATTGGGTGACTTGATGGTCATGTAATATGTATGACTATGTGACATGTATGATTATGTGATTGATGGCCATGTAATATGTATGACTGTGTGACATTTATGATTGTGTGACTTGATGGTCATGTCATATGTATGACTATGTGACATGTATGATTGTGTGACTTGATGGTCATGTAATATGTATGACTATATGACATTTATGATTGTTTGACTTGATGGTCATGTATGACTATGTGACATATATGATTGTGTGACTTGGTGGTCATGTAATATGTATGACTAAGTGACATGTATGATTGTGTGACTTGGTGGTCATGTAATATGTATGACTATGTGACATTTATGATTGTGTGACTTGGTGGCCATGTAATATGTATGACTATATGACATTTATGATTGTGTGACTTGATGGCCATGTAATATGTATGACTATGTGACATTTATGATTGTGTGACTTGATGGTCATGTAATATGTATGACTATGTGACATTTATGATTGTGTGACTTGATGGTCATGTAATATGTATGACTATGTGACATTTATGATTGTGTGACTTGGTGGCCATGTAATATGTATGACTATATGACATTTACGGTGTCAGGTCTTAGTCAGATATGACTGAGCTACCGTATAACAGTAGACGGTACTACCTGGTTTCTGTTAGCGCTGAACGTTGGGCGGCGCTTACCAAACCCGACACCCCACATTGTGCCAACGGCTTCGGGCGGAAGAGCGCAATTGGGAGGGTACAAGCCTTACCCTGGTGCGAGGAAATGCAAGCTAAAGACAAAATGTCATGGCAGGGCGGACCAGGCCCTAAGCCTTGGTTGGCGACTGGTATAGGATCGAAGCTCCGACAGGCGGACAGTTAGAGCATTGCTTTGCTGATCCGGCAGCTTCTGCAGCTTGTCTTGTTCCAGATGTAGGGGTGTTGCCTTTCCTCTGGAGTAAACTAGGCAGGCCGAGAGAGGGATCATGCTGCATGGGCAACACATGATCTCTATATTTTAGCCCAGGCTTTGTGCTATGGAGAGGCAATGACTGCAACAACTATAGGGGTATCTCACTTCTGTGTATTGTTGGAAAAGTATTTGCCAGAATTGTTCTGCGCAGACTTCAAGTCCTAGGAGATCAAGTCTACCCCGAATCACAGTGTGGCTTTCGACAGAACCGGTCTACCACTGATATGATATTCTCATTGCGACAAATGCAAGAAAAATGCCGTGAGCAGAATCAACCACTGTTTATTGCCTTCATCGACCTCACAAAGGCATTTGATTTGGTCAGTCGTGAGGGTCTGTTCAAGGCACTAAAGAAGATTGGCTGCCCACCAACTCTTCTGTCCATTGTGGAATCGTTCCACACAGGCATGAAGGGTATAATCAAGTTTGATGGTGCAACTTCTGAAGAATTTGAAATCAAGAGTGGAGTTAAGCAAGGTTGTGTACTAGCTCCCACCCTCTTTGGAATATACTTTTCACTTCTACTGAAATATGCATTTCATGATCAGGATGGTGGTATATACATTCACTCACGCTCAGATGGCGGCCTCTACAATGCTCAGAGATTGAAGGCTAAGACCAAAATTAGGAGGGTACTGATCAGAGAGTTGCTTTTTGCAGATGATGCTGCAGTTACGACCCACTCTGAGGAAGAATTGCAATGTCTACTATCTGCATTCTCCAATGCTTGTTCTGAATTTGGTTTAACAATTAGCAAAAAGAAGACACAGATTATGTCACAAGGTGCACATGGGGTACCATCAATCTTTATTGACGACGCTGAACTAGAGATAGTAGACCATTTTACATATCTAGGATCAGTGGTAAATAGCAAATTATCCCTAGATCAGGAAATCAACATCCGGATTGGTAAGGCAGCAACAACAATGAACAGGTTAAGAAAAAGAGTCTGGGAGAACAGGAAGCTTACTGCCAAAACAAAAGTCCTTGTCTATCAAGCCTGTGTCCTTAGTACTCTTCTCTATGGCAGTGAAACCTGGACAACTTACTCACACCAAGAGAACAACTTAAACAGCTTTCATATGCGGTGTCTGCGAAGAATTCTTGGTATTAAGTGGCAAGACAAAATCACAAATACTGAAGTATTGGAAAGATCAGGTTGTGTGACAGTTTATTCCATGCTCAGTCTTCGTAGACTTAGATGGATAGGACATCTTAGGAGGATGGATGATGGTAGAATACCAAAGGATATCTTTTTTGGTGAATTACAGATGGGTAAGAGATCTCAGGGTCGGCCTCTACTACGATACAAAGATGTGTGTAAGCGGGACATGATTGATACAGGCATTGATAATGCACATTGGGAGCAAGTCGCCGCTGAACGTGTTGCATGGAGGGCAAATATCAGAAATGGAATAAAGTCAAAGGAGAAAATTATTGCAGAAAAGTCACACATCAAGCGTTTGAGACGTAAGATGGTGCATGATGGTGGAAATGACCACGTGTTCACATGCACCCACTGTGAACGGACATTTACAGCGCAAATTGGCCTTATCAGTCACACTCGCTACCGCCATAGTTAAAAGTTATTATGCCTTTTTAAAGCACAAACTATCGTCTGTCAAGACGGCAAGGTGCCAATGATGACATTTATGATTGTGTGACTTGATGGTCATGTAATATGTATGACTATGTGACATTTATGATTGGGTGACTTGATGGTCATGTAATATGTATGACTATGTGACATGTATGATTATGTGATTGATGGCCATGTAATATGTATGACTGTGTGACATTTATGATTGTGTGACTTGATGGTCATGTCATATGTATGACTATGTGACATGTATGATTGTTTGACTTGATGGTCATGTAATATGTATGACTATATGACATTTATGATTGTGTGACTTGATGGTCATGTATGACTATGTGAAATATATGATTGTGTGACTTGGTGGTCATGTAATATGTATGACTAAGTGACATGTATGATTGTGTGACTTGGTGGTCATGTAATATGTATGACAATGTGACATATATGATTGTGTGACTTGATGGTCATGTAATATGTATGACTATGTGACATTTATGATTGTGTGACTTGGTGGCCATGTAATATGTATGACTATATGACATTTATGATTGTGTGACTTGATGGCCAAGTAATATGTATGACTATGTGACATGTATGATTGTGTGACTTGATGGCCATCTAATGTGTATGACTATGTGACATTTATGGTTGTGTGACTTGATGGTCATGTCATATGTATGACTATGTGACATGTATGATTGTGTGATTGATGGCCATGTAATATGCATGACTTTGTGACATATATGATTGTGTGACATGGTGGTCATGTAATATGTATGACAATGTGACATATGTGATTGTGTGACTTGGTGGCCATGTAATATGTATGACTGTGTGACATGTATGATTGTTTGACTTGATGGTCATGTAATATGTATGACTATATGACATTTATGATTGTGTGACTTGATGGTCATGTCATATGTATGACTATGTGACATGTATGATTGTGTGATTGATGGCCATGTAATATGTATGACTTTGTGACATATATGATTGTGTGACTTGATGGTCATGTCATATGTATGACTATGTGACATGTATGATTGTGTGATTGATGGTCATGTCATATGTATGACTGTGTGACATATATTTTTGTGTGACTTTGCGGTCATGTAATATGTATGACTATGTGACATATGTGATTGTGTGACTTGATGGTCGTGTAATATGTATGACTATGCAACATATATGATTGTGTGACTTGATGGTCGTGTAATATGTATAACTATGTGACATATATGATTATGTGACATATATGATTATGTGACATGTATGACTATGTGACATATATGATTATGTGACATATATGATTATGTGACATGCATGACTATGTGACATATATGACTATGTGACATATATGATTATGTGACTTGATGGTCATGTAATATGTATGACTATGTGACATATATGATTGTGTGACTTGATGGTCATGTAATATGTATGACTATGTGACATTTATGATTGTGTGACTTGGTGGCCATGTAATATGTATGACTATATGACATTTATGATTGTGTGACTTGATGGTCATGTAATATGTATGACTATGTGACATTTATGATTGGGTGACTTGATGGTCATGTAATATGTATGACTATGTGACATGTATGATTATGTGATTGATGGCCATGTAATATGTATGACTGTGTGACATTTATGATTGTGTGACTTGATGGTCATGTCATATGTATGACTATGTGACATGTATGATTGTGTGACTTGATGGTCATGTAATATGTATGACTATATGACATTTATGATTGTGTGACTTGATGGTCATGTATGACTATGTGACATATATGATTGTGTGACTTGGTGGTCATATAATATGTATGACTAAGTGACATGTATGATTGTGTGACTTGGTGGTCATGTAATATGTATGACAATGTGACATATACGATTGTGTGACTTGATGGTCATGTAATATGTATGACTATGTGACATTTATGATTGTGTGACTTGATGGCCATGTAATGTGTATGACTATGTGACATTTATGATTGTGTGACTTGATGGTCATGTCATATGTATGACTATGTGACATGTATGATTGTGTGATTGATGGCCATGTAATATGCATGACTTTGTGACATATATGATTGTGTGACATGGTGGTCATGTAATATGTATGACAATGTGACATATGTGATTGTGTGACTTGGTGGCCATGTAATATGTATGACTGTGTGACATGTATGATTGTTTGACTTGATGATCATGTAATATGTATGACTATATGACATTTATGATTGTGTGACTTGATGGTCATGTAATATGTATGACTATATAACATGTATGATTGTGTGATTGATGGCCATGTAATATGCATGACTTTGTGACATTTATGATTGTGTGACTTGATGGTCATGTCATATGTATGACTATGTGACATGTATGATTGTGTGATTGATGGCCATGTAATATGTATGACTTTGTGACATATATGATTGTGTGACTTGATGGTCATGTCATATGTATGACTATGTGACATGTATGATTGTGTGATTGATGGTCATGTCATATGTATGACTGTGTGACATATATGTTTGTGTGACTTTGCGGTCATGTAATATGTATGACTATGTGACATATGTGATTGTGTGACTTGATGGTCGTGTAATATGTATGACTATGCAACATATATGATTGTGTGACTTGATGGTCGTGTAATATGTATGACTATGTGACATTTATGATTGTGTGACTTGGTGGCCTTGTAATATGTATGACTATATGACATTTATGATTGTGTGACTTGATGGTCATGTAATATGTATGACTATGTGACATTTATGATTGGGTGACTTGATGGTCATGTAATATGTATGACTATGTGACATGTATGATTATGTGATTGATGGCCATGTAATATGTATGACTGTGTGACATTTATAATTGTGTGACTTGATGGTCATGTCATATGTATGACTATGTGACATGTATGATTGTGTGACTTGATGGTCATGTAATATGTATGACTATATGACATTTATGATTGTTTGACTTGATGGTCATGTATGACTATGTGACATATATGATTGTGTGACTTGGTGGTCATGTAATATGTATGACTAAGTGACATGTATGATTGTGTGACTTGGTGGTCATGTAATATGTATGACTATGTGACATTTATGATTGTGTGACTTGGTGGCCATGTAATATGTATGACTATATGACATTTATGATTGTGTGACTTGGTGGCCATGTAATATGTATGACTATATGACATTTACGGTGTCAGGTCTTAGTCAGATATGACTGAGCTACCGTATAACAGTAGACGGTACTACCTGGTTTCTGTTAGCGCTGAACGTTGGGCGGCGCTTACCAAACCCGACACCCCACATTGTGCCAACGGCTTCGGGCGGAAGAGCGCAATTGGGAGGGTACAAGCCTTACCCTGGTGCGAGGAAATGCAAGCTAAAGACAAAATGTCATGGCAGGGCGGACCAGGCCCTAAGCCTTGGTTGGCGACTGGTATAGGATCGAAGCTCCGACAGGCGGACAGTTAGAGCATTGCTTTGCTGATCCGGCAGCTTCTGCAGCTTGTCTTGTTCCAGATGTAGGGGTGTTGCCTTTCCTCTGGAGTAAACTAGGTAGGCCGAGAGAGGGATCATGCTGCATGGGCAACACATGATCTCTATATTTTAGCCCAGGCTTTGTGCTATGGAGAGGCAATGACTGCAACAACTATAGGGGTATCTCACTTCTGTGTATTGTTGGAAAAGTATTTGCCAGAATTGTTCTGCGCAGACTTCAAGTCCTAGGAGATCAAGTCTACCCCGAATCACAGTGTGGCTTTCGACAGAACCGGTCTACCACTGATATGATATTCTCATTGCGACAAATGCAAGAAAAATGCCGTGAACAGAATCAACCACTGTTTATTGCCTTCATCGACCTCACAAAGGCATTTGATTTGGTCAGTCGTGAGGGTCTGTTCAAGGCACTAAAGAAGATTGGCTGCCCACCAACTCTTCTGTCCATTGTGGAATCGTTCCACACAGGCATGAAGGGTATAATCAAGTTTGATGGTGCAACTTCTGAAGAATTTGAAATCAAGAGTGGAGTTAAGCAAGGTTGTGTACTAGCTCCCACCCTCTTTGGAATATACTTTTCACTTCTACTGAAATATGCATTTCATGATCAGGATGGTGGTATATACATTCACTCACGCTCAGATGGCGGCCTCTACAATGCTCAGAGATTGAAGGCTAAGACCAAAATTAGGAGGGTACTGATCAGAGAGTTGCTTTTTGCAGATGATGCTGCAGTTACGACCCACTCTGAGGAAGAATTGCAATGTCTACTATCTGCATTCTCCAATGCTTGTTCTGAATTTGGTTTAACAATTAGCAAAAAGAAGACACAGATTATGTCACAAGGTGCACATGGGGTACCATCAATCTTTATTGACGACGCTGAACTAGAGATAGTAGACCATTTTACATATCTAGGATCAGTGGTAAATAGCAAATTATCCCTAGATCAGGAAATCAACATCCGGATTGGTAAGGCAGCAACAACAATGAACAGGTTAAGAAAAAGAGTCTGGGAGAACAGGAAGCTTACTGCCAAAACAAAAGTCCTTGTCTATCAAGCCTGTGTCCTTAGTACTCTTCTCTATGGCAGTGAAACCTGGACAACTTACTCACACCAAGAGAACAACTTAAACAGCTTTCATATGCGGTGTCTGCGAAGAATTCTTGGTATTAAGTGGCAAGACAAAATCACAAATACTGAAGTATTGGAAAGATCAGGTTGTGTGACAGTTTATTCCATGCTCAGTCTTCGTAGACTTAGATGGATAGGACATCTTAGGAGGATGGATGATGGTAGAATACCAAAGGATATCTTTTTTGGTGAATTACAGATGGGTAAGAGATCTCAGGGTCGGCCTCTACTACGATACAAAGATGTGTGTAAGCGGGACATGATTGATACAGGCATTGATAATGCACATTGGGAGCAAGTCGCCGCTGAACGTGTTGCATGGAGGGCAAATATCAGAAATGGAATAAAGTCAAAGGAGAAAATTATTGCAGAAAAGTCACACATCAAGCGTTTGAGACGTAAGATGGTGCATGATGGTGGAAATGACCACGTGTTCACATGCACCCACTGTGAACGGACATTTACAGCGCAAATTGGCCTTATCAGTCACACTCGCTACCGCCATAGTTAAAAGTTATTATGCCTTTTTAAAGCACAAACTATCGTCTGTCAAGACGGCAAGGTGCCAATGATGACATTTATGATTGTGTGACTTGATGGTCATGTAATATGTATGACTATGTGACATTTATGATTGGGTGACTTGATGGTCATGTAATATGTATGACTATGTGACATGTATGATTATGTGATTGATGGCCATGTAATATGTATGACTGTGTGACATTTATGATTGTGTGACTTGATGGTCATGTCATATGTATGACTATGTTGACATGTATGATTGTTTGACTTGATGGTCATGTAATATGTATGACTATATGACATTTATGATTGTGTGACTTGATGGTCATGTATGACTATGTGACATATATGATTGTGTGACTTGGTGGTCATGTAATATGTATGACTAAGTGACATGTATGATTGTGTGACTTGGTGGTCATGTAATATGTATGACAATGTGACATATATGATTGTGTGACTTGATGGTCATGTAATATGTATGACTGTGACATTTATGATTGTGTGACTTGGTTGCCATGTAATATGTATGACTATATGACATTTATGATTGTGTGACCTTGATGGCCAAGTAATATGTATGACTATGTGACATGTATGATTGTGTGACTTGATGGCCATCCTAATGGTATGACTATTGTGACATTTATGGTTGTGTGGACTTGTATGGTCATGTCATATGTATGACTATGTGACATGTATGATTGTGTGATTGATGGCCATGTAATATGCATGACTTTGTGACATATATGATTGTGTGACATGGTGGTCATGTAATATGTATGACAATGTGACATATGTGATTGTGTGACTTGGTGGCCATGTAATATGTATGACTGTGTGACATGTATGATGTTTGACTTGATGGTCATGTAATATGTATGACTATATGACATTTATGATTGTGTGACTGATGGTCATGTAATATGTATGACTATATAACATGTATGATTGTGTGATTGATGGCCATGTAATATGCATAACTTGTGACATTTATGATTGTGTGACTGATGGTCATGTCATATGTATGACTATGTGACCATGTATGATTGTTGATTGATGGCCATGTAATATGTATGACTTGTGACATATATGATTGTGTGACTTGATGGTCATGTCATATGTGTGACTATGTGACATGTATGATTGTGTGATTGATGGTCATGTCATATGTATGACTGTGTGACATATATGTTTGTGTGACTTTGCGGTCATGTAATATGTATGACTATGTGACATATGTGATTGTGTGACTTGATGGTCGTGTAATATGTATGACTATGCAACATATATGATTGTGTGACTTGATGGTCGTGTAATATGTATAACTATGTGACATATATGATTATGTGACATATATGATTACTGTGACATGTATGGACTATGTGACATATATGATATGTGGACCATATATGGTTATGTGACATGCATGACTATGTGACATATATGACTATGTGACATATATGATTATGTGACTTGATGGTCATGTAATATGTATGACTATGTGACATATATGATTGTGTGACTTGATGGTCATGTAATATGTATGACTATGTGACATATATGATTATGTGACTTGATGGTCATGTAATATGTATGACTATGTGACATATATGATTATGTGACATATATGATTATGTGACATGTATGACTATGTGACATATATGACTATGTGACATATATGATTATGTGACTTGATGGTCATGTAATATGTATGACTATGTGACATATATGATTGTGTGACCTGATGGTCATGTAATATGTATGACTATGTGACATATATGTTTGTGTGACTTGATGGTCATGTAATATGTATGACTATGTGACATTTATGATTGTGTGACTTGATGGTGATGTAATATGTATGACTATGTGACATTTATGATTGGGTGACTTGATGGTCATGTAATATGTATGACTATATGACATATATGATTGTGTGACTTGATGGTCATGTAATATGTATGACTATGTGACATATATGATTGTGTGACTTGATGGTCATGTATGACTATGTGACATGTATGATTATGTGACTTGATGGTCATGTATGACTATGTGACATGTATGATTATGTGACTTGATGGTCATGTAGACTATGTGACCTGTATGATTATGTGACTTGATGGTCATGTATGACTATGTGACATGTATGATTATGTGACTTGATGGTCATGTATGACTATGTGACATGTATGATTATGTGACTTGATGGTCATGTATGATTATGTGACATATATGATTATGTGACTTGATGGTCATGTATGACTATGTGACATGTATGATTATGTGACTTGATGGTCATGTATGACTATGTGACATGTATGATTATGTGACTTGATGGTCATGTATGACTATGTGACATGTATGATTATGTGACATGTATGACTATGTGACATGCATGATTATGTGACTTGATGGTCATGTATGACTATGTGACATGTATGATTATGTGACTTGATGGTCATGTATGACTATGTGACATGTATGATTATGTGACTTGATGGTCATGTATGACTATGTGACATGTATGATTATGTGACATGTATGACTATTTGACATGTATGATTATGTGACTTGATGTTCATGTATGACTATGTGACATGTATGATTATGTGACTTGATGGTCATGTATGACTATGTGACATGTATGATTATGTGACTTGATGGTCATGTATGATTATGTGACATATATGATTATGTGACTTGATGGTCATGTATGACTATGTGACATGTATGATTATGTGACTTGATGGTCATGTATGACTATGTGACATGTATGATTATGTGACTTGATGGTCATGTATGACTATGTGACATGTATGATTATGTGACTTGATGGGCATGTATGACTATGTGACATGTATGACTATGTGACATGTATGATTATGTGACTTGATGTTCATGTATGACTATGTGACATGTATGATTATGTGACTTGATGGTCATGTATGACTATGTGACATGTATGATTATGTGACTTGATGGTCATGTATGACTATGTGACATGTATGATTATGTGACTTGATGGTCATGTATGACTATGTGACATGTATGATTATGTGACTTGATGGTCATGTATGACTATGTGACATGTATGATTATGTGACTTGATGGTCATGTATGACTATGTGACATGTATGATTATGTGACTTGATGGTCATGTATGACCATGTGACATGTATGATTATGTGACTTGATGGTCATGTATGACTATGTGACATGTATGATTATGTGACTTGATGTCATGTATGACTATGTGACATATATTGATTATGTGACTTGATGGTATGTAATATGTATGACTATGTGACATATATGATTGTGTGACTTGATGGTCATGTATATGGACTATGTGACATATATGATTGTGTGACTTGATGGTCATGTATGACTATGTGACATATATGATTTGTGTGACTTGATGGTCATGTATGACTATGTGACATATATGATTGTGTGACTTGATGGGTCATGTATGACTATGTGTACATATATGATTGTGTGACTTGATGGTCATGTATGACTATGTGACATTATGATTGTGTGACTTGATGGTCATGTACGACTAATGTGACATATGATTGATGTGACTTGATGGTCATGTATGACTATGTGACATATATGATGTGTATGACCTTGATGGCCTATGTCCTGACTATGTGACATATATTGATTGTGTGACTGAGGTGTCATGTACGACTATGTGACATTTATGATTGTGTGACTTGATGGTCATGTAATATGTATGACTATGTGACATATATGTTTGTGTGACTTGATGGTCATGTAATATGTATGACTATGTGACATTTATGATTGTGTGACTTGATGGTCATGTAATATGTATGACTATGTGACATTTATGATTGGGTGACTTGATGGTCATGTAATATGTATGACTATATGACATATATGATTGTGTGACTTGATGGTCATGTAATATGTATGACTATGTGACATATATGATTGTGTGACTTTGATGGTCATGTATATATGACTATGTGACATGTATGATATGTGACTTGATGGTCATGTATGACTATGTGACATGTATGATTATGTGACTTGATGGTCATGTATGACTATGTGACATGTATGATTATGTGACTTGATGGTCATGTATGACTATGTGACATGTATGATTATGTGACTTGATGGTCATGTATGACTATGTGACATGTATATGATTAGTGTGACTTGATGGTCATGTATGATTATGTGACATATATGATTATGTGACTTGATGGTCATGTATGACTATGTGACATGTATGATTATGTGACTTGATGGTCATGTATGACTATGTGACATGTATGATTATGTGACTTGATGGTCATGTATGACTATGTGACATGTATGATTGATGTGACATGATGTATGACTATGTGACATGTATGATTATGTGACTTGATGGTCATGTATGACTATGTGACATGTATGATTATGTGACTTGATGGTCATGTATGACTATGTGACATGTATGATTATGTGACTTGATGGTCATGTATGACTATGTGACATGTATGATGGGTGACTTGATGGCTGTAAATGTATGACTATGTGACATGTATGATTATGTGATTGATGTTCATGTATGACTAGTGTGACATGTATGATTATGTGACTTGATGGTCATGTATATGACTATGTGACATGTATGATTATGTGACTTGATGGTCATGTATGTATGCTATGTGACATGTATGATATGTGACTTGATGGTCATGTATGACTATGTGACATGTATGATTATGTGACTTGATGGTCATGTATGACTATGTGACATGTATGATTGTGTGACTTGTGGTCATGTATAGTGACTATGTGACATGTATGATATGTGACTTGATGGCATGTAATGTATGCTGTGACATGTATGACTATGTGACATGTTGTCATGTAATATGTATGATGACTATGACATTTATGATTATGTGACTTGATGGCATGATATGTATGACTATGTGACATGTATGATTGTGTGACTTGATGGTCATGTAATGACTATGTGACATGTATGATTGTGTGACTTGATGGTCATGTAATGATGACTATGTGACATGTATGATTATGTGACTTGATGGTCATGTATGACTATGTGACATGTATGATTGTGTGACTTGATGGTCATGTGATGACTATGTGACATGTATGATTGTGTGACTTGATGGTCATGTCAGTATGACTATGTGACATGTATGATTATGTGACTTGATGGTCATGTATGTATGACTATGTGACATGTATGATTATGTGACTTGATGGTCATGTATGACTATGTGACATTATGATTATGTGACTTGATGGTCGTGTATTGACTATGTGACATATGATATGTGCTGATGGCATTATGACTATGTGACATATGATTATGTGACATATATGATTAGTTGACATTTATGACTATGTGGGACATATGATTGAACTATGTGACATAATATGATTATGTGACTTGATGTGTCCATGGAATATGTAATGACTATGTGACGATATTATGATTGTGTGACTTGATGGGCATGTATATGTATGACTATGTGACATTATGATTATGGTGACTTGATGGTCATGTAATATGTATGACTATGTGACATATATGATTATGTGACATATATGAGTTATGTGACATGTATGACTATGTGGACATATATGACTATGTGACATTATGATTATGTGACTTGATGGTCATGTAATAATGTATGACTATGTGACATATATGATTTTGTGACCTGATGGTCATGTAATATGTATGACTATGTGACATTTATGATTTTGTGACCTGATGGTCATGTAATATGTATGACTATGTGACATTTATGATTGTGTGACCTGATGGTCATGTAATATGTATGACTATGTGACATATATGATTGTGTGACTTGATGGTCATGTAATATGTATGACTATGTGACATTTATGATTGTGTGACTTGATGGTCATGTAATATGTATGACTATGTGACATTTATGATTGGGTGACTTGATGGTCATGTAATATGTATGACTATGTGACATATATGATTGTGTGACTTGATGGTCATGTATGACTATGTGACATATATTTCCTGTATTTTCCCGCGCTCACTCGTCTTGAACCCAAGCGTAGTCCACCGTGTACTACTACTTCTATTACACTGGACTCATTTGTGCCTGTGGATTATCTCTCCCTATTGCCAGTGTCCCTCGTCATCAGGCGAACCCACTTTGACTACAGAGGTACTTTGTAAGTTACATCCTCAAGGCAAGGACGAGACGTCAACATTTTAGTCCAACTATCAGATATGATTATTCGACATATAAGATTATGTGACATATAATTATGTGACAGACGATTTTGTCATATATATTGTGCATTTGCATTTTCTCCTAGGCACAGTGCAAAAAAGAAGGTAAAAGAAACTGTACTTGTCCTGAATTTATGGTACTTGATGGTATCACATGTAGACGGAGGACGATAGCAGAACAGATTATGGAACACCCAAAACTGGCTAGACTCAGTCGGATAATGAAGGTCAGTGAATAGAATAAAAATTAGCATCTAAGATCTGAGATCCGAAAAGATCTAAGAAAGGTCAGCAAGGAATATATATGTAAATATACTAACAATTATAATGCTGAAAGATGTGAGAAAGGTCAGTAAATAGATTAAACATTAACATAGTTATATATATATCAGAATAACAAGATGTAAAACAATCTAGTGAAGGTCAGTACATTCATCAACACTAGCACAGCCTAAAAATGTGATGATTGCCAATACATTGATTCAACATTAACACATATGAGAGATCTGATGATTATCAGTAAATTGATTCAACAATAACCAAAATGAGGGGTCTAATGAAAGTAAGTTTATAGGTCCAAGCATACCACCTGCAAACCTCAGACATATCTGTGTATGGTATGATGCGTTCAGTTTACAGATATCCTCCAGCCACACATCCTGGCGTTCTTTCTGGTGGGTTTTTGATTTAGTAGTCTCCTTCTAAGAGTTCAAGAACCAGAAGATTCCTTACTGTTTATCTTCAGAAATTATGGCCAGAAGCTCTTTTCTCCCATGTTCCTTCCTGTGCCTATACCCAACATGTTCATGTCTTGTACACATATCTAGGAATCATAACTTTGGACATCCAACTGTTCAATTACCGTTTGCCATCTGCCCAAAGAGAATATAAACCTGATGCCAATGCTTGAGACGTTGATGTCTCCTTGACGCTTTATGTTGGATCATAGCCAACACTATGATTTGGTTACACACAGGTCATTATAGACGCAGTATTCAAGAAACCGCTGACCATTTTGCATCAAACCTTCCGGCTCCAAATCTTAACTTTTATGTTTGCTAGGAATTACCATTTGATATCACTCTGGCATTGAACTCTATGCGAACACGTAACTGGTGACTAGATATGTTTGCGATGGTAGCTGAAAGAATCTCATGGGATTCATCTTTGGCGTCAGTTGTGATGGCAATGTGGAAGCATATGCCCTGATTCGTGTGTGTAGCGGGACGGTCAATAAGGGAAGATTACGCAGAAAGAAGCCACTACACTCGAACAGGCCGACAGTCTCTAAATTTTTTTAAATTTTACTTGCTCGTTGGAATGGAAAATGAAGGAAGAATTATCCCGATAGATATGAGACTGGGACGCTAGCAGAGTAGCAAGAGTTACCCCCCCTCCCCCCTCCCCCCCCCCCCCCCCCCCCCCCCCCCCATGAAAAATTCTGAAGTTAGCAGTCGGTGATAATTCTAGTGTGGTTTACTGGAAATTATTCCTCCAGTCGGTGGTCAGAATATTGGTGTTGGTGAGCCAGCCCTTTCTAATATGTCCTACAATGTAGGCAGGGAGTTAACAGTCCATTTCTAAATGTGCAAGTGGCACGATGACGAATGTTATAATTTATTACGTTGTAATTGTGGACTTAATTATCCTTTGTGACATGACGTGTACGTAGCTTGACATACATTCCTGACAGGTTTCCCAAATAGTCAATGTTTCTACAGTCCACACGCGAGGTGGTCTTATAACGGCACAGCCGAGCTAGGAGAAGAAGAAAGAACAACCTCTTATAAGCGGGTGTTCAGAATAAACTTTACACATGGCATGATATTGTCATATAGTTTCTATACCATCTGATACCTGACACCAAACTAAAACATTAATTTGTTCCTCAGTGTCGCTCATAATGATAAGCAAAATATACTCAACAGTCTAGTAATAATTATTCAAATATACTAGAAGGAAATATCACTGTGCTCCTATGATTATGCTGTTATAGAATGTCCATACAAAATGTATGACTCTAGAATGTCATGTTCATTACCCACACGTGGTTGTTACAGCATTATTGAAATTATTACTAGCAGCACATGTGTGGCTGTTCCTAGCATTAATAAAAAATTACTAGCAGCACATGTGTGGCTGTTCCTAGCATTAATAAATAATTACTAGCAGCACATGTGTGGCTGTTCCTAGCATCATTAAAAACTTACTAGCAGCACATGTGTGGCTGTTCCTAGCATTAATAAAAAATTACTAGCAGCACATGTGTGGCTGTTCCTAGCATCAATAAAAACTTACTAGCAGCACATGTGTGGCTGTTCCTAGCATTAATAAAAAATTACTAGCAGCACATGTGTGGCTGTTCCTAGCATCAATAAAAAATTACTAGCAGCACATGTGTGGCTGTTCCTAGCATTAATAAAAAATTACTAGCAGCACATGTGTGGCTGTTCCTAGCATTAATAAAAAAATTACTAGCAGCACATGTGTGGCTGTTCCTAGCATTAATAAAAAATTACTAGCAGCACATGTGTGGCTGTTCCTAGCATTAATAAAAAATTACTAGCAGCACATGTGTGGCTGTTCCTAGCATTAATAAAAAATTACTAGCAGCACATGTGTGGCTGTTCCTAGCATTAATAAAAAAATTATGCAAAAAGATGTGCATGCGCTAATGGCGTCCAAGTGAAACCTAACATAATATACTGTATGCTTTACATTTATTTAATTGATTCAGTGCTGAAGAATAATATATCGCCACACGCCCCATTTGGACATACTTGGATTAATGTGTTATTAGATTTGTTTCTATGGGTATTCCGCAATTTCCATGCTTAGTGAATGAAAATTTACATGATCCTACATGAATATGTCTGTGACAGTGCTTAGCATTTTAAACATTGTTTTAAATCTATTTTTGATCATAATGTAGCACATTTCATAAATGTACCAGCCGTCGACTCCGTCCTTCTGGTTCCCATATCTCGTTGTCCTACAATCTGCTTATATTTGATTTTTCCAACCTCGACATTCATGTCTGCCATGGATATTAGGAACTAGGGAGGTCACAGCATATTGCCTAGCAACTGTGAATGATTCCAACAACGTACTAGATGTGGCACATACAAGTCATAAATATATTGTCTTCTTTCCTCACATTGTGAATGATTACACCAACATACAAGATGTGGTAGATATAAAGCTTATATGATGTGTGTTCGACTCTCAGATTGTGAATAATTCCAACAACATACTAGATGTGATATGTGTGAGCCATACATGTGGTGCGTTCTTTTCTCAGATGGTGAATGCCTCCAACAACATACTAGATGTGGTAAATTCAAGCTACACATTTTTCGCCCCTAATCATCATGCCTTTCTGAAGAAATTTAAGAAACATAAGAAGAGCCTTGAATACTGGAGTCGAGAAGAAAATGCCTTATCTTTTCTGAAGTAAGTTAATGCTGGTGTTCTGGTTAAATATGAACAGGTTAATGTAGGTCAAGTCATCTCATTAAATGTGAATAAGTTCATGTAGGTCAAGTCATCTCATTAAATATGAACAAGGTAATTTCGGTCAAGTTATCTAATTAAATATGAACATTAGAACGTGGGTCAGGCGAGCAAGCGATGTTGATAGCAAACTGCGCTGGTAATGACATACTTTCAGCGATTGGCCTGTCATACAAATGTGTTACTTCCATCACATATATCTGACGTAAGTCTGGTTCTTTCAGTGCTGACAGTGCTTGGCATTTGAAACATTGTTTTAAATCTATTTTTTGACCATAATGTAGCACATTTCGTTTCTCCTTCCATCTCCAATAGTTTTCGACATATACAATTTCCTAAGGACAAGTTGGAAAAAAATGTGCTACAAATAATACCCTGGTTCTCTCCACTAAATGTATCAGCCGGTCTGCTCTGTTGTTCTGGTTCTCATATCTCGGTGTCTTGCAATCTGCTTATATTTGATTTTTCTAACCTCGACGTTCATGTCTTCCGTGACTATTAGGAACTTTGAAGATTTTACAATTTTCAGTGTTTGTTGTATGTCATGATTTTCATGATTGATCATTGGTTGATGGTGTTCTTCACCACATATTGTTATGATTACACTTTTATTCATTATGCTCGTCACAAAACATATTGTTGTCATGATTAAACGGTATTCAATGATGGCTTCTTGACATATATTGTAAGTTTAGTTTTTCTCAAACCATGTAACAGGCCTCGAGTTTATTTGTTGATATTATGCTAACTTTCCTGAAAAGACTAGTACTTGTTTTTAAACACAGAAGTCCCAAACAATATGTTACACGATGTGTTGCCTGTCATAAGTCGCTGCATCGTGCCAGGTGGTAAATACATGAATAATACTGTGGATGAAATACTGTTAACACAGATTCATAGGTATTGCACAATTGTGGAGCATTTGTTATCCCCACCGTAATCTCAAATTGGAAGCAAACTTTCTCTGTTTACATACAACTGTCTGGAACTGCCTAACTGCTAACGCCTCACCAGCGCCGTGCCGTGCATTTGATACAGAGAGGCGGCCGCATCAGGCGGCACCGTAAGGGGCGGCATATTCAGGGAAGGAGGGGCGGCATTTCGAAGACGTGTATCATTAAATGGCGGCATTTTGAAGACTTGCATCGTACTGAGAAAATCTAATCTGTTCTAATCATTCACGCACGACTCTGCGCCTCACTATATTTGAGCAATTGTAAGTCAAATTCAGTATACGAAACGCTTTTTCTTTGTTAAAGTTATGAGCGTAGTTTATGAGTTGTTGAGAAATAGCTGAGGAGGGCGTTTTATAGCCGGCCTATTGCACATGGAGTCCTTGAGACTGATTAACTTTCTTTACCACCCACACTGGTATATGTTCTTCTACTCCATGCAGCGAAACATGCAAGGCAATAAATAATGCAGCATTTTGTGTTTGACATATGTGATGCCTTGAAGAGATTAGAACAAGAATCGCCATGGCAAAAGTAGCCTTTAGCAAGATGAAAAACATATTGACCAATAAAAAGATGTCAATTGAAACGAGAAAAAGAGTGTTGAGATGCTACATAGAACCTGTACTTTTATATGGATGTGAAGCGTGGACAATGAGCTGTCAGGCTGAAAAACATCTGATGGCTGTAGAGATGTGGTTTCTGAGGAAAATGCATAGAATACCATGGACAGCCAGAAAGACCAATGAACAAGTCCTTCAAGAAACAAATGAAGATGGTAAATTGATTAGAGAAATTAGACGTAGACAGTCAAAATTCTTTGGGCATGTTATGAGAAGAAATGAATTGGAGAATTTGGTGACAACTGGTAAGATCGAGGGGAACAGACCAAGGGGAAGACCTAGAAGCAAGTACTTGGATGGCTTGGCCTTGTGGCATGGTCGAGACAGAAACACGGAGCTGATCCATGACTCTGGTGATCGAGTGAGATGGCAGAACATGACCGCCCACGCTTACCGGCATGGCACATGATGGATGGATGGATATGTGTTTAAAAATCACTCACAAAATAGATTGTTCTTATTTTGTCTTACTTGATTGTGTGACAGCAGCAGAAGATAACAGAGTTAAATTTGTTCTTGTAGATTTCACACAATCAGACATTCCTTTTCTATTGATGATCTGATGGCATCGGATGGTGTTGTCCAGAGCTACCGAACTCTCTATGACGGATACTCTTTACACACTGAGAACATCAAACAGGTAAGAAAGTCAAATAAATACATATTTTGTTTACTTCCGAAATGTGTTGGTGCCCAGCTCATAGTTTGGTCAACTTTGTGAACTCTCCCAGGTGAGGTACCTACAAGTGTAAAATGTATTATTAATACAGTTCCGAGATATTATGCATTGCTGATGTGCTCAGTGTGTAGGGATGTGAGAGTGCGTGTATGACACTAGGAATATTCTCAGGTAGGGTATGCTTGTGTGTGTGTGTGTGTGTGTGTGTGTGTGTGACACTCATGATGTTCTAAAATGGCGTGTGCGTGTGTGTGATACTTGTAATGTTCTGAGATGATGTGTGCGTGTGTGTGTGTGTGCGTGTGTGTGTGTGTATTTGTGTGTGTGTGTGTGTGCTTGCGGGCGCGCGTTACTAATTTTCTGAGATGGTGTGTGTGTTTGTCTCTGTGAGTGAGTGTGTATTTTTGTCTGACACTTGTAATATTTTAAATTAGTGTATTTATGTGTGACAATACTAATGTTCTGAATTAGTGAGTATGTGTGACAATACCACTGTTCTGAGATGGTATGTATTTCTGTGACAATACTATTGTTCTTAGATGGTATATTTCTGTGACATTACTACTGTTCTGAGAATGTATGTGTGTCTGTGACAATACTGCTGTTCTGAGATGGTATATTTCTGTGACAATATTACTATTCCGAGATGATATATTTCTGTGACAATACTACTGTTCTGAGATGGTAAGTGTGTCTGAGACAGTACTACTGTTCTGAGATGGTAAGTGTGTCTGAGACAGTATTACTG
The DNA here is from genome assembly GCA_014155875.1 of Cepaea nemoralis. NCBI lineage: Eukaryota > Metazoa > Mollusca > Gastropoda > Stylommatophora > Helicidae > Cepaea > Cepaea nemoralis. The sequence goes on along the minus strand of JACEFZ010024360.1, from coordinate 67,698 downwards.
TTCAGAGAATGTATGTGTGTATGTAACAATACTACTGTTCTGAGATGGTATGTGTGTCTGTGACAATACTACTGTTCTGAGATGGTAAGGTTGTCTGTGACAATATTACTGTTTTGAGATGGTATATTTCTGTGATAATACAACTGTTCTGAGATGGTATGTGTGTCTTTGACAATACGTTGTTCTGAGATGGTAAGTTTTTCTGTCACAATACTACTGTTCTGAAACGGTAAGTGTGTCTGTGACAATACAACTATTCTGAGATGGTATATTTCTGTGACAATACTACTGTTCTGAGATGGTATGTGAGTCTGTGACAATACATTTGTTATGAGATGGTAGGTGTGTCTGTGACAATACTACTCTTCTGTCATGGTATATTTCTGTGACAATAGTACTGTTCTGAGATAGTAAGTGTGTCTGTGACAATACTACTGTTCTGAGATGGTATGTAAGTCTGTGACAATACTAATTTTCTGAGATGGTATATTTCTGTGACAATACTACTGTTCTGAGCTGGTAAGTGTATCTGTGACAGACAATATAACTGTTCTGAGATGGGATTTTTATGTGACAATACTTCTGTTCTGAGATGGTATGTGCGTCTGTGACAATACTACTGTTCTGAGATGGTATGTGCGTCTGTGACAATACTACTGTTCTGATATGGTATATTTCTGTGACAATACTACTGCTCTGAGATGGTAAGCGTGTCTGTGACAATACTACTGTTCTGTGATGGTATATTTATGTGACAATACTTCTGTTCTGAGATGGTATGTGTGTCTGTGACAATACTACTGTTCTGAGATGGTATGTGTGTCTGTGACAATACTGCTGTTCTGATATAGTATATTTCTGTGACAATACTACTGTTCTGAGATGGAAGTGTGTCTGTGACAATACTACTGTTCTGTGATGGTATATTTCTGTGACAATACTACTGCTCTGAGATTGTAAGTGTGTCTGTGACAATACTACTGTTCTGAGAATGTATGTGTGTCTGTAACAGTACTACTGTTCTGAGAATGTATGTGTGTCTGTAACAATACTACTGTTCTGAGAATGTATGTGTGTCTGTAACAGTACTACTGTTCTGAGAATGTATGTGTGTCTGTAACAATACTACTGTTCTGAGAATGTATGTGTGTCTGTAACAATACTACTGTTCTAAGAATGTTTGCGTGTCTGTAACAATAATACTGTTCTGAGAATGTATGTGTGTCTGTAACAATACTACTGTTCTGAGAATGTATGTGTGTCTGTAACAATACTACTGTTCTGAGATGGTAAGTATGTCTGTGACAATACTACTGTTTTGAGATGGTATATTTCTGTGACAATACTACTGTTTTGAGATGGTATGTGTGTCTGTGACAATACAGTTGTTCTAAGATGGTAAGTGTGTCTGTCACAATACTGCTGTTCTGAGATTGTAAGTGTGTCTGTAACAATACAACTGTTCTGAGATGGTAAGTGTGTCTGTGACAATATAACTGTTCTGAGATGGTATATTTCTGTGACAGTACAACTGTTCTGAGATGGTAAGTGTGTCTGTGACAATACTACTGTTCGGAGATGGTAAGTGTGTCTGTGACAATACTACTGTTCTGAGATGGTATATGTGTCTGTGACTATACTACTGTTCTGAGATGGTGTGTGCTTATGTCTGTGACAATACTACCTTTCTAAGATGGTGTGTGATATGTGTGTGTGACAGTACTACTACTCTTCTAAGATGGTGGCAGGGCCGGATTAAGCCATCTTGGTGCCCTAGGCACAAACCCACATGGGTGTTCCCTACTGCCCCGGGCCCCCGATCCTCCACTGACTGCTGGTATGTTCAATATTATGCAAAAAACTAACAAGGAAAAACAGTTGTGAAATGTAAACATATATGTTTGTACTACTATCACTCATATAAAACCTACAATAAGGTATTTCTGAATTAAAATTAATAGTTTATTAATTTTGTAATAATAGTAGACAAAAATACTGTAACTTTTTTGATAGATAAGAAAGTCAGAGAGAGCACACATTTACATTTTAAAGTTCTTTTTTCTAGATTTACGTCTGGCAAAGTTTTTGAGTACATCATCAAAGTTAATTTTGCGCAACAAGTCTGCCTCAATCATCAGCAAAGATAAGGAATCAAGCCTTTCTTGTTTCATTGTCGATCTACTTGGATTTTTTGTACATTTCAACTGAGAAAAAGAGCGCTCAGTTGAACAGTTCGTAACCATTAATGTTAAAAATATGCGCAAGGCGATTTCTACATTTGGAAAAACACACTCGATGTTGTCTCTAACTATTACTTTGTAGAGTTCTGCATGACTGAACGTGTTGTTGTCAGATGTTGATGCACGAAACTTATGGCGAATATATGAGTGGAACTGTTGTAGTTCAGTATATAAATTATTGTTCAGATCTTCAGGATAAGCATTTATTAGTCCTTCACAACACTGAGATGTTTGTGGTACATCGACCAAACAAGAAAATCGAACTGCTAGATCATTATATACCTGTCCTCGTCTACTCATCTCTGTCTCAAGTTTGTCAACAATGGTGTAGAAAGCAGATATACTAAATTTGTCTCTGGCATTCTGAGATACCTCAGGGGCATCACCATCAATGACCACTGTCTTTCGTTTACGATTACGGGTCAAAGTTGACTTATAATCCACACCTGGTGTTATTTCTTTTGCAGCTTTTTCAAATCTTTCAAATTCATTCCTAGATTCATGCAAGTGATCTGCTAGTGAAGAATACAAATCAGCACACGTTTTCAAGTTCACTTGCTCATTTTGTAGAGCTTGACTGACCCTGTGAAAATGTTGTAACACTTATTCCAAAAAGACAAGCATGAAAGCAAATTCTAATTCTTGCATCTTCTTTGCAATGTTTTCTTCTTCTCTTCTGGTGTCCCCCTTCTGTGACTGGTCTTCTTGTAAATATTCTAACGCTTCTATAATCTGAGGATGAGACATTAGAATGGCTTCAGTTGCAACAGCATGTGCTTCCCATCTAGTATCGGAAAGGGACTTTACCAGCTTTTCATTCACAAGGCATCCTTTCAGAATCTTCCATCTTTTGGTTGAAGCTGAGAAAAAAGTATAGATCAGTTGCACTGTATGGAAGAAGTTTATTGCCTCTAAACAAGAGTCAACGGCACTTCTGCCTACCAGATTTAGTGAATGGGCAGCACAGGGTATGTATATAGCAAACTCATTTTCTTCTAGAATTTTTTTCTGCATGCCCTTGTAGCACCCAGACATATTAGCTGCGTTGTCGTAGGACTGACCTCTGCATTTCGAAAAATCAATATTGCAAGCTTCACGTAAGTACTGCAACACTTGCTTAGCCATACCTTCACCGGCGTGACTTTGCAGCTCCAAGAAAGTCAAAAAAGTGCTCAATGGGCTCTCCATCTACCACATATCGAAGAACAACGCTTAACTGATCTATATGTGAAATATCAGGTGTTGAGTCTACTGACAAGCTGAAATAACCGGAAGCCTTTACTTCATCTACAATTACTGCATGGACTTTTTGGGACATAATTTCAATCAGTTCTTCACATATAGTTTTGGATAAATAAGAAGGATTTCCTTTTCCAGAATTTCCATATTTCGCAATGTGTGATGCTAAAAATGGATCAAACTGACTGACCAACTCCAGCAACCCTAGATAATTTCCATTTTGTAAAGATACAAATTTGTCATTTGTCCCTCTAAAAGCCAGACCACGCTCAGCTATAGTACAAATAACCGCTACTGCTCGCCTCAAAACATGTTCCCAGTAAATGTACTCTTCATTTATTTGCTCTTCTAGCTTTTGTAGTAGACCCGAGCCTTGTCTACGAGCTAGGTATGTTAACATGCAGTCTTTATGAGTAGCGCTGTGTTCATGATTATCAACTTGAATGTTATTTTTCCAGTCACTGAACCCATTTTTATCAGCCAAACTTGTGGAACCTTTAGACGCAAAAAAGTTTACAAACAAAGCAGTACACAGATCCTGTGGATGGTGAATACAATAACCATTCTCTCCTGTACTGCTCACCATTTGCTTTTGTGCCATAGAAGAATTTTTGAGAACAATATCTTGTTATTTTTCCTTCAGCATAAATACGGCAAGATTTATCAAAGGGACCATAATGATGCTGACAGTTAGTGGGCCCACAGTCAACCCAGTAAGCCACATCATCAGCCGAAGAAGTCAATCCACAGTCCTGGACCTACTGCTTGATTTATTTTATCATCTTCATCTTTATCATCATCTTCAGCACACTGAAGTGGGTCACCACAAATTTCATTTTCAAGCACTAATGCAGTGTCTGGATTTGCAGAACAGCCTATAGTAGACTTATCAAGAGGGTTGATAGTGTCAGTAAAATCCTGTTCCACCTGTTGCTTAACCGAAACTAAATAATTCGTTAATTTTCTGCTCTTAGCTTTTACAACTGAAACAGTATGCTCTTTTTGTTTAGCTAGTTTTCTCTTTTGTGCACCACTTAACTGAACACGTTTCATCTTGGGGTCTGAAATGCAATGCATGACAATGTACAACATCTAATTAATAATCATCAAAGAATCATTATTTGCATCAACACATGGACTTCACAGGACAACCACTACAGCAAAGGCGACTACATATCTCACCCCTAATTTTTCGACGGTCCCCGTCGAATACTCTACACCCTTCGGATTTAGACAAAACACTAGGACTATTTAAGCAAACAATCAGTTAAGGGGGTTTCATCATGGGACTTAAACATCACAGTGTAAATCTGTTACCAGTTATATTTTCTGAACCTGCCTTAAAAACATATATCAGTGACAATTTACAAAAATCAGTCCCTGACAAAAGATAATACCATATCTTTTGAGGGGCCATGAGGAATATGCAGTCATCAACATCAACACTTAGCTCCATGGATGCAGTACATAGGGACACAAAAAAAATAAAAATTTCACATAAGCATCCCCTTAAATTTACAATCCCTACTTGTAACAGCCCCCCCCCCCCCCAAAAAAAAAAAAAACGACCGGAATCACATGCATGTTATCCTCTAGATCACCTGCAAACCAAGATGCAGACATCCTTGCCACTGAAAACAAATAATTCCCATGACTATGCAGGCAAACCCAGTTTTTGTTTTCCCAGTCTGATTCTGGTAGCCCCGCTTCTGCTAGCCGCATCCATCAGTTCCATGGGATGAGTCAGTAATTTATCCGTTGTCACCGTGGCACCCAAATGAAGCAGGGTAGAAACATACCTGTACATGGGAAAAAAACAAAGCAAAACAAAACATGCTGGAAGACATGGCGTCTTGGACTCACTTTCTGTGAGTGGGGATTCCTAATTCGAATTAACATTGAATGACCCGGAATAATTAACTAGTAATTAATTATTTGTCCCTGTCGTGGAAATATATAACGAATGTTTCTGTCTGATGATGCTCACTGGATACCGGTTCCTCCCACTTAATGTCTATTATGTGTCTCTTTTGAATTTTCTATGCACAGGGGAAATATAGGACATCACTGTTCACTGCTCAACACTTAATATGTCCACTTATGATATCATGAACCTGACGAACACGCTGGTATTATTAACTCCTCTGCTTCCGCCTATAAGGCAAGGATTTTCTTATCACCACAGGTAACATTGTCATCTGTCACTTCAAACGAACATGGTGAACTGATGTACAATAAGGGAAACATCCCCCTCGATGATCTCAGATGATGATGCCACCATTGGGGATTGAATATGGATGTCCAGCGCTCTGCTGCTGGTGGGACACACTGGTGGGATGGATTTCTGATGTCCCCTCTTCCAGACAAACAAGGGAAAGGTACTTCTATGAATGGCCTAAGATGTTGGCGCCACTGAAATCAGTCGCATGAACAGTCCACAACTTTTCTCCCGAAAGAATCAACAGCATTTATCTCTTAGGTAAGCACAGCCCCAGCCTCTACTGATTATAGGAGCGTTCTGCTCTCATAGAGTCGTCAACTATCTCTGTAGCTTTCTGAGTAAAGCTTGATGGTTTCAGTAGGAATATATATGCATATTCCAAAAGACTTTATAGCTAAAGTTTGGTGACATTTCGTTGGAGTTTTCGCACTCTTAATTTATACCAGCGGACTCAGACTGAGCGCCGGCTGGGTGGGAAACTTCGGTTCCCTGAACAAGGAATAAGGTCACCTTTAATTTCGACGACTTGAGATGTGGTGTAGGTCTGGAGGCTCTTCTCTCAATGCTGTGCTTCTTAGAGACTTGGGAACAAAACCTGAACCCAGTTAATGTCTTTGGCCAGGGACCTCTCACACCCCCAAGAAGGCAGAGAAAAAAAACATGGAACTACCACCTAAAAGAATCATTGAAGACTGGAACAGACACCAACAGGATAATCTAAAGGCCGCCAAACAACCCAGGCCGAGGCTCGCCACTTGTCACAGGAGGAAGAATATCAAGGACAGGAAGATGTAATTTCCTATACTTAGGTGCTCAAAGACAAAGAAGCGCAACACTGACTTTTAGTGGACCAGAGAAGAAAAGGACAATAAGAAGAAGTAGAGAAAGAGCACTGTATATATTCTCCTCAGTTAACAAGAAAAGGGATAGAGTTAGACAGAAGATTCCAGGAGTTCTTAGGGCGGGGGATATACTGTTGTATACCCCAGACAGAAGATTACACTGCTGGACTGTAACAGGATCAATGAGTTTACACAACAAACTACAGACTAAACAAAACAAATTAAGAACAACAAAATTAGGACTTTTATTGACAGAACTGCATGATTCAGTGACAAACAGGCATCCTGTCATGTCACACAACTGACATATTCAGAAATGGGAACCTATGTCCCCACAGTAGATATCACTCACTGCTGCTTAACATCGCTATGCACATGACCTAGGTACCCATCTCCACAAACCAACAAGGACATGGCAACAACTGAGCCTCAATGTAAACAACAACATAACAGCAGGTATGGACTCTCTATTATTATCATCTCAGGACTCATGGACAGTCGGTACATACAGAAATGGGAATCTGAAATCCCACAGTTAGAGATAACTGCTACCTAGCACTGAACACAGGGGCGGTCTCTAAATGACAGTGAGACCTCAATCATGTTCAGTTGAGTCGAAGGGCACCCTCAATACCCACACAAGACACCCGCATCACATAAGTCGACTGGGACCAGATACAGCGAAGAGCCATAACATAACGAATAAAAAAACTATAACCCTAACAGCAGAGATATAGTGGCATAAACAGGTATAAACAGGTATACGAATGGGGATGTGAGTGGCCTAAACGACATTTACCAGAGCTGGGGCTCAAGTTTGCTCTACAAACAACAACCATGGCCAGGGGTCACTACCTGCAATGCATGACAAGGTACAACATCTAATTAATAATCATTAAAGAACAATTAAAGACAACCACTCAGCAATGGTGTATGCAAACAGTGTCCTTGTGGCACAAACATAGACATGGACTGTGTAAGTTCACACCAACCACATGATACTTCAACTGGACAACAATGATATGGATAGGTTATAGGATATGCTCCACATAAAATATAAACAGAGTACACACGTCCTACAGCATCCTCCGGAGTGATTGGGCCCACAATTAATGCAACAGCCACCACCACATCATGAGACAATCTTAATGTGAGGGCGGATCATCCCTCGTTACAATGCTCGCAGCCTTTCCTGGCTTCTCATCTAACTCAGTATTTACTTACAGAATACTCTCAGTTCAGGGAGGTCATTACCTACAGATCTCTGACACAACACAACTTCTCATCCCCAACACCACAGGCTTACAATACAACCCATAAATGCCAATGTTACACAGCAACACTAACCAACTAGTCAAAATCAACACTGAACACAACTCAGCTACACAGGTGTACAACGACTCTAACAGGACAACACCATTTGAACATGTACATACAGGACATAAATACAGTTCAATGCACTAACAGCAATCAAGCAGACATAGGATATGCAATTCAACATGACATCACCAGGACACACACCTGTGTACTGATGACAACAAGACAACATCAATATACCAGAAGTACAGTTCTACACATGACACCAGCAACAATCAGGACACAGGCTATAACATATAACAATTAAATATGACATCACCAGGACACACACCTTTGTACTGATGACAGCTAGACAACATCAATATACCAGAAGTACAGTTCTACACCTGACACCAGCAACAATCAGGACACAGGCTATAACATAAGTCACCGACAGCAACTCACACATATGCCATACATTGCCAAATAAAACCATCACAATATTATTCCCCACTATGAACAAGCTCAGCCAATAATACCCCAGATTCATTATGGGTGCCCTATTCAGCACCTCTTACACTGGCTGGTCAGGAGACTATTCTTACTAAGTTCACATTTGTCAAACCTGAACAACACAGATCATTATCCTCATAAGCATGAACCTTATAACTATAAACAACACTATCATATGTGTAGTGATCAACCCGGCACCTTCATCACTGCACACAGTCATGAATAATTATTACCATAGCTCCATTTATCTAGGAGAACATAACAGACATTGTTATCAAGCACCACCTATCTATTACTTTCACCGTGCCACTCTACACCTCCGTACGCCAACAATCACTACAGTTTTAGCATTATTGAGACATAATAAGTCATCTGACTTCAAACACATTATAGCATAGTGGGGGTGCCTCTGGCTGTGCAGTTCATATTTGCCTAGTTTGATCACTGCGGATCATTCGCCTCAGTCATTGCTGTGCACTTATAAATAAAGCCACCAGCCTAATGTAATTTCTTCTAATAACTAAACCCACACTACTGATATACCATAACAGAAGCACACTGATTCTTCCTGTCATGGTATTTTAAATACACTCACAATGCACCACATATAAAACCTTAAATGTTATACTCAATGTGCCACACACATAAATATGGTTTCCCCACCCTGTTGTCACATTCATGGTTATAAATAATTATATTTCAATATACATCCTTACAGCACCTGGCCTGGCTACCTCCTTACAGGAATACCACCCAAATAGAATTAACATAACCTAATATATTATGCTACAGTGCTCCATATTTTCCTCTTGTCAGAACACAGACTTTATAGAACAATACATACATCCTCCTCTACTCTGGACTATGATACTATATATTTTGCCCACTGTATTGAATTCTGGCTATATCAAATTCTCTAGAACTACACAACACAGTATCGTATCGATACTTGATTACTTCCAATTCGTACTGCGCTGTCCGCTATATTAAATCTAAAACCCTACAAATATGCACACCACCATACGAGAACATCTTGCCCTGGATCTTCACCGAATACCCCTGGTACTAGTTTTCTTACTACGTCCCTGCCAATCTGCAGAGTAGCACTTTTACTGTCACTAATTGAGGCAAACCCATGTTGTTGTCATTCTGCCGGTTATCGCCATTTTACAAGTGAAGATAACTCTACTAATTTTAGTCACTCAGGAACAGAAGAGCTCCTCAGACTCGGTAAAACTATAAACCGAACTACACCAAATTGTACCTCAACCCTGTGGATGTTAAGTTTGGAGCTCCCAGTTGGGGACTAGCAAAGGCATCACTATCCTATCTTTAATTAAGCTATCTAAATATATTTAACTCACCTAAAGTCCAGTGACTGGGGAGGGCTGGTTAAAGTCTCCCTATTTGATGGTATCTACATAATCGCTCCCTCGGCCACGGTTGTTCTAGTTGAAGAGAGCGGGAAACTGACACGCACCTCTATTTATCAGTGTTTCCAGAGCGACTTCCCATCATACCCCGGGGCACTGCAGGGGATGCTGGTATTGGTAACATCACTATCGTGTGTCGCATCAGGCGACTACACATCTCACCCCTAATTTTTCGACGGTCCCCGTCGAATACTCTAAGCCCTTAGGATTTAGACAAAACACTAGGACTATTTAAGCAAACAATCAGTTAAGGGGGTTTCATCATGGGACTTAAACATCACAGTGTAAATCTGTTACCAGTTATATTTTCTGAACCTGCCTTAAAAACATACATCAGTGACAATTTCCAAAAATCAGTCCCTGACAAAAGATAATACCATATCTTTTGAGGGGCCATGAGGAATATGCAGTCATCAACATCAACACTTAGCTCCATGGATGCAGTACATAGGGACACAAAAAAAATAAAAATTTCACATAAGCATCCCCTTAAATTTACAATCCCTACTTGTAACAGCCCCCCCCCCCCAAAAAAAAAAAAAAAAAACGACCGGAATCACATGCATGCTATCCTCTAGATCACCTGCAAACCAAGATGCAGACATCCTTGCCACTGAAAAAAATAATTCCCATGACTATGCAGGCAAACCCAGTTTTTGTTTTCCCGGTCTGATTCTGGTAGCCCCGCTTCTGCTAGCCGCATCCATCAGTTCCATGGGATGAGTCAGTAATTTATCCGTTGTCACCGTGGCACCCAAATGAAGCAGGGTAGAAAAATACCTGTACATGGGGAAAAAAAACAAAGCAAAACAAAACATGCTGGAAGACATGGCGTCTTGGACTCACTTTCTGTGAGTGGGGATTCCTAATTCGAATTAACATTGAATGACCCGGAATAATTAACTAGTAATTAATTATTTGTCCCTGTCGTGGAAATATATAACGAATGTTTCTGTCTGATGATGCTCACTGGATACCGGTTCCTCCCACTTAATGTCTATTATGTGTCTCTTTTGTATTTTCTATGCACAGGGGAAATATTGGACATCACTGTTCATTGCTCAACACTTAATATGTCCACTTATGATATCATGAACCTGAACGAACACGCTGGTATTATTAACTCCCCTGCTTCCGCCTATAAGGAAAGGATTTTCTTATCATTGTCATCTGTCACTTCAAGCGAACATGGTAAACTGATGTACAATAAGGGAAACATCCCCCTCGATGATCTCAGGTGATGATGCCACCATTGGGGATTGAATATGGATGTCCAGCGCTCTGCTGCTGGTGGGACACACTGGTGGGATGGATTTCTGATGTCCCCTCTTCCAGACAAACAAGGGAAAGGTACTTCTATGAATGGCCCAAGATGTTGGCGCCACTGAAATCAGTCGCATGAACAGTCCACAACTTTTCTCCCGAAAGAATCAACAGCATTTATCTCTTAGGTAAGCACAGCCCCAGCCTCTACTGATTATAGGAGCGTTCTGCTCTCATAGAGTCGTCAACTATCTCTGTAGCTTTCTGAGTAAAGCTTGATGGTTTCAGTAGGAATATATATGCATACTCCAAAAGACTTTATAGCTAAATTTTGGTGACCTTCGTTGGAGTTTTCGCACTCTTAATTTATACCAGCGGGCTCAGACTGAGCGCCGGTTGGGTGGGAAACTTCGGTTCCCTGAACAAGGAATAAGGTCACCTTTAATTTCAACGACTTGAGATGTGTAGGTCAGGAGGCTCATCTCTCAATGCTGTGCTTCTTGGAGACTTGGGAACAAAACCTGAACCCAGTTAATGTCTTTGGCCAGGGACCTCTCACACCCCCTCGAAGGCAGAAAAAAAATGGAACTACCACCTAAAAGAATCATTGAAGACTGGAACAGACACCAACAGGATAATCTAAAGGCCGCCAAACAACCCAGGCCGAGGCCCGCCACTTGTCACAGGAGGAAGAATATCAAGGACAGGAAGATGTAATTTCCTATACTTAGGTGCTCAAAGACAAAGAAGCGCAACACTGACTTTTAGTGGACCAGAGAAGAAAAGGACAATAAGAAGAAGTAGAGAAAGAGCACTGTATATATTCTCCTCAGTTAACAAGAAAAGGGATAGAGTTAGACAGAAGATTCCAGGAGTCCTTAGGGCGGGAGATATACTGTTGTATACCCCAGACAGAAGATACACTGCTGGACTGTAACAAGATCAATGAGTTAACACAACAAACTACAGACTAAACAAAACAAATTAAGAACAACAAAATTAGGCTTTCATTGACAGAACTGCATGATTCAGTGACAAACAGGCATCCTGACATGTCACACAACTGACATATGCAGAAATGGGAACCTATGTCCTCACAGTAGATATCACTCACTGCTGCCTAACATCGCTATGCACATGACTAGGTACCCATCTCCACAAACCAACAAGGACATGGCAACAACAGAGCCTCAACGTAAACAACAACGGTAACCGCAGGTATGGACTCTCTATTGTTATCATCTCAGGACTCATGGACAGTCGGTACATACAGAAATGGGAATCTGAAATCTCACAGTTAGAGATGACTGCTGCCTGGTACTAACTACATGGGCGGTCTCTGAATGACAGTGAAACCCCAACCATGTTCAATTGAGTCTAAGGGCACCCTCAATACCCACACAAGACACCCGCATCACATAGGTCGACTGGGACCAGATGCCACAAACTGTCAAACTACAGACTAAACAAAACAAATTAAGAACAACAAAATTAGACTTTTATTGACAGAACTGCATGATTTAGTGACAAACAGGCATCCTGTCATGTCACACAACTGACATATACAGAAATGGGAACCTATGTCCCCACAGTAGATATCACTCACTGCTGCTTAACATCGCTATGCACATGACTAGGTACCCATCTCCACAAACCAACAAGGTCATGGCAACAACTGAGATTCAATGTAAACAACAACATAACAGCAGGTATGGACTCTCTATTGTTATCATCTCAGGACTCATGGACAGTCGGTACATACAGAATGGGAATCTGAAATCCCACAGTTAGAGATAACTGCTGCCTAGCACTGAACACAGGGGCGGTCTCTAAATGACAGTGAGACCTCAATCATGTTCAGTTGAGTCAAAGGGCACCCTCAATACCCATACAAGACACCCGCATCACATAAGTCGACTGGGACCAGATACAGCGAAGAGCCATAACATAACGAATAAAAAAAAACTATAACCCTAACAGCAGAGATATAGTGGCATAAACAGGTATAAACAGGTATGCGAATGGGGATTTGAGTGGCCTAAACGACATTTACCAGAGCTGGGGCTCAAGTTTGCTCTACAAACAACAACCATGGCCAGGGGTCACTACCTGCAATGCATGACAAGGTACAACATCTAATTAATAATCATTAAAGAACAATTAAAGACAACCACTCAGCAATGGTGTATGCAAACAGTGTCCTTGTGGCACAAACATAGACATGGACTGTGTAAGTTCACACCAACCACATGCTACTTCAACTGGACAACAATGATATGGATAGGTTATATGATATGCTCCACATGAAATATAAACAGAGCACACACGTTCTACAGCATCCTCCGGAGTGATTGGGCCCACAATTAATGCAACAGCCACCACCACCACATCATGAGACAATCTTAATGTGAGGGCGGATCATCCCTCGTTACAATGCTAGGAGCCTTTCCTGGTTTCTCATCTAACTCAGTATTTACTTACAGAATACTCTCAGTTCAGGGAGGTCATTACCTACAGATCTCTGACACAACACAACTTCTCATTCCCAACACCACAGGCTGACAATACAACCCATAAATGCCAATGTTACACAGCAACACTAACCAACTAGTCAAAATCAACACCGAACACAACTCAGCTACACCAGTGTACAACGACTCTGACAGGACAACACCATTTGAACAAGTACATACAGGACATAAATACAGTTCAATGCACTAACAGCAATCAAGCAGACATAGGATATGCAATTCAACATGACATCACCAGGACACACACCTTTGTACTGATGACAACTAGACAACATCAATATACCAGAAGTACAGTTCTACACATGACACCAGCAACAATCAGGACACAGGCTATAACATATAACAATTCAATATGACATCACCAGGATACACACCTTTGTACTGATGACAGCTAGACAACATCAATATACCAGAAGTACAGTTCTACACCTGACACCAGCAACAATCAGGACACAGGCTATAACATAAGTCACCGACAACAACTCACACATATGCCATACATTGCCAAATAAAACCATCACAATATTATTCCCCACTATGAACAAGCTCAGCCAATAATACCCCAGATTCCTTATGGGTGCCCTATTCAGCACCTCTTGCACTGGCTGGTCAGAGACTATTCTTACTAAGTTCACATTTGTCACACCTTAACAACACAGATCATTATCCTCATAATCATGAACCTTATAACTATAAACAACACTATCATATGTGTAGTGATCAACCCGGCACCTTCATCACTGCACACAGTCATGAATAATTATTACCATAGCTCCATTTATCTAGGAGAACATAACAGACATTGTTATCAAGCACCACTTATCTATTACTTTCACCGTGCCACTCTACACCTCCGTACGCCAACAATCACTATAGTTTTAGCATTATTGAGACATAATAAGTCATCTGACTTCAAACACATTATAGCATAGTGGGGGTGCCTCTGGCTGAGCAGTTCATATTTGCCTAGTTTGATCACTGCGGATCATTCGCCTCAGTCATTGCTGTGCACTTATAAATAAAGCCACCAGCCTAATGTAATTTCTTCTAATAACTAAAACCACACTACTGATATGCCATAACAGAAGCACACTGATTCTTCCTGTCATGGTAATTTAAATACACTCACAATGCACCACACATAAAACCTTAAATGTTATACTCAATGTTCCACACACATAAATATGGTTTCCCCACCCTGTTGTCATATTCATGGTTATAAATAATTATATTTCAATATACATCCTTACAGCACCTGGTCTGGCTACCTCCTTATAGGAATACCACCCAAATAGAATTAACATAACCTAATATTTCATGCTACAGTGCTCTATATTTTCCTCTTGTCAGAACACAGACTTTATAGAACAATACATACATCCTCCTCTACTCTGGACTATGATACTATATATTTTGCCCACTGTATTGAATTCTGGCTATATCAAATTCTTTAGAACTATACAACACAGTATCGTATCGATACTTGATTACTTCCAATTCGTACTGCGCTGTCTGCTATATTAAATCTAAAACCCTACAAATATACACACCACCATAAGAGAACATCTTGTCCTGGATCTTCACCGAATACCCCTGGTTCTCGTTTTCTTACTACGTCCCTGCCAATCTGCAGAGTAGCACTTTTACTGTCACTAATTGAGGCAAACCCATGTTGTTGTCATTCTGCCGGTTATCGCCATTTTACAAATGAAGATAACTCTACTAATTTTAGTCACTCAGGAACAGAAGAGCTCCTCAGACTCGGTAAAACTATAAACCGAACTACACCAAATTGTACCTCAACCCTGTGGATGTTAAGTTTGGAGCTCCCAGTTGGGGACTAGCAAAGGCATCACTATCCTATCTTTAATTAAGCTATCTAAATATATTTAACTCACCTAGAGTCCAGTGACTTGGGAGGGCTAGTTAATGCTTCCCTATTTGATGGTATCTACATAATCGCTCCCTCGGCCACGGTTGTTCTAGTTGAAGAGAGCGGGAAACTGACACACACCTCTATTTATCAGTGTTTTCAGAGCGAATTCCCACCATACCCCGGGGCACTGCAGGGGATGCTGGTATTGGTAACATCTTTATCGTGTATCGCATCAGGCGACTACAAAAAAAAATAGAAAAAAAAACTGGGTGGGGGTTATTTTACCCCCGGGTTGTGGGACCAAGGTTAAATAATGTGCGTTTCAATATTACATTTGCGATTTGCTTATGCCAACCAATTACGCTACCGGGACAATATACACATTTTTTCTTCAGGACTTGTGGTGCCCCCCAAATGCTTGGTGCCCTAGGCACGTGCCTTGTTTGCCTAATGGTTAATCCATCCCTGGATGGGGGTGTGCTTATATGTGTGACGATACTAGTGTTCTGTGATGGTGTTTATGTGTGACAGTACTACTGTTCTTAGATGTTGTGTGTGTATGTGTGAGTGTGTGTGTGTGTGTGTTTGTGTGTGTGTGTAACAATACTACTGTTTTGAGATGGTGTGTGTGTTCGTGACAATACTACTGTTCTGAGATGGTATGTGCATTTGACAATACTACTGTTCTGAAATAGTGTATGTGTGACAATACTACTGTTCTGAGATGGTGTTTATATATATATATATATATATATATATATATATATATATATATATATATATATATATATATATATATATATATATATATATATATATAAATGTGTGTGTGTGTATGTGTGTGTGTGTGTGTGCGTGCGCACGTGCGTGCTTGCGCGCATGCGTGTGTGTGTGGCTGACTACAAAAACACCCGGCACTAGATATGGGGCAATACCACATCTTTCATGTTTTTTGAATAAATTGCGCGCTCATAAACTGTCACAGCCATTATCAAATACGCAATTATTATGAAACAGAAAATCTGTGTAAATGATTGCTTATTAATATATATTCGGTTGCTTGATGTGGAACTGAAACTGATAATCATGACTCACCAAATCTCCTTGTCATTGGATATTCTGATGAAGTTGATGTCCCTTATATTACTATTTGTGACCAACGGTTAAAGCTCGCACATACACCTTTCTCTGTCTGCCTCTCTTGCCCATACTTATCCACCGTAAAGATAATTTCTCTATGCCACTTCATCTGTTGATATGCCCCATAAATAACACTTGTCTGATGCGTTTGTTCTTTTATAATAATGTAAATTGCATTGCACAGCTTTATCAAGCTCGAAGCTCAGGACATCCAACTTCGACAATTATTTTGTTGGGTTTGCTTTCCCTAGGCTGTGACTGTCTCCAGTCTGCTTACAAGTCAGCAGATTTGTGTCTCTCTTGTTCTGGTTCCTTTCTGTTGACCTGTTGACATGGGAGACAAAACCAGAATCGGCACTCCCGTTGCTAGAGCTCTTTGTGTCATTGGAACACGGAAGTCCCTCTACTACTTCAATGTGAGGACACAACGGAGGAGACCCTAAAGGATTTTATGAGTGCTCTTGTAACACCAGCACCGCTTCATAACTCTCAATCAGATATATAATCATCATAACATATTTTTAACAAGTTAGTTCCATAAACGTAAATCTCACAAGAATTATTAGCTGGAAGACTTACTCTACTAGTGTCAGCCATTGACTCTTACTGCAACTAATGAGTAGACAATCATGACACGAGATGTGATGCATTAGAAGAGCTGCTAGAGTAGCCGTCAGAGATAGCATTAGGAATTAGGAAATTGGAATTCGAATATGTTTGAAACCATTCACGCATGTCATTAAAGAATAAATGGACTAATTGGTGTCTCCACCTCACAAGAATGCTGTTGTACATATGCCACAAAGGACCACATTGAAGAAATATAATAGATGCAGGGCAAAGTGAAGTGCATGTAGAAGTTGGTGTGATGATATCAAGAACAACCTTAGAGAAATGAATATCAACTTAGAAAGAGAATTTGAAAGAGTGCATAAAAGATGTTTACATATCCCCGATTTCTTCATTGAAGTAAATAGAAGAAGGAAAGAAAAAGAAGAATAAGACGGAAAACAAGAAGTAGGAGAAGGAGGACAGGAGAGAAGAATAAGAAGGAGGAGATGAGCGAAGAAGAAGAAGAAGAAGAAGAAGAAGAAGAAGAAGAAGAAGAAGAAGAAGAAGAAGAAGAAGAAGAAGAAGAAGAAGAAGAAGAAGAAGAAGACGAAGAAGAAGAAGAAGAAGAAGAAGAAGAAGAAGAAGAAGAAGAAGAAGAAGAAGAAGAAGAAGAAGAAGAAGAAGAAGAAGAAGAAGAAGAAGAAGAAGAAGAAGAAGAAGAAGATGAAGAAGAAGAAGATGAAGAAGAAGAAGAAGAAGAAGAAGAAGAAGAAGAAGAAGAAGAAGAAGAAGAAGAAGAAGAAGAAGAAGAAGAAGAAGAAGAAGAAGAAGAAGAAGAAGAAGAAGAAGAAGAAGAAGAAGAAGAAGAAGAAGAAGAAGAAGAAGAAGAAAAGAAGAAGTAGAAGAAGAAGAAGAAGCAGAAGGAGAAGAAGAAGAAGTAGAAGAAGAAGAAGAAGAAGAAGAAGAAGAAGAAGAAGAAGAAGAAGAAGAAGAAGAAGAAGAAGAAGAAGAAGAAGAAGAAGAAGAAGAAGAATATGCATATTACAATCATCCCCAACATTGATTGCCTGTTTCTGATTTAATAGTCAATTTTTCCTTTCAGTAATTTGCCATTGCCTTTCGAACATAAAATATTTAATCTACTCCTTCTTCTTCTTCTTCAGCATTCCGAGCCATTGAGGTTCTTTGCTGCAGATACAAGCCGTCTCCATTCGTCTCTCCGGTTGCTTAGCAAGGTGGAGAAAGGAATATTTCGTGTGGAATGGCTCTCGTCGAGGTCAGAGATTGTGAGAATTGTATGGATATTTTGCCCTGGTCATGCGGGTGTACGGGGGAATGAACAGGCTGATAGGCTAGCACGGAATGCACCTCTTGGTGGTATCTTGCCTATGGACAAGGGGGAGGTGGTCATGTGCTTGTGGAACCAGGTGGAGAAGGCGGAGGAACAGATTGAGAACCCATATGTGGAAAGAATGCGATTGCGGGGGATCGGAAGGGATTCTGGAAGAGTCTCAAACCTGAGAGGGAAGACCAGGAGAACATTTAATCAGATAGCGGTGGGAACGATTATTAGTATGACTCTTCGCTGGCTGTTGAACGAGGGGACTGAGTACGTATGGGAATGTCCTGAGTGCAGAGATGTCGGTTCTTGACTCAACTCAACTAAACTCAACTCGTCTCTCTGGTTGACCTTCTCTTGCCAGTCGCTGATTTCAAGTGCTTGTAGGTCTGTATAAATATTATCTTTCCATAGTCTTCTTGGTCTACCTCGGGGTCTACGGTCATTTATTTCCTGGGTATAAGCGAGGTTTGTTTGCCTATTATCTTCCATTCTTTATATATGTCCCAGCCATTGCAGTCTATTAGCCTTCATGATACCACTGTTTAGAGGGGACTTAAACAGATCATAAATGTCTTTGTTGCTTCTTCTTTTCCACTCCCCACTTTGTGTATCCCTAATGGGCCCAATGATGCGTCTTAAGGCTTTGTTCTCAAAGGTTTGTAACAAGGCTTCGTCTCCTTTAGTTGTACTCCAGGTTTCAGAGCCATACAGCACAACTGGTCTAATCAGTGTTTTGTATATTGTAATCTTGGTGTTACGAGATAGCGCATTTGATTATAGTAGATGTTGTCATCACTGGCACCTTTCCGTCTTGACAGACGATAGTTTGGTACATTGTGCTTCAAAAAGGCTTAATAACTACGACCCATGGCGGTGGCGAGTGTGGCTGGTAAGGCCAATTATTGCTGCAAATGTTTGCCCACAGTAGATGCATGTTAAAACATGGTCATTTCCACCATTGTGCACCATCTTACGTCTCTCACGCTCGGTGTGTGCTTTATCTGCAATCATTTTCTCCTTTGTCTTTATTCCATTTCTGATAGTTGCCCTACATGGAACACGTTCAGCGGCGACTTGCTCCCAATGTGCATTATCAATGCCTGTATAAATCATGTCCCGCTTACACACATCTTTATATCGTAGTAGAGGCCGACCCTGAGATCTTCCTACCCAGTCTGTAATTCACCAAAAAAGATGTCCTTTGGTATTCTACCATCATCCATCCTCCTAACATGTCCTATCCATCTAAGTCTACGAAGACTGAGCATGGAATACACCGTCACACAACCTGATCTTTCCAATACTTCAGTATTTGTGATTTTGTCTTGCCACTTAATACCATGTATTCTTCGCAGACACCGTATATGAAAGCTGTTTAAAGGTTTCTCTTGGCGTGAGTAAGTTGTCCAGGTTTCACTGCCATAAAGAAGAGTACTAAGGACACAGGCTTGGTAGACGAGGACTTTTGTTTTGGCAGTAAGCTTCCTGTTCTCCCAGACTCTTTTTGCTAACATGTTCATTGTTGTTGCTGCCTTGCCAATCCTGATGTTGATTTCCTGATCGAGGGATAATTTGCTATTTACCTCTGTTCCTAGATATGTAAAATGGTCTACTATCTCCAGTTCGGCGTCGTCAATAAAGATTGATGGTACACCATGTGCACCTTGTGACATAATCTGTGTCTTCTTTTTGTTAATTGTTAAACCAAATTCAGACCAAGCATTGGAGAATGCAGATAGTAGATGTTGTAATTCTTCCTCAGAGTGGGTCGTAATCGCAGCATCATCCGCAAAAAGCAAATCTCTGATTAGTACCCTCCTAATTTTGGTCTTGGCCTTCAATCTCTGAGCATTATAGAGGCCACCATCTGAGCGTGAGTGAATGTATATACCGTCATCCTGATCACGAAAGGCATATTTCAGTAGAAGTGAAAAGTATATCCCAAAGAGGGTGGGGGATAGTACACAACCTTGCTTAACTCCACTCTTGATTTCAAACTCTTCTGAAGTTGAGCCATCAAACTTGATTATACCCTTCATGCCTGTATGGAATGATTCCACAATGGACAGAAGAGTTGGTGGGCAGCCAATCTTCTTTAGTGCTTTGAACAGACCCTCACGACTGACCAAATCGAATGCCTTTGTGAGGTCGATGAAGGCAATAAACAGTGGCTGATTTTGTTCCCGGCATTTTTCTTGCATTTGCCGCAATGAGAATATCATATCAATGGTAGACCGGTTCTGACGGAAGCCGCACTGTGATTCGGGGTAGACTTGATCTCCCAGGACTTGAAGTCTGCGCAGAACAATTCTGGCAAATACTTTCCCAACAATACACAGAAGTGAGATACCCCTATAGTTGTTACAGTCGCTCCGATCGCCCTTGTTCTTGTACAGCGTTATGATGTTTGAATCTTTGAAATCCCGTGGGACTTGTCCTTCTCGCCAGCATAGCTCTATTAGCTGGTGGATCTGTAGAGTGAGTGTGTCTTGCCCACTCCTGATTACCTCTATTGGAATCCCATCCTTACCTAGAGCCTTGCCAGACGCAAGTTCATTTATAGCACACGTAACTTCTGTTATGGTGGGAAGTGTGTCCAGTGGTCAAGAGTTGGCAGGGCCTCTATGGCGTTGAGGGCATCATCCGCTAGCTTGGTCTCACTTGAGTAAAGCTCTAAATAGTGCTCGACCCATCTATCCATCTGCTGTTTCTTATCAGTGATGATTTCTCAAGTCAAGGTTTTCAGCGGTGCACTTCTTTTGATCATTGGACCACAGGCTTTCTTTATCCCTTCATACATGCTTCTGATGTTTCCCTTATCACTTGCGATTTGAATGGACTCACATAACTTGATCCAATAGTCATTCGCACACTTCCTGGCAGCTTTTTGCACATCCTTCCTAGCTTGCTTCACTCATAGTGTTACGCGTTGGTCTTTCCTTGTTTCGTAAGAGAGCTATCTTCTTTTTATCAATCAAGGGCTGCAGTATCTGGCTGTTTGCCTGCAAACCAGTCCTGCCTCTTATGATCCACAGTGCCGTAAACCCCTACCGCTGTTTTATAAATAGTTTCCTTAAGTTTACTCCATTTATCATTTACTATACAATTTTCTGATGTATCAGTGAAAGCGTCTTCAAGTTGCTGTTGAAATTCAAAGCACTTTCCAGGATCGTGAGTGTTAATAATATTAATCCTGGGGCTAGATTTGTGTTTAGCTGTGTAGATTCTCTTTGGTCTCAGTCTAACCCTTGCAACAACCAAAGAATGATCTGTATCACAGTCAGCACTGTGGTAACTTCGAGTTAATGATGTATGGTTCAGATGTTGTCTCCGTGTGATAATGAAGTCCAGCTGATGCCAATGGCCGGATCTTGGATGTTTCCATGTGACCTTATGCAGCTCTTTTGTTTAAAAAAAAGCGACTTTGTAATACATAGGTCATTTCTAGTGCAATGCTCCAGCAGCCCTTGCCCATTATCATTCATGCGACCGATGTTGTATTTTCCAAGGCACACTGGCCATGAACTCGAGTCCTTGCCCACACGAGCATTGAAATCACCGAGCATATAAATGTAGTCGGATTTTGGAACTGCTTTGATCACAGAGTCTAGCTGCTCATAGAACGTATCCTTCACATCATCAGAGGAAGCGAGTGTCGGTGCATATGCAGTGATAATGGTGGCAAATCCACAAGAGGTTGCCAAGCGCAGGGATAATAATCTTTCATTACCTCCAGCTGGGATATAAATCATTCCCAGTAGCGAATTCTTCACTGCAAAGCCCACACCATGTTGCCTTTTTTCTGCCTGCCCTCTACCCTTCCAAAAAAAAGGTGTAATTGTTTTCCCTGAGTGACCCTTCCTCAGCGAGGCGAGTCTCCTGCAGGCCAGCAATATCAATGTTAAGACGATTGAGTTCAGCATCAATCACAGCCGTTTTTCTCACATCGTCAATATTTGTCAAGTCAGTGGAAAATCCTGGACACATGGTTCTTACGTTCCAGGTTGCAAGCCGTAGCTTGAGGTTTCTATTATTCTTTTTATTAGTACCTGGTGCATTGATTTTACAGCCTGCGATTCAGATTTTGTCCTAGCCCCAAGCACCCATTGAAGCAGGCAGGCTGTGGCGGATCAGCACCCAATTGGCCGGGGGCTGCCCAGCTTGAGGCGGGCGGTAGCTGATCAGTGACACCTGTAGGTATCTCCCACCGTCAGAGGCAACGCGTGGCGCCCCATGTCTACGCCAATTGACAAGGACTTATAACCCGTAACAGTTGCCTCTCGCTTTGATTCTGAGACCGGTTAAGACCAGGGATGGAGTTATTGCCTCTCCATAGCACAAAGCCTGGGCTAAAATAAAGAAACCATGTGTTGCCCATGCAGCATGATCCCTCTCTCTGTCTGCCAAGTTCATTCCAGAGGAAAGTTAACACCTCTACATCTGGAACAAGACAAGCTGCAGAAGCTGCCGGATCAGCAAAGCAATGCTCTAGCTGTCCGCCTGTCGGAGCTTCGATCCTAGACCAGCTGCCAAGTAAGGCTTAGGGCCTGGTCTTCCCTGCCATGACTATTTTGTCTTTGTGTTGCATTTCCTCGCCCAGGATAAGGCTTGTACCCTCCCAATTGCGCTCTTCCGCCCGAAGCCGTTGGCACAATGTGGGGTGTCGGGTTTGGTAAATGCCGCCCAACATTCGGCGCTGACAGAAAGCAGCTAGTACCGTCTACTGTCATACGGTAGCTCAGTCATATCTGACTAAGACCTGACACTAAGTAGATGTTGTAGTGCATGTTGTAGTGCATAGTATATTTTATTTCCATAGCAGTTGAAAATTGTACCCAGGTATTTGTATGTTTGCGTTCTTTTAATGGTCATATTATCTATTTTTATGTACCCAGAGTTTTTAGTCATCCATTCTCTTGAAATCACCATATATTCTGTCTTATTTTTGCTGATAGCCATTCCCATTTGTTAAGCTTTTTTCCTTTAAGTGAATCAATATCTCCAATGTCTTTTGTTCATTTTCCCCTACAATATCTATATCATCTGCATAACCAAGCAGTTTGGATGTTCCTCCAATAGCACATCCTCCTTTACCTTCCTTACAACTTTCTCTAGAGCCAGATTGAAAAGGAGCGGTGATAATGCATCACCCTGTACTATATTTAAGTATCTTCCATGCATAGTCTGGTCATGTTGATTAACTTTCTTGATATTCCAAATTCCTGCATCGCATTCCATAGGCTATTCCTATCTACTGAGGTGTAAGAATAATAAATTCATAATCTATATATATATAAAATAGAATGTATGTCTGTATGTATGTTAATTATGCGTTCGCGAACGGTCCTTCCGATTGAGATGAAATTTTCTACACGTCTTCTTCTCATTTCCGTGCACCCAACTGTGATAGTTTTTTTTAGTGTACAAACAGTTATTTACTTAATATTATTTAATATTTAATTTACATTAAAATGTATATATAGCGAGGGGACATAACTTCTAATAGCATTGCTATATATGTAAAATTGTTGCATATTTCTCAAATAGGTGGACCTTTTCGCTACAGTTATCTATAGGCATACGCGTTATACTCCTCCTCCTCCTCCTTCTCCCCCATCATCCCCCTCCTCCCCTCCCCCTCCTCCTCCTCCCCTTCCTTCCCTCTCCTCCTCCTCCTCCTCCCCCAACTCCACTTCCTCCTCCCCTCCTCCTCCCCTCTTGCTCCCCCTCCTCCTGCCTCTCCTCCTCCACCCTCCTCCTCCTCACTCTCCTCCTCCTCCTTCCCCTCCTTCTCCCTCCTCCTCCTCCACCCTCCTTTTCCTCCACCCTCCCCCTCCTCCCCTCCTCCTCCCCCTCCTCCTCCTCCCCCTCCGCTTCATCCTCCTCCTCCTCCCCCTCCTTCCTCTTCCTCCCCATCCCCCTCCTCATCCTCCTCCTCCTTCCTCATCCCCCTCCTCCCTTCTCCTCCCCTGTTCCTCCTCCCCTCCTCCCCCTCCTCCTTCCTCCTCTCCTCCCCCTCCTTCCTTCCTCCTCCCTCCTCCTCCTCCCCTCCTCCTCCTCCCCTCCTCCTCCCCCTCCTCCTCCTCCCCTGCTCCCTATTTAGTTATTGGGATTAAGATTGTTCTCTTTCAATCTGTTCGCCATATTTCCGTCAACGGGAACTGAAGCTCCCCTCCTCCTCCTCCCCCTCCGCTTCATCCTCATCCTCATCCTCCTCTCCCTCCTTCCTCCTCCTCCCCTCCTCCCCATCCCCCTCCTCATCCTCCTCCTCCTTCCTCATCCCCCTCCTCCCTTCTCCTCCCCTCCTCCCCCTCCTCCCCTCCTCCTCCCTCCTCTCCTCCTCCTCCTCCCTCCTCCTCCCCTCCTCCTCCCCTCCTCCTCCCCTCCGCCTCCCCCTCCTCCTCCTCCCCTGCTCCCTATTTAGTTATTGGGATTAAGATTGTTCTCTTTCAATCTGTTCGCCATATTTCCGTGAACGGGAACTGGAGCTTATATGACTACTTATATGAATTAAATGAGGCGCTCCCTACCAGGGGCTGAGCGAAGCCGGGCCGGGTCGTCTTTTTGGGAACGGGAACGGGAGTAGGGGCCGAATATGAATTAAATGAGACGCTCCATTTACCCAAGTTAATTGTTGGGGGAAGGTGTAAAGATCTTTCAAGAGCTCTTTCTAATAATAGACAGACAGACAGACAGACAGACAGACAGACAGACAGACAGACAGACAGACAGACAGTCGGGAACGGGAACTTATATGACTACTTATATGAATTAAATTAGATGCTCCCCATCAGGGGCTGGGCGAAGCCGGGTCGGGTCAGACAGACAGACAGACAGACAGACAGACAGATAGTCGGGAACGGGAACGGGAGGTTATATGACTACTTATATGAATTAAATTAGATGCTCCCCACCAGGGTCTGGGCGAAGCCGGGCCGGGTCAGCTAGTATTGAAAACAATACAATGAAAATTATTATAAAATGACCACATGAATCTAATCTATGAATTACAGCTGACAAGAAAATGTGTTTCTTTTATTCTTCAGAATCTGCACATTTACTCAAGTCATTCAAGGCCAGCAGTAATCAGAAAATCACCTATTTCTGCGGTGAATGGATACATCCACATTATCAACCAGGTATTTTATATATAATTCACCACCTAACAGGCTCTTCAGTCATCAGAGGTCGCCGTGGCGGACAGAAAAAGACCTGTTACTCTTAAACTTCTGGTGTTCTTATGGCGGGATAGATAGTTCATCTCCTACACAGGCATAAAGTTGGGCTGTAACGTTATATCTCATACAGAAATCAATGGCAAACTAAAAAAAAATTGTTTGCATATCCTTTACAGGACATTGCTGTCAACATCGGCATCTTTCAGCTGACTGTTGATTTCTTGTCAAGATTACGCTCTGTAGTTTGCCATTGCTTTCTGAGCGGCTGGCTCACTTACCCCGTAAGGTACCGACGCGATTCGAACCACTGCTGATTCTCACCGTCGTCACGTTACTTACGAGAATATACGAGATTACGGAGAAAAGTCGCTAACCTCTAGGCCAGGAAGCCGGCAATGGCAAACTACTGAATGTAAAATTTGCCTTGAAAAATAACCTGCAACGTCCTGAAAACGGACGTGCAATATTCATAGCTGGCGTGCTAGCGAAGTTGATAGCGAGCTGCACTGGTAATGTCATGATCACGGTCGCTGGTGGGTTTAAAGCCTGGACTCGTCGCTTGCCAAAGTAAGAGAAAGACTGGTCATCTATCCCTCCTTGATCCCATGTCTACACAATGTGATGACAGTACCACATCATAGACTCACAGCAGGAAACTGGTGTGGGACAAACTTGATTGTTGTTATTTGAACTGACAGATACAGTACATAACATATCGTGGTCCAGCAGCCATCTCTGACTGTGCGATGATATGACATGTGTGGAGAGTGAGCGCACGAGAATTAGAAGTGGTTCGAGTCGCACCAGTGACTTATGAGAGTATGGAACCGGTCGCTCAGAAAGTTGTGGCGTGCTGATGAACGTAATCTAGCCTAGGAATCAACATACAGCTGAAAGATGCTGGTGTTGACAGCAATATCATGAAACATGATGGAAACGCGGAATATATATATATATATATATATATATATATATATATATATATATATATATATATATATATATATATATATATATATATATATATATATATATATATATATATATATATATATGAAGACTGGCGTAACTTCCTTGGAGCAAGATGGCGGGACATTTTTCGTCTCTTAGAATGGGACGTGTTTTTGTCTAAATGTTTGTAGTTTAAGTGTGTTTTTCGAGGTAGAATGGAGTTCGTACCGTGCAACGGAGTTCGTGCACGCACGCCCGGACTCCCTTCGACATATCACTTAGCCCTGGTGTAGCCCACCATTGCACCAACGTGTCGGTGGGGCACACTGGATACCACGACAGTGACCACTACCCTTGTGTCATCCTGATCAAGAAAGACAGGGCCAGGAGTCGAGGAAACAAGACAAATGCCTTCTGTATGACAACACTAGTCAAGACGCCATAAGAGAGGTCGAGAAGCCATGGCTGGGAAAGAGGCAGGCTGTCAAAGACTGGAAAAAAGCCAGAAAGGCTAACATACCACAGGGTGAGTTGGCGAACCTGAAGACTGAGGTCCATAGTACGATGACTTTATTCAAATCCTGCGCCAAACAGGTCAAGGCCGAAAAATGGGACGAGTTCTGCATGAAGGTGTGCTCCGAGCGATCTCTTACGACATTCTGGCGCCTCCATAAGAGCATGAACCGTGCTGCACAACGTAGGGGTATTCCAGACTTTCAAGGCACAGACCACACATGCAAAAAAAAACGGATGCGGATAAAGGAAAGTCCCTTCTTGCACGCTACATAGAGCTGAATGACCAGAAAGACAAGCTCGCCAGACAGAGGACCACAACGACACTCTCTCAGTTGTGCGAGGGAGTCGGGACAGGCGAAGAATGCACAATCACAGCTGAGACAATACATGCGATGCTCAAGAAATCACCTAACACCGCCGCAGGCCCAGACGGCATCTGATATGGTGACCTACTGGCGATGTCAGATGACAGGGAAGAACTGGCTAGAGAATTCAACACCAGTTTCCAGAGGGGTCAGATCAAAGAGGATTGGCTACGCAGCTGTTTGCTGCTGCTGCCAAAACAGAACAAAGACCATTCCAAGATATGCGGCTAGAGAATCATTACGATGCAGAACACTGCCGGCAAGCTACTGGAGAAAATTGTAGCACATAGACTTGCTTGTGACTTATAACAACTCGGCTGCTTCCCGCCCACACTAGGAGGATTCAGACGTAACAAAGAGTCATGGCTGAATGCGGCAGTCTTTGCTCAAGATGTTTACGAAGGTTTTGAGGTCGGAGAAGAGACATGTGCCGCCGCCATAGACGTAGAGGACGCATACAATAGAGTATCCTTCGAGCACTTGATGCAAACACTCCTCAGACTGAAAGTGCACCCTCACCTTTTACTATGGATAGCTGCAGTTCTGCTCCAAAGGAAGGTTATTCTAAGATGCGGGAGTTGGTATTCTGAACCGATAACGATATGTCCAGGATTGCCGCAGGGTTCACCACTGTCACCAGTACTATTCAACGTGTATACGGTGCCGATCACTGAACAACAGTTGGACGGGAGGGGCAGGACTCTGTCATTTCCTGACGACATTCTCGTGTATCGACAGGGTCGAGATAGACAGGCAGTTGCCAATGATATGCAAGGGCGAACTAGATCGAATTTCCTCATGGTGTACTGATGCCGATGCCCTTGTCAACCCTACAAAGGCATCGGTTACATGGTTCTTCCTAAACAACCATATTGTGAACACAGACCTGCCGG
This sequence comes from Cepaea nemoralis, assembly GCA_014155875.1. Lineage (NCBI taxonomy): Eukaryota > Metazoa > Mollusca > Gastropoda > Stylommatophora > Helicidae > Cepaea > Cepaea nemoralis. The sequence continues at coordinate 39,307 of JACEFZ010024360.1, read as the reverse complement.
CAGTAAGCATGGATGTGAGCATTTTGAGAAGAACCCAGTCAATGACACATCTTGGTGTGAGGTTTGATAGTAGTCTGTCTTTCAGAGATCATGTCGATTATGTCATAAAGAAATCTCGAAAAGGTTTGTCAGCAATGAGAGTCATGGCGACTGCCAATATCGAGCAAAGACTGCTAATACTTCTGTTCCAAGGACTGGTGCACCCATCGAGTATGCCCTGGCCATCCTCACTGTCAGCCCTACACAGATTGGAAGACTTGAAAAGGTACAAAATGAAGCCATTCGCATTATTTTGGGCTGCACGAGAGACACCAGCTGTGTAGCAATGAGATACCTCATTGACTTTCCGACAATGAACCTCAGGATCAAGATCTGGAGAGCTCGTGCGTACTTAAAAAAAAGTGCAGATGAGGGGCACCCTCTGCATGAAGCTATATTCAGAGAAAAGAGCGACAGGCTAAAGGGGGCAAATCATGGATGTGTCGGGCGGAAGATGTCGTCAGACAGGTCTGCAGTCCTACCAGTATCAACCCCGGCAAGGAATGGGTGTCGGTGCCTTCTGCTTTTAAGTGCACTTTCTCCTGCATTATCACACTCGACAGACGGTGCAGAGAGCAGAACCCTGCCGCTGTCAACGCAGAGTTAACGCGCTCATCTATGAACACTCAGATAACAACGAAGTGCTCATCTATACAGATGGATCTGTGGTAAAGCAGCAGAGAAGTGCGTGGGCATTTACAGCCCGTTCAGCGGGCCGAACCGTTCAAGAATCCAGTGGTGCCCACTCTACGACCACGAGCAGCATGGTGATGGAGGTGATGGCAGTTACACGGGCTTTCATATGGCTGGAATCACAGCATTATACCAACGTATGTGTACTAAGTGATTCAATGAGCATGTTTCGGAGGGTCTAAGATGGATCTGTACGTAGACAGTGGACTGAGTCGATGCGGAAGTCTGGTAAACTGGCTGGCTCTGCACCCCCTGTAGATGGCTAGCCCAATGATCGTGCCGATGTTATTAAAGCCCTTAAAGATGGGTCGAGAAGAGAGGTTTTGGACGTCAGTGAATCCACATCGCTGTCCAGGATGAAAGACTTGGGAGTAAAAATTGGCACGGCCAGACACGAGAGGTACATTGGGAAAACGATATATCTCGTCAGCCAACACAGAACTGGCACTATTAGCCACCGAACACTGATGCATATGTTGGGAGAGGATCTGAGCACCTATGGACCTGTCCGGAGTGCAATGATGATATCCCAACTAATAACTGATAACTTATATATATATATATATATATATATATATATATATATATATATATATATATATATATATATATATATATATATATATATATATATATTTATATATATATATATATATATATATATATATATATATATATATATATATATATATATATATATATATATATATATATATATATATGACCATGGGGTACTGTGTCATATGTCAGGAAGTCCCGCGTTATAAAACAGGTGATTGTAACGGACTCACAGAGCATGCTGACATGGGTGAAGACAGGGATGCTTCGTGCTGAGTGGTATGCTTTAATTAAATATTCTAAGATAGGGAGTATTCGTTGGATCTGTTCTCTAGGACATGTTGGTATGATGGGAAACGAGCAGGCGGACATAACGGCTGGATGCGGACTTTGGTGTAGTGTATAGTTGCAGGATAATGCAGTTGTTGTCATGGCTATTTTGAATCGTTTGTATGGTGCGGAAGAAAGATACATCATTGCCATGTAAGAATAGTGACGCAGGCAGTGACTCCGAGGAAATACCAGACCAACACATAATCAGATTCCAACTGGTATAATTAGTATTGGGACTCTTCTATGGTTGTTGAAGATGAGGATGGGGCACATATGGGAATGTCCTGAGTGCTTGGATGTCGGTTTTTGACTTAACGCAACTCGGGTCACGATTCAACACAACACATACCGACAGCCTGGGATTAGGCAGCCTAACAGAACGTCCACCGTTGTTTTCCACTACGGGATGAGTGTCGTCCAGATCCTTCACCCCCCCCCCCCCCCACCCATTCCCCCGATTTAATGAAATTAATTACCCGGCTAAAGCAGTAGCCATGATATGTCAGGAGTAGACAACTCAGTAGCCATGATATGTCAGGAGTAGACAAGTCAGTAATTGTGGTCTATCAGAAATAGTCAACTCAGTAGTGGTGATGTGTCAAGAGTAGACAACACAGTAACCGAGATATGTAAGGAGAAGACACGCCAGTAGCCGTAGTATGTCAGGATTAGACAATTCAGTCGCTGTGAACTGCTAGGAATAGAGAACTCAGTAGCCGTAGTATGTCAGGAGTAGGCAACTTAGTAGCAGTGGTATGCCATTAGTAGTCAACACAGAAGCAGTGGTATAGGAGGTGTATACAACTCAGTAGCGGTGGTATGCCAGGTGTAGACATTACAATAGCTGTGTGTCACGGAAACACTGTAGTTAACGATAAGATGATAGACTAACAGAGACAGTCTGAATTCACAGCTGCAATTGTTTGTTACTAGTGGGGAAATACGTCGGATCAAACGAAACTACCAGTCTTTGAGATGTCCCTAGGAAACGGGAAATTTGTCGGCATTGTTTGATGTATCGTCGTTCGAGAGGAAAAGACTGTTGCGTCAGTTGTAGAAGGGGGGACAACTATTCTTGTGAAGTTGAGAACAGATTGTCTGCCGCTGGGGCCACCTGTTGTTGACATCGAATGACGTCACTCGGATAATCCCCGACTGTATGAATACATAACTTGTTGCCGCTTGTGTGAACAAGGGAGTTGACCTAGGCAGAAGTGTTTGATTAGCTCTGTTCTAATATAGAAAAGAATCTATTGTGTTCTGTATCAATTAACGTTGATGAACATGTGTCTTTCATGGCAAAGTGTAGATTCGATTCAGGATATAGCGGAGTTTTCATAAAGTATTCACTTGATCGAAGTTAGATGTAAATAATATAGAACAATCTAGTGATAGATAGAGTTTAGAACTTGAGCATAGTGTTGTTGCTTTGTGGTTAGGTATTCAAGGAGTATCGGCGACAGTAGGCAGTCGCATTGTTAAAACTAACTAGTGTGAGAGGTCAATTAGCTCAGCTGGTTGGGAATAGTGAAGTGGGATGATATGTAGAAAGATTGAGGATGGTTGGGGGATAGGGGAAATGTCCAATGGTGGGATCTTCCAGTGGAGTGTCTACTGGGGTTCTGTACTTTACAATTGGTCTTTCCTTGTCTTACCCTAACTCAGACCGATGTGATGAGCTCTTCTGCCCCATGACAGAGTTTGATTCACTGTTATATATCTGAGTGACGCCGTCGGCCTACACTCATCTAATAGGGGTCAGTAGCGGGTTGCTCTCACCAGGTGTGTTCTCTCTTTCACAGGTTCCCCTCAGGTTATGAAGAAATCAAGCTGAAACATCACTATTTCAGATTATGGATAGATTAGTGCAGGAAGATTTATTCAGCGGCTTTTGCACTGGGCCCATGATAAAAAGGGTCTGAAGGAACATGGCTTTGTTTAGCCGAAACATATAAGTATCCGGCGGATGACTCCTTAGTGATAGGGATCACGGAAGTTGATAGTGAAATTACTTTACTTACCACATGGAACAAGAACAATAGTGAGATTATTTTCCATACCACATGGAACAAGAACAATAGTGAGATTATTTTCCATGCCACATGGAACAAGAACAATAGTATGATTATTTTCCATGCCACATGGAACAAGAACAATAGTGAGATTAGTTTCCATACCACATGGAACAAGAACAATAGTGAGATTATTTTCCATACCACATGGAACAAGAACAATAGTGAGATTATTTTTCATGCCACATGGAACAAGAACAATAATGAGATTATTTTCCATACCACATGGAACAAGAACAATAGTGATTATCTATGTAGAACGAACAATAGGGATTATCTAGGGAACAGGAACAATGAACCTGGCGCTTTTACTAAATTATTAGATTCCTGTGGGACTGTAAACAATAACTGTGCAATGGTGAAACTCTAGGACATTTAGAAACGAACCATGTTATTTTAAGGGACAGTGTTCCGTGTTTTCACGATGCAAGGATTGTTAAGTCTCAGAACTTTAAGACATTTGGTAACATTGTGTAGGATCGATTCAGGATAAGTATCGGACTATATCCGTGATTGGTGACCAGGTATCGGGGTTATCAAAAAGCAACTGGAGGAAGTCAACATCTAGCAGGAGGGATACATCGTTTTGGTGAGGTCATTTTGTGCTGAACTATGATGATGTTGTGTAGTCCTTACCGGGATGATCAGTCTTTGCTCCTGAGCTGTTCGGTCTGATTCTGCAGACACTAGAGTATACGACATACATTCTACACATACACTTCTCACAAACATACACTTTTCTTCATTAAATTAATGTGTTATTAATTTTTGGAAGCTAGAGTTGTTTAGTATGGTGTTTTGGGGATATGTGAGAGGGGGCATGATCCAGGAGTGAGAGAGGGAGAGAGAAAGAGGTATCCTGAGACTGACGGAGTGTTGTGGACAGAATCTAGTGGATTCTCCAGAATAATTATATGGGGTTAAAAATAATGTGGGTGTTGATTCCCCTCACTCCGGGGACGACACTATAAAGAAACACACGACATTACTTGGGGATCGTAAACGGGATCTTTTTACAAGGGTGATCTCTCGTAAACGGGATCGTTTGACAAAGGGGATCTTTCGTAAACATGATCTTTTGACAGGCGGATCTCCTTCGTAAATGGGATCATTTGACAAGGGGATCTCTCGTAAACAGGATCTGTCGACAGGGGGATCTCTCGTAAACGGAATCCTTTGACATGGGGATCTCTCGTAAACGGGATCATTTGACAGGGGGATCTCTCGTAAACTGGATTTCAAACGGGGTCCTGTGACACGGGATGTCTCGACACGGGATCTTTCGATACAGGACGGTGATATCATATTAGTGTGGATCCAGCTAGGGTGAATGTGGATAGGAATTGAGACACATATCTTGCCTGTTCACACTTCACATGTCCGCATAGGTCTTTGGTCCTAATTCTACTCTTGTCACTGAGTGATTGTGTTGTGTTGTGATGTGTGGTATTAAATATATAGATACATTGTAATTAGTGACTATCTATATATTTGTTTTGGAGATAATTTGCACTCAACCTGCTGACTTACCTCTCTGAAATATGGGCACTCCTAAAATAACTATGGCAGAACTAAGGGCAAAGGAAGAAGAAATGAGCTTGTCGGGTTCTGTACTAACAGATTACATACAGGAGGTGGAGAGGGATTTTCGTCAAGCAGAAAGAGAAGATCGGAAGGCCGAGATGGAATTGAGAAAGATGGAATTAGAAACTAAAAGGATTGAAGCTGAGCAAGCCACTAGAAGGCTGGAACTTGAAGCTGAGAAAGCAGCTAAGAAACTTAAAGTTGAGCAAGCAGCTAAGAAACTTGAAGTTCAGCAAGCTGCTAGGCAACGGGATGCTAAACAAGAAGCTCAGAAAAGGGAGCACGAGTACCGAATGCGGGAACTCGAGCTTAAGAGGCAATCTAGTAAGGAAAATGAGGGAGCAGTGGGAGGTTCCTCTCTCCCGGGCTCAACCCCAGTAGGTGGACATAGTTACCATGCTATGAAGTTACCTATAGCGGTCTACGAAGAAGACAAAGAGAAGATCGACCTGTACCTACAACGCTTCGAGGCCTTATCGGTTGCTATGGGTATGGATCGTGACACATGGTGTCTTAGGCTGTCCAGGGATTACGCGGTACCGGTTACTATGTTTATTCTCTCCTGCCGCCAGGACATGAGAATAATTACGACGAATTGAAAACGGCTCTGCTGAAACGTTTCGAAGTTACGTCAATACCTACCGGGGAAAAAAATTTCGAGCAGCGAAAAGAGAACAGGGAGAGATGTTTACTGCTAACAGTCTGCTTATGAAATCCTATCTCCATAAGTGGATGGATTTAGCTGGGTTCGCACATGATTATGAGAGTCTAGAAGAGCTCATGGTAGTCGACCAATTGCAGAAGCAAATGTCGAAACCTCTCAGGACATTCCTGGGAGAACAAGGGACGGAACGTATTGACATCGTGGCGAAATTAGCAGAACGGTTCGTCGAGGTACATGGGGAGGCAGCAGAAAACCTTTCCACCAACACCAAAAGTCAGGAGAACCATGACCGTAACAAAACCAAAATCACAGGAACCATGAAGGGCACACCTTATGTAAACACTTCAGAGTAGAGTTTAGAGAAGACGAAAGAGGGAAGCAAGAGCACTTCGAGAAGCTACACCAAAACGACCATGGTCTCAGAAGTGGTGTTCGATTTGTAAGTCACCCTCTCACAATACGAGGGAATGCAAATCGAAAGCTAAGAGCCCTCATTCCGTGGCATGTCAAGTGACTTCAAAGGAGGTTGTCACTGAAAATGCCAAGGTCGATAAGGAAGCTCGCCACAAGGAGAGCTCACTAAAGTTCGGCACTAGAAAATCTAGGACAGGGAAATGGTTCAAACACTGCAGATTGACCACACACAATTCTATTGACTGCAGGGTTAAGTCAGGAGCCTCTCATTTCGTCGTGTGCCCCGGAAAACCTAAGGTGGAGCCCACCGAACAGGTCGAGACCGAGGAAGAGACTCCAGACCAGGACAAGCCACCTGTAATGGAAATGATAGAGGTTAAAGGCCGACAAGTTGAGTGTCTATACGACACTGGACTGGACGGGGAGGCCGTGATTTCTGCGGATCTGGTACACCCAGAACAATTCACAGGTGAGACCATGGAGATACAGCCTGCACAGAAGAGTGCTGTAGCCATGAAGTTGCCAATTGCCCAAGTGGAGATTCGATCAAGATATGTCACCGACACAATAAAGGCCGCTGTATTGACCGATCCCATTTTCCCCGTCATCCTCGGTTGCCGGTATGTCTTTCTGGAAATTCCCAGAGAGCCAATCCATATACAGATTCGCTCTCAGACGGGAATGGATCAGGCAGAAGCAATTGTGACTAACCCACTGCCAGGGGGAGCTGCGAACTGCCCAGAGTGAGGATGCAACCTTACGTCCTTGCTACAGAAGCTGCAGAGGTGCTGATCCACCAAAACGGGGCAGTACTACATGAAGAATAGGATACTCTACAGGAGAGCCGGAAGGGGAGACAACCTACACAGTAAGTTGGTGGTCCTGCAGGCCCACCGTTCCCAAATTCTTCATATGGGGCATACCATCTCATTTAGTGAGTATATGGGTATTGACGCCACCATGTAGCGAATTTCCTGCCATTACTATTGGTCGGGAATGACAGGTCATGTGCGTAGGTATGTGAAGTAATGCCCTGAGTGTAAGAGGGTGGCACCGAAACACTGGACAGCGCCGGTGGTTTTGGGTGAAATGTCCATCATGAACTATCCTTTCGAGAGGGTAGCCATCGATATTGTGGGTTCACTTCCTAGGACTAGGAAGAGGAACATGTACATACTCACCATGGTGGATTGCTGTACAATGTGGGGTGAAGCCATACCATTGAACACAAATGACTCGAAACGAGTGGCGGACGCAATGATGGAGGCCTTTACAAGATTAGGCTTCCCTGATCAAATTCTGACGGACAATGGGTCCCAGTTTTGTGGGAAACTCATGGAGGAGGTATTTAGGGTGTTCCACTCTAACCACATACATACCAGCCCTTACCACCATCAAGCCAATGGACAAGTAGAGCGTTTCAACGGCACGTTGATGACAATGCTCCGGAAACTGGCACAGGAAAAAACCGATTAATTAATTTAATTTTGTTGCGTATCCCTTATGGGACGTTGCAGTCAACACCAGCATTTTCAGCTGCTGTTGATATACTAGGCAAGTGTTACGTTCAGTAGTTTGCCATTGCTTTCTGAACGACCGGTCTCTATACCTTTTTCGAAAAAACCAGCACCGCCGTGTTTCGAACCCGGGTATACGGGCTCACAAACCGCGTTCGCAAGCCCTTCAGCCACAGAGACCGGATGAATATATCCCAGCAGCACTTGTTGACTATCGGGAAGTACCTCATGGCTCGACAGGACTGCCACCCGCTAATTAGCTGTTTGGTCGTCCAATCAAGGGACAGTTGGAAGCCATGTTGAGGAGTTTGACTGAGGAGGGGACGTCAGAAGAAGGGATCTCCTCTTATAAATACGTGGAGGAACTGAAAGAAAAACTTCACAAGGGGTGGACTCTGGCAACTCAAAACTTGAAAAAAGCCAGAAAAAGACATGCGGCTTACTACAACCGTAGGTCTAAAGACAGATCTCTAGAGGTGGGAGACAAAGTATTGTTGCTACTCCCAACCGGAACCAACAAACTGGAGATAGGTTGGCAAGGACCATTTCCCGTGGAAAGGGTGATATCCAGAACCAACTATCAGATCCGGAACCGGGGAAAGTCGAAGATTTTCCATATCAATCTCCTGCGGAAGTACGAGGAGAGACCCGGAGGCAAAGCAGTCCACCTCATGGCAATAGCAGTTGCAGTGGAGACTGAAGTGGGAACCAACGAAGGCAGGGAATATCCCCTGGTACACAAGGAAACCTACAAGGATGTGCAGGTGAACCCTGATCTGACTTCCCAGGAGAGGGAAAAGATAACCCAGGTTCTCGAGTCTCACAAGGCGATACTGACTGATAAACCATGACGAACGAGGTTGGTTGAGTTCGAGATGACCTTGACCACACAAGAGCCTGTTCGCCAAAAGGTTTACCCAGTGCCATTCTCTAAAGAAAAGGCCCTGGAGGAGGAAATACAGAAACTGCTGAAGGCTGACGTGATTGCGCCATCCACATCTCCATGCAATGAGGGGGTGGTTTTGTTACGCAAACCAAGTGGAGAACACCGGTTGTGTACAGACTATCGACTCTTGAACAGTCATACGCAATTTCAGGTGGAACCTTTGACTAATCCAACTCAGTTATTCGCTAGGCTCCATAAGGCTAGGTACTTCTTAAAGGTGGATCTGAGTCGGGGATATTATCAGATTCCGGTCAAACCAGAGGTTCGACCCCTGCTGGTCTTCAGTACCCCCAGTGGAAATTACGAATTCAAGGTCATGCCCTTTGGACTCAGCAATGCACCTAGTGTGTTTACTCGCATTATGAGGACCTTACTAGATCCCTTACAGGATCCGTCCATTATCTCATTCATGGATGATATACTGATTTCCAGTGACAGCTTGGATGACCATCTGCAATCCTTGGAGATAGTTTTCAATAGGCTCAGGGAAGCAGGGCTTAGCGCTCGCCCAACCAAGTGCATGATTGGTTACCAGACTCTGGAACTTCTGGATCACACACAAATTGTCCCAGAGGAAAAGAATCTAGAAAAATCAGATGTGTTCCAAGGCCAAAAACAAAGAAGGATGTGAGATCCTTTCTCTCGTTGTGTGGGTTTTACCAGAAATGTATCCCGCATTTCACTGAACTGGGACCTCCATTAACGGAAACCTTAAAAAAGGTATCCCCAGACCAAATCTTTTGGACACCAGAGTGCGAGAGTGCCTACAGCTTGGTCAGCAAACCTGTGTTACAGCTCCCTGACCTTTCCAAACCATTTGTGTTGAGAACGGATGCGAGTGGGATTGGAATTGGGGCAGTCTTGTTACAGGAAGCGAAAGACGACGCTTCGGTTTTGAAACCTGTAGCATACGCAAGCAAGAAACTTCTCCAGGCTGAGAGGAATTATTCGACCGTCGAGAGAGAGAGAGAGTGTTTGTCTCTCGTATAGGCCGTGCCGAAATTCCAGCCCTATTTGTATGGAGTTCAGTTTCGAGTCCAGTCGGATCATCAGCCCTTGATGTTCCTGGCTACTTCTCAGAAGCTCAACGCCCGTTTGATGCGGTGGTCCTTTCTACTTCAACCTTATCATTTCACAGTAGAGTATATACCTGGGAAGGAAAATGTTGAAGCGGATTTTCTGTCCAGACACCCAGCTCATGAAGAAGAGGAATAAAACATCTGGATCGAACTTCCAGTGGAAAAGAGTGAGATGGACTACTCTCTTAAGGGGGAGCCTATGTCATGGGACCACTGTAGTTAACGATAAGATGATAGACTAACAGAGACAGTCTGTATTCACAGCTGCAATTGTTTGTTACTACCAGTCTTTGAGATTTCCCTAGGAAACGGGAAATATGTCGGCATTGTTTGATGTATCGTCGTTCGAGAGCAAAAGACTGTTGCGTCAGTTGTAGTAGGGGGGACAACTATTCTTGTGAAGTTGGGAACAGATTGTCTGCCGCTGGGGCCACCTGTTGTTGACATCGAATGACGTCACTCGGACAATCCCCGACAGTATTAAAACATAACTTGTTGCCGCTTGTGTTAACAAGGGAGTTGACCTAGGCTGAAGTGTTTGACAAGCTCTGTTCTAATATAGAAAAGAATCTATTGTGTTCTGTATCAATTAACGTTGATGAAAATGTGTCTTTCATGGCAAAGTGTAGATTCGATTCAGGATTGAGCGGAGTTTTCATAAGGTATTCACTTTATCGCATTTAGATGTAAATAATGTAGAACAGTCTAGTGGTAAATAGAGTTTAGGACTTGAACACAGTGTTGTTGCTTTCTGATTAGGTATTCAAGGAGTGTCGGCGACAGTGGTCAGTCGCTTTGTTAAAACTAACTAGTGTGAGAGGTCAATTAGCTCAGCTGGTTGGGAATAGTGAAGTGGGATGATATGTAGAAAGATTGAGGATGGTTGGGGGATAGGGGAAATGTCCAATGGTGGATTTTCCAGTGGGGTGTCTACTGGGGTTCTGCACTTTACAATTGGTCTTTCCTTGTCTTACCCTAACTCAAGACGAAGTGATGAGCTCCTCTGTCCCATGACAGAGTTTGATTCACTGTTATATATCTGAGTGAGGCCGACGGCCTACACTCATCTAATAGGGGTCAGTAGCGGGTTGCTCTCACCAGGTGTGTTCTCTCATTCACAGGTTCCCCTCAGGTTATGAAGAAAACAAGCTGAAACATCACTATTTCAGATCATGGATAAATTAGTGCAGGAAGATTTATTCAGCGGCTTTTGCACTGGGCCCATGATAAAAAGGGTCTGAAGGAACATGGCTCTGTTGAGCCGAAACATATAAGTATCCGGCGGATGACTTCTTAGTGATAGGGATCACGGAAGTTGATAGTGAGATTATTTTCCATACCACATGGAACAAGAACAATAGTGAGATTATTTTCCATACCACATGGAACAACAACAATAGTTAGATTACTTTCCATACCACATGGAACAAGAACAATAGTGAGATTATTTTCCATGCCACATTGAACAAGAACAATAGTGAGATTGTTTTCCATACCACATGGAACAAGAACAATAGTGAGATTATTTTCCATACCACATGGAACAAGAACAATAGTGAGATTATTTTCCATACCACATGGAACAAGAACAATAGTGATTATCTATGTAGAAAGAACAATAGGGATTATCTAGGGAACAGGAAAAACGAACCTGGCGCTTTTACGAAATTATTAGATTCCTGTGGGACTGTAAACAATAACTGTGCAATGGTGAAACTCTAGGACATTTAGAAACGAACCATGTTATTTCAAGGGACAGTGTTCCGTATTTTCACGATGCAAGGATTGTTAAGTCTCAGAACTTTAAGGACATTTGGTAACATTGTGTAGGATCGATTCAGGATAAGTATCGGACTATATCCGTGATTGGTGACCAGGTATCGGGGTTATCAAAGAGCTACTGGAGGAAGTCAACATCTAGCAGGAGGGTCACATCGTTTTGGTGAGGTCATTTTGTGCTGAACTATGATGATGTTGTGTAGTCCTTACCGGGATGATCAGACTTTGCTCCTGAGCTGTTCGGTCTGATTCTGCAGACACACTAGAGTATACGACATACATTCTACACATACACTTCTCACATACATACACTTTTCTTCATTAAATTAATGTGTTATTAATTTTTGGAAGCTAGAGTTGTTTAGAATGTTGTTTTGGGGAAGTGTGAGGGGGTGGGGGGGGCATGATCCATGGGTGAGAGAGCGAGAGAGAAAGAGGTAGCCTGAGACCGACGGAATGTTGTGGACAGAATCTAGTGGATTCTCCAGAATAATGATATGGGGTTAAAAATAATGTGGGTGTTGGTTCCCCTCACTCCAGGGACGACACTATAAAGTAACACACGACACTGTGGTATGCCAGGAGTAGACAATTTAGTAGCCGCGGTATGCCAGGAGTAGACAATTCTGTAGCCGTGGTATGTCACAAGTAGACAATTCAATAGCCGTGGTATGCCAGAGGTAGACAGCTAAGTAGCAGTGGTATGTTAGGAGTAGACAACTCAATAGCAGTAATATGCCAGGGGTAGACAACTCAGTAGCAGTGGTATTTCAGGAATAGACATCTCAGTAGCAGTGGTATTTCAGGAATAGACAACTCAGTAGCAGTGGTTATCCAGAAGTAGACAAATCAGTAGCAGTGGTATGCCATGAGTAGATAACTCTGCAACATTATGGTCATTTAAAGAGGGTGTAAAGGCATCAGGCTGGAGCAGCTGGCCGAGTGGCTTAAGGTGTGGAGTATTTTCTGTCCCAGGCAAAAAGAAAACTCTAACCTGCACAGTTCGCGGTGACTGCACTAGCCATACGGCCTTAATTCCTCAGGTTCAAGATGCCCCCCCTCCCCCTTGTAGGCAGTAAATGACAGTTTTTTTTTTTTTTAAGGCAACAGGGTTGACTTAATTACCCCGTGTTATATCCCATATGGCACAGTCTTTGTCTGCAGTGCAGCCTGCCCCAGCTAGGCATTGTGATGAATAATTCATCAAGTCGCAAGTGTCTGACACTCTTAATGTAATATATCAGTCGTGATGGTAGAGTGGCGAGTGTACTCACATACCAACACAATGGCCCTTAGTTTGTCCCAGTTGTGACCAAACTTGTGCTTGCTCTAATCAGAACAACTCTGGGTCGACACAGGCTCGTACAATGGGTAATAGTGAATTTATTTTCTTGGAATAAACGCTGTGTGGAAAGGAACTGGTTACCCAAGCTCATGGTTCCTGATCTAGCCTACAATTATAAACCCTTTTAACAACACCTGTCCTGACATTAGCGTAACCTTTTATTCTCCTTGTGACCTTATATGTACTAGTGTTATTATGTTCACAGCATTATTTATTTATGACAATATGTTTATTGTGAAATACCAAATGCTTGTACAGGTATTGGTACCATTTATACCAGACAGTCAGGATCCATCTGTTGAATCTCTGTTGTTGTCAAAGGCTAAGTATAGGTTCTTCTATGAAGCACTGAAGGTAAGTTTACTTGTCATCTACTTCTGTTTGTCTTCATTACATATAATCTACAGTTTAATTATGTCCATCGTCATAACAGAATCTTTTAATCTACATTTCAAACCTGGTCATCATCATAACATAGAGTATTCTAATCTACATTTCAGTTCTTTGTGTTATCATACTACAGATTAGTATAATCGACATTTCGATTCTGTGTTTTAAAATAAGATTACATATTATAATCTACATTTCAGTTGTATGTATTATCATACCATAGAATAGTATAATATACATTTCATTTATGTGTATTATCATAACATTGAATATTATAATCTACATTTCAGTTCAATTAAGGGAAGGTATGAAAAGTAGAAGGTACCAAATACTGACAGTTGCGTTAACGGCTGGCTACTGTTAGATACTCATGTAGTCTTCTGTTGCCCAATGTCCCCATTATACCATCACGGCTGTCTACTGTTACATACCCATGTGTCCTCCTCCTGTTGCCTTCTACCTGGCGTTAGGACACAGACACTCAACCAACTCACTCCAAGCACTCCTATGTTTATCTATCCCGTACTGTTATACCCACGTTCTTCCCCATTGTTCATTTATATTTAAACTTCTTTCTCCAATGAGTTTTTATGTCTTCCTCAATTCTGTAGCACTGTGGACTCCAGGCTTTTCTAGTTATGATAAATAGTATCGGGTTTTCTCAGCCGGGTTCTCTATGGCCTGTCCATCGAAAGAGTCAGTTCTTCACCCGTTGGTCCTTTGGTATTTGTGTAGTTCTCTCCGCGAGCTCCATATTAGTGACTTTGTCATAACATGTTATTCGTTCTGTATGGCTCACGGAACCAATTAGTGAATGTTTGTATTTATGTTGTAATCGTTTTCGTTGTTTCCCATGTTTCCAATTCATACAGCAGTGCTGATGTAACGAGGGAAGTGAATATTCTAAGTTTTGTGCTCAGTTTAATGTATGCTCTCTTACACATTGCCTAGTTTTATCTTAGCTCATCTAGACTTCGTATTCTCGTTCTGATATCGTTATATGTACCGCCTCCTTTATCTACATGGTTACCGAAGTAGGTGTATGAATCTGTCTCTTAAAGTCAGGTGTCTCCAAGAGGGATCAAATTATCATTTGTTTGATTTATTCCTCGTGTATAAGTTCATGATTAGTATTTTTTTTTCAAACAGCAAACCGACGTTCTGGAGAAATTGTCTTCTCTTAAGGAATACACTCTATTTGTGTGTCCAAATAACGCGGTACAAGACACGAAGGGGGGCATTGTGAGTACTGCCTCTCTCTCAAATACTAAAAAAAAAGATCATCAACGTGTATATAACGGTTACTCATCTTTGTCATTTATTATTAACTCCACACGTGTGTAACTCAACGCCAAGTATATCGGTGATGATACTGGGCAGTGGAATGGAACCCGTAGTCCACGGAGGTGTGTGTGATGGGTCAAAGGCCAAACACGCCACCACAACAATAGTCACATGAATATGAGAGGAGAACAAGGGAGAAGTATATAATTTACTCATACAGCAAACACGGGAGATGGGGGAATGGGAACAATTCTAAACAAAGTCGGATATTTTTAGAATATGCTACTGGGAGACCAATTAAATGGAGGACGGGGGTGGGAACGAAATGTCGATAGTTGTAACAAAACTATCAAAGTTGAGAGTATGTGCGGGTGGGGGTGTTTAATGAGGGGGATGGGCGGGGGGGGGGGGGAGTGAGGGGTGTCTGTAGGGGGGGGGGGGGAGGGGTAACGAACATTGGGCATCTCCAATACACAAATGAGGGGAAACGTAGCTGTGAGTAATGATACACATCGCTTGATTGATACACGTGGTTTGATACACGTAGTTTTTCCACACATTGTTTTTACGTGGACTAATTTTTGCACACACACACACACACACACTCATAAATGTGTGTGTACGCGTGTGCGTTGGTTTTTGTTTTATATATATATATATATATATATATATATATATATATATATATATATATATATATATATATATATATATATATATATATAAATGTACCATGCCGATAAAACGTGGGCGCTGACATTTAGCCATCTCACACGTTCACCTGAGTCGTGGATCAACTCTCTATTTTTGTCTCGACTATAAAACGTGATCAGGCCATCCAGGTATTCACTTTTCTGCCTTTCCCTTGTGCTTTTCCCTTCAATCTTGCCAGATGTTGCCAAGTTCTCCAATTTAATACTTTCTTAACGTGTCCAAAAATATTTGACTGCCTACGTCTAAATTTCCTAATCAGTTTACGGTGTTCATTTGCTTCTCGTAGGACTTGGTTTTGGTTTTTCTTTATCTCCATGGTATTCTTTGCGTTTTCCTAAAAAACCACGCTTCCACAGTCATCAGATGTTTTTCAGCTTGTCTGTTCATTGTCCACGTACACAAGTACAGGTTTTATGCAGCACTTCAAACTTCTTTTCTCTTTGCAAATGACATTGTTTATTCGGCCGAATGTTTTCCATCTTGCAAAAGGTTACCTTTACAAGACGATTCTTGTTGTAACCTCTGCAAGACATCTATATTCATATGCTATGACTGTTCCGTGATAATTGTACCGATTCAGGTGTGTGTAAATATATATATATATATATATATATATATATATATATATATATATATATATATATATATATATATATATATATATATATATATATATATGGTAGCTACAAAAAATTTAAACCCTCCCATATCTCATTTCTATTGGTTGATGCGCTAATTTATTCACAAAGCATTTCAGCTGCTTGATACATTAATCTGTCCGCAGACTGACGGCTACTTGCAGTATCATATACTCCCTCAGCGTATTTCCACTAATGCCATGCTAGATACGATGGAGAAAGACACACTCTTGGGATCAAGATACAGCCTATTGATGAAGGGGTTTCGTCGTAAGGTTGGTTATTTTCTGTGCTTGTTTGGTTATCTTGTTCAGTGTAGTCACACATACAATTGTTCACACATTATAAAGTGATTATTATCTTCTTCTTCTTCTTCTTCTTCTTCTTCTTCTTCTTCTTCTTCTTCTTCTTCTTCTTCATTGTATTAAATGACACTATCATTAAATTATTCTTGGAACAGTGGTGCGTCAGTGATAGCTTGAACTAGCCTATCACATCACTTGGATTTAAACCGTGTGTGGCACTACAATGTTTCCGTGTTTGTGGAAACGTAATATTATGTAATCATGTCGGTCGAGGAGTAACATTCTGTGCTGGAGTTAGCAGGAGAAAGGGGACAAAGTGGATTACGATCTGCAGTAACAAGTAACTACACACTCAACAAAGAGCGGGCAGTGAGAAACAAACTAAAGAACGATTTTAGCTCTCCATCACTTTCTATTAAATTCATTAACGATGGTAAATGCATCTCTATTACATTCAACAATGCAATACATTACGAGGCATTTCGAACATGTCTGATCAATTACTATCATGAGGCCAAACTTGACTATAGAAAAGACTGACAAGGAGCGGAAGTGGAAGTCAAAATATCATCTCCCCTACGTACATTACATTTGAACCACACCCAAAATAAGACTTTAGCACAAGGAGCAAACGCCGTCATGTCTGAGTGGCTCGCGACACAAATCGTCGAAATTCAGCAGACAGCACTGAAACTGAAAGTGACTCGATAAACACACCTGCCGATCTCAGCACGCTAGTGTCTGCCATAAAACCAACACATCCTACAGCGGTAACGCTATTGTCAGACAGAACATAAAATCAACACAGCCTGCAGCGGCAGTTGTCACAGCATCAGGCCATAGTAACAACATATTCGACCATTCCACGACTAAACACAGCAGCAACTCGAATGCAACTTCTTCTAACCAACCAGTGTTGCTAGCCATTGAATACCGGATGAGGTGCCTAGGGGACAGTATACAACCAAATGAAAACAATTCAAATCAAATAGAGGTTGCACCATCCGTAATAGATGAGAGCCCAGCTACAAATTAACACTCGTGTGGTTTTCAGCAGCACATTGAAAAGTTATAGTACCTAGAGTCAGGTGTGAAGGTAATTCTAGACGCCGCCTCTGACAACACAGACAAGATCGCCAACATTTCTAATGACAATATCAATCTCAAGTCAGAGGTCGCTCTCCTGAAAGAGAAAATGGTGTACTGAAACACACTATTGAGACATTACAACGCGCGCCCACTATTGATCAGGCAGCACAGACTGACAGCTTCGAAACAACACAGCCATTCCTGGGAGCGCCAATTATATAGCCAACGAATACACATCAACAAACAGACAACATCATTCAACAGGACTCGACAGTTTCCATCGAAGTAAATGCAACAATCGATTTGAAGTACACAAAGAGAAATTGGTAAACGATAGCCAGTACGACGAGACACTGCTGACAGACAATCCGCCTATTCAAGAAACAGCTGGCAACCTGCAAGAAGACAATCCACAGCCGGATAATTATCAATGGCAGAAACAACGTACAAGACGTGACAGAAGCCAGTACATACAGAGACCACCAACTGACTGCACCCACATGATAATTGGCGACTCCTTGAAGAAAGGCATATACAGTGATCGTATGTCATCATCACACCATGATATAGTTACAACAATTCCGCTTCCAGGTGCAGGAGCAGACAGTCTAAGAGACAGTATAAGTATAATGGAAATTTACGCAAACGTTAAGCGGATTACAATTCATAAAGGGATAAACGACACTATGAAAAACCGAAATATCATCATTTCTCAGTTACGAAAACTATTAGACTTATTACGCTATAATTTTCCAAATTCTAATGTGTTTTTTTTCTCTTCCATCATACCACCAAGTTATGGCTCCGAAGGTGGACTAGCCGACATAAACAACAACACCCTAGAGAAATGCTGTAATCAGTATAATGTACACTTCATCAACAACACACTTTTTGACATCGCAAAGAGGCGCGCCAAAGAAACGACTTACAGTGACCAAATCCACACATCCACATTAGGTAGTAGCTTCCTGGCTAAAAAATATCAAATACCAAGAGAGGGCAAAAACGTGACCAACACACACACACACACACACACACACATACACACACACACGACTGAAATTTATTACTGAAGCCAGTCGAAATACCCCCATCACGCCAGATAAAAGTTTGCTGGCGTCTGACCCCCGAACTCCTGCCATTCAAGGTGCACACATGCTACCAAGAATAAATCAACCTCTCCTTCCTACCCCAACCCTCACATGTGAAGGAAATAACTACCAGGAAAATTTCCCTAACCTCACTTCCAAGTAACCCTCGTTGCAAGCAGCGGTACACGCGCACGGCAGAAATACCACTTTGGCACACAACGCTCAAGACAGCTATGGGCCCCATAGCAGACAACAAGAGGCTCCACATCACCAAGTTAATGCCAGCAATGAGCCACCAAGCAGACAACAACAGGTTCCGCATCATTGAAGTCCAGAACTTCTATATTTGATGCAATTTAGTCCTGCAGCACTGAATCAAAAACTTATGATGTCCCTACAATACAGACCTGTGAGATAGGATACGTATTAAAACTGAACCCTATATGCATTGATACCAGCAACAGAGCTTCCTCCTTGAACTTTAATTGCTTACCGTTTAACGTTTTATTTCCCGTGTGGGATTCTCCATTTTAAACAGAAACATTGACTTGTATAGTCATGTATTTATTCTTTTGGATAACAGCTGGATACTTATCTTGTGAATTAGTTCTTTTAAGTTAATTATTTGTTGTATATTCATATACGTTAATTCGTATTGTTCTGTGTTTGCATTATCTTTTCTTGGTCTCATTAGTTGAATCGTTATAATATTGTCATTTGCACATCGATTTATATTACTGGTATTTTGTAACTTAATGTAATTGTGATTTATTTATGGTCTTGCATTTTTGCTTAAGTTTGACTAATTTAGACTCACTGCATGGGTGATATGTCTGAGAAGTGGCAACACTGGCTCAGTAAGTCAGAAATACGCATTAGACACATAAACGCATGTCCCTTATTTAATAAACTGCCAGAGCTATCTTTTATTCTAAAACCACAATTTTCATTTATTCGGCCTTGGTGAGAGTAGACTAAATAAATACTTTTCAGATTATGACATCTCCATCAAAGAGTATAAAGTGTTTAGAAGAGATTCATGTGGGAAACAAGAAACAGGCATATCAACCTATGTTTATAACTCACTAAATGTTCACTGTAGGCTTGACTGTAAAACCTGCGAAATAGACTGTATGTGGTGGGAACTAAAACTTCAAAACCGCACACCCCTGATAATTGGCTACCTGTATCGAAATCCTAGAGCTGGACACGTCTGGTACGAAACCTTAACTACCATGATGAATGTGGATTTCGCTTCCGGGAAGGTAATTATACTACTCGGAGACTTTAACATTGACACCAACAAATCCAACATAATATGGGGAAATATAATTGCATCATACAATTTCCAACATAAAGTACAACAAGCTACTAGAGTAACAAAATCATCGTCAACACTTATATATCACATTTATGTAACTTGCTCAGACAATATCATAGAATGCGCCGTACCCAATTGTGCAATTAGCGATCACTACCCAATATGCTGCACGTGGTCTGAAAAAGAAATTAAAACTCTTAAACGTAAACAAATATGTTTACAATATAGAAGTTACAAAGATTTCAACCAACACGCATTTTTACAGGACTTGTTCAGTTCACCTCTAGACAATGTTTATCAACTTCCTGACCCAGATGATGCTCTGGAATTCTGGATGAAAACCTTTATTGATGTTTTTGATAGACATGTGCCAATCAAGGAAGTTCGAGTAAATCACCACGTCAAACCACCTTGGATCACCCAGGAAATACATGAATTTATGAGAGACAGAGATAAAGCACATAAAAAGCGGGATCTCAGCACATACCGTACTCTTAGAAACAAAGTTCAGTATACCATACGACGGGAAAAGAAAAATAACCTTAAGAACTTAGTAATGGATAAAACAAATAGTAAGGATATATGGAACGCAATTAACACCTTGACAAACAATTATAGCTTCCCAAATTCTTTACATCAAATCATATTACACGCGACTGATTCAGTAGTCTTTTTTTTCAAACTTACATAGACCAGTTGAAGGCTTGAAAACCTAATTCTCCTTGTAACTTATCTTTACTGTCATCGTTTTGCGAGAATAGATGCTCCCGGGATATTCTTTCCGACATACCGCTAATGACAATCACTAAAGTTTTCACTTACCTCAGTAACCTAAAAAACACAACATCATCTGGGTTACATGGAATCAGCAACCGAATTCTCCGTTGTGCTGCGCCAATTATCTGTATATCACTAGCCTATGTATATAATCAGTGTCTTATCAAAGGCCACTTTCCTTCAGCTCTCAAAATCTCTGAAGTATACCCTCTTCTTAAATCTGTTTCATTGGACAATGGTCTTCCGAACAATTACAGACCCATTTCCTTACTATCATCACTATCTAACCCCTAGAAAAACACACCCATAAAGTAACATTACAGTATTCAGTTCGCAACAAGCTTATTGTTGACAGTCAATCAGGATTTCGACCAAAACATTCCTGCCATACTGCCCTAACAAACATGATAGAAAATTGGCACCAGAATATAAACAGCAACAGTCTCCGTGGAACTGTTTATTGATTTCAGGAAAGCATTTGATATGATAGACCATGCTATTTTAACTTTAAAAAACTTGAGACAATGAAAATTGCCCCTAGTTTAGTCACTCTGATAATATCTTTTCTGTCAAACAGAAAGCAAGTAGTATCACACAATAAATCTCTGTCTCAAACCACTACCTTCAATATTGGAGTACCGCAAGGCTCTATTCTTGTCCCTCTATTATTTGCCATATATATTAACGATCTACCTTTGCATCTTTCGTCGTCCTGCGATCTATTTGCAGACGACTGTACAGTGTATACAAACGCTGAAAACTAATTTGCTGGAGTCGCCTTGCAACAAGAATTAAATAATGTAGTTAGGTGGAGTTATGCAAACCGTATGCAAATTAACATCACTAAAACAAAATCAATGTTATTAACAACCAGACAAAGACTTCAAACTCTAAATTCACACACATCACTTCAACTTCACATCGATAACATGCCAGTAGAAAGTGTAATTGAGCACAAAACATTAGGCCTAATCATTGATAGAAACCTAACCTTTAATTCCCACGTTCAAGCGCTCATTAAACAAACAGCGAAAAAAGTCTACCAACTCGCCAAAATTAAAAATTTCCTTGATGAGGACACAAGGAAAATATTCTATACTTCTCACATACAGACACATTTTGACTACTGCTCTACAATCTGGGACGGTTGTTCTAATTCAAGCACCAAGCGACTTTACTCACTCCAGAAACGGGCCATGAGTTTAATTTATAGCAAACATTTATCTGACAATCCTAGCCTGCATAAACGCCTTCAGTTACTACCACTCCGCAAACGCCTGCTTTTCAATAAGGCCAAACTAATTCACAAAATCCTACATCGGAATGCCCCAAATTACCTTTGGCCATTGTTTAAATATAATGCTAGACACAGTAAACGATTAAATATATTACACATTCCGAAGCCTAGGATTGACTTATACAAAACAAGCTTAACGTACTCTGCAGCTCAGCTGTGGAACAATCTTCCACAAGAAATCAAAGACATCACCAATCCCTATACATATAATCGCAAATTATTCGAACACTATCTCAGTACGGATTACCTTCCCCCTTAATAATAGAAATAATAATAATAACAAAACCCTAGTATAACAGCCAGTCCCCTTTTGGTAGACCAGTATATTCCACATAGCTAATAACAAGTGTCACACCATTATCTAATATTACTGAGTCGTGTAGTATTGATGTTCGCATTTTGCCCATGCCTTTATAATGCATATCTTTTATATTGTTGCTGTTCTCTGTTAGCCTTGAATGATGTATGAATGAAATAATGTATGAAAGAGAGTGATAGAAGGGCAGAATGTTAGACGGGCCTGCGTGCCCAATTCTTAACCCTTTGAAAATAAAGTTTGTTCGTTCGTTCGTTCGTTCGTTCTTCTTCTTCTTCTTCTTCTTCTTCTTCTTCTTCTTCTTCTTCTTCTTCTTCTTCTTCTTCTTCTTCTTCTTCTTCTTCTTATATTATTATTATTATTATTATTATTATTATTATTATTATTTTTCGTTAAGTGCTTATCATGCTAAAATATTAGAGTGTGGATAGGTGAAACCCTTTGAGAGCTTGGCTGAAGCGAGCGAGAACTTTCAACTTTATCTTCAATTTTATGAATCGACATCGATGAAATGCAAAACTTTGAATGGAAATCATAGTGGTTAGACACAGATAACACCAGATGCAGTAGGTGGTTAATACTTAACATGGAATTGGTAAAATTAGAAAGCTACTATTAGAGCTTTGGTAATGAGAAAACTAGCATTGCAACTCTAATTACGTAAAACTAACATTACTACTTGAATATAATTAGAAAACTATTATTTGAGCTTGGGTAGCGAGAACACTAACATTGCAACTTCTATAATGAGCCAGGAGAAAGCTAACATTACAACATGAATAACAAACCACACAAAAAAAACTATCATAATAACTTAATTAATGAGAAAATTAACATCATTACAACTTGAATAATGAGAAAGCTATGTGGCTATGGGCTTGCGAACGCGGTTTGTAAGCCCGTATACCCGGGTACGAAACACAGCGGTGCTGGTTTTTTTCGAAAAAAGGTTTGGTGCCGGTCGTTCAGAAAGCAATGACAAACTACTGAACGTAAAATTTGCCCAGGAATCACGAACAGCGAAAATGCTGGGGTTGACTGCTACGTCCTGTGAAGGACATGCAACTAACTAACACTACAGCTGATGTATTTAGAAAAATGTTTGCTTTTTAATAAGAACATTAACATAACAAGTATATTCGGAAAAATTTCATATTGACGTGGATAGGCCTTAGGTTCATACCAGAATACGATCAGCGTTGCCAGTAGTGGGTTGTGCTCAATATTTAAATTCCAAATCCCGAAACAACCAAATAAATAACAAGTATAACCATAAAACTAATATTACAGCATATGTAATGAGAAAAGTAACATTATAGCTTGAATAATGAGAAAAATAACATCACAGTTTCTTTAATGAGAAAACAATCATTATAGTCAACCTGTAACGGGAAAACGATCATTGCAGCATCTATGTCACTGCCAGTGTTTCCAAGAAGACTATAGAATAGCTGAGGATGAAATTCCACTTGTCCTGGAGCTGTCCCAATGGCATGTTCCGGCTATGGTTTGTATTTCAGCTCCAACAGATAACAAACCGCTGCCCTCATCTGTGACAGGTGACGTGCATATCTATGTCCGCACACATTACTACACAACTCTCAAATGTTCACATGTGATTTTGATGTTCTCAATTATGAAGGCCACCTCATGATCATCACACTATCATCCTACCCAGATATATGTCAATGGTGTGGAAATCACCCGCCCAAACATGTGGACAGATGTAGGTGTTGTTCATGAAGTATCTGAGTTCCTGCGTACAGTAAACAATCGATGTGATTTGAATATTAGTGGGACTGCTCTGGTAAGTTTTATGTAAGGTTTACTAATACCGCGTTTGTTAAGTTATTACTGTATATTATTACTGCATATTATTACTGTATATTATTACTGTATATTATTACTGTTATTATTACTGTATATTATTACTGTATATTATTACTGTATATTATTACTGTCAAAGACTGCCATGGCAAATACTGGACGCACTCCATGTTAGAAAGCAAACAACTAAGGTATCTATCTATCTATCTATCTATCTATCTATCTATCTATCTATCTATCTATCTATCTATCTATCTATCTATCTATCTATCTATCTATCTTTCTATCTATCTATCTATCTATCTATCTATCTATCTATCTATCTATCTATCTATTTATCTATCTATCTGTCTGTCTGTCTGTCTGTCTGTCTGTCTGTCTGTCTGTCTGTCTGTCTGTCTGTCTGGCTGGCTGGCTGGCTGGCTGTCCGTCTGTCTATCTATGTGTGTGTGTGTGTGTGTGTGTGTGTGTGTGTGTTTAAAACAATCTTGCTTCTCTGTATCTACGCATATCATGTGTACTACCGCTGGTCGGATCTTATACAACCCCAACAACACAAGCATTGGATGATTTGATCCCAAAATACTGCCTACTGTTGCTGGCAGGCACAAGGTGATGCAGGCGAAGGCATACCTCAGAGTAGCTGCAGACACAGATCACCCATTGCATGAGGCGCTGGACGTAGTTCAGGGCCAGCGACTGACAAGAGGGAAATCATGGATGGCTCAGGCGGAGGATACGATCAGACAGGTGTGCCCCTTGAAGAACATCAGGCGAGGAGAGGAGTGGGTCAGAGTGCCAGCCGAGCAGTCAGACTTGTGCAGAGTTATAATCACATTGAGCCGGGAGTGCAGGGAGTGGCCAGCAGGGGCCACGGAAGTGGAAATTCAGCAACTAATTCAGGAAAATTATCGCCCGGGTGATGTGATTATCTACACGGATGGTTCGGTGTTGAGAGGTAGGAGAAGTGCCTGAGGGTTCTTGGCAAAAACTTATGGTCAGCGTTTGGTGCAGGAGAGCCTGGCGTATGATGACACTACATCTAGCTTAAGAATGGAGGGGGAGGCGGTCAGTGGAGCTTTCCGCTGGATAGAGAACACGATACATACAAACATTGTGATTGTAACTGACTCAGAAAGCATGCTGAGGAGTGTGAGAACAGGCAAGCTTCGTGCAGAGTGGCTTGCTTCGCTTCGGAGGTTACGGGTAGCAAGCATCACCTGGATCTTTTCTCCTGGGCATGCCGGTGTGCTGGGGAATGAACACGCGGACAGATTGGCTGGCTCGGCAAAACTTGGTGGAGTATTGATGCATGACAAAACAGACGTGGTTGCGGCCTTGTGGGAGCACGTGTACACCTCGGAGGAGCAAATGGATCACCATAGTCTGGTAAGAATGAGACAGCGAGGTGTGACGAGGGGATCTGGCCGACGCTCGACGCTCAGAGGAAAGGCGAGACGGACATATAATCAGATTGCTACTGGAACTATTAGTGTTGGAACTCTTCGCTGGCTGCTGAGGATATGGACGGAGCGCTTATGGGAATGTCCCGAATGCTGTGATGTCGGTTCCAATCAATCAATCCCAAAATACGTGGTATAACAATCAACCTTACTGATCCTATTTCATGTGGAACAGTAAGAGTGAAGCCCCGTATTTGTAGACCGACCTACTCCGCATACCCCAAGTGGCATATAGCAGGAACTATACTCTCTCTCTCTCTCTCTCTCTCTCTCTCTCTCTCTCTCTCTCTCTCTCTCTCTCTCTCTCTCTCTCTCTCTCTCTCTCTCTCTCTCCATCTCTCTCTTTCTCTCGCATCTCTCTTCTCATAGATACATTGCACATGCCCATGCACACTATTGTATGAATGTCTGTTGAATGGTTGTAGATGTATGTATGTGCGCTCACACATATCGGTCCACCCAGACTTTAGGACTCGCCTCACAAAGGAGTATATAATGTGAGTTTCGTTAGTATCACCATCATACTTGGGTGCACACTTCATTGCTCTTCTAAATTCGTCAAATAGGGCCAACCCATTCACTGGCGCCCACTTCATGATTTGTAAGTACATCCACTGGGATGCCTCAGATACCATTCTCCGACAACTATCTTAGGTTTCCGACGAACCGTCCTGCCTCCGCCCCCCCCCCTTCCCCCTTCTTTCAATGTACCACTTCCACTCCAGTACCTGGGATGCTCACTGAACCGTTATACCCACCACCCAGTCATCATCCTACATCCCTATCCATCGGTTGGGTACAAATGAAGACAACGGTGATATTCGGTGCTATACACAGCTCGGAATTCTAAGGTAAGTAGGAACATGTTTTTTCCAATTTTCACTTTCTCTTCATTGCTTTCATTTTTTTTCATCTTTTAATTATTCTCGTCCTGTCGTCACGTTTTAATGTAGTCACTGGAGATCTCCGTGACTATATCTTGTGTTTTGTGAATGTGTTTATTTGCTGATGAAGGCTAATCGCCGCAACGTTCTGTATGTGTCGTAATTATGTTATTTAAAGCTGCACTACTTTGTGTCATTGTATATTGTCCCTTTTACAAGTAATATCAATGAGAACACATATAAAAAGACTTAAACACCAAGTAATGAGTAAATAAACAACTCTTAAGTATAACTTACAACAATATATTAGGATAACATGGGGGAGGGGGAGTGTGTGTATGCTCAGGTGGCATGGCATATTATAACACAACTACAATATTAAAAAAAAAAAAAAAAATGACATCTCAATAAAAGACATACTAATTATATCTAATTTGTTAATTAGCGGTCCAGGTATTGTCGCAAGGAAGGAATTAAACTAACACCTTTCTAGCTCTATTGAAACGCAAAAGGTTTTCTATATCACATAAAGTGGTGTCTCTAGACTCATACGCCCTGCTAAAACCACAAACTTATGATTGTCCATCTCTAAAGCATACGGGGTAAAAGTCCATTTTCTAAAGCACAAAGTCCATTTTCTAAAGGGGTGAACATCCAGTTTCTAAATTACACGGGTGAATGACCATTCCTAAAGCACAGGTGTGCGAATGTTCATTCCTAAAACACAGGGGGTGAATGTTCATTCCTAAAACACAGGGGATGAATATTCATTCCTAAAGCACAGTGGGCGAATGTTCATTTCTATATAGGAGTTAGAAATGGAATTCCTATGGTGTTCAGAATCATGCGGATGTTGGCACTGGGAAACCATAAAGTGGAAATAAAAGGCCTGGAAGTGTTTACCATGCTGGGGTTGTTGTTTGGACAATGGATGGGCCAGTGATGATTAAGGGAGAATCACTCTTGCCGCATTGGAAAGGTATTCTCCTCCTCCTTCTTTAATAAGGACTTTGACACTACTGATGCCATTCTTCATCATTTATGAAAATACCGCATTTTTAGTCAAACAAATGTAACAGTGGCAGGTTAAGGCGAACAAGCAACAAACATTACTCCAAGGCCGTTCTTTCTTTAAGCTACTTTCATCGGATTCACATCGAGTCAGGTATAAACATACGTTAAAACAAACCATACTTCAAATCCAGATGTTGCCCAGCTAATCACACGTCCTTCTTAGATGGTGGGTCGTTCACAACTGACCTTGTTCCTACGATGCTCGTCATAGGACGACCACCCCTAGCTACATAATAGTTCTTAGCTACCCCCCTACTATGGCGCTTGCCCGTGCACTATTTCATTATTGACTATGCACACATCACTGCCCCTTCTTCCTATTACTAACTCTGTTATACAAAGACCACCTTTCCCTGTATAAAATAGGTGCCAAACAATATAGCCATACCCACAGAAACAGATGAAAAAGAAAAGGGAAGAGAGAAAGAAAACGAGAGAGAGAGAGAGAGAGAGAGAGAGAGAGAGAGAGAGAGAGAGAGAGAGAGAGAGAGAGAGAGAGAGAGAGAGAGAGAGAGAAAGGGAAGGTGAAGTGATTATTAGACAAGAGTGGGTCAGTTAGATCTGTCCCCATTAGGCCCCCCACCACCTCAAAATCTGATGCAGTCCTTCAATCCTTATATTGACATGATATGATTATCTCACTCCTGCCTTATGGAGGTGAATCATTCTTATGCTCTCCCAACTCTGCCACCGAGAATATCTGGTGGCCATAAGCAAGGGTCATGTCATTTCTCCGTCGTGGCATTGACTCTCTTCTCCCGTATAAATGTATAGGTAATCGGACATAATATTTATAAGGAAACACCACATCATATTTATGTATTTATTAATGAACTCATTATTATTCTTTATGCATGAATACACATATAAGGAAACACAGTTTCTTCTGAATATAAAGACAAAGAGATCATACGAGATTTTCCAGAAAAAGTATCTCCATTAATGAACACAAGTAATAGTTTGTAAAATAGCAAGGTAGATCTTTTCCCATCACTATCTACACAGGAATGACTGAATAAATATAGAACAGGAAGATCATCTCTTATAAAGGGCATGATCTGACCAGAAAGACATCTATTCTCTATCTCTCTAAGCCACATAATATGCACCTAATTCTCCGAAGATTACCGGAAAACTCTACTGCAAATTCAGATCTTGTATCTTTAAATGTACTACTCTTAAGTTAATTAACTATAGTTTCCAATTTACCAAAACTATCATGAATTAAAAAATACTACACCACAACAACCGAACTGGCCAACACGTCCTTTCTTGAAAAATCATTCCGGCAACTGTAGGTGATCAGTGCATTTTTCCTGCCGACATCTCCTTGAGCTCATTCATCAACATAATTTATGTTAATATGAATTATCTTGGTTGCTCGAATAAAGAGGCTCACTTTCAGCGCGAAAAGTGGCGTCAGTCGAGATGTGGGTGGGTGACGATGTTTACATGAATTGGGGGGGGGGGGGGGGTAATATTGTATCCACCCGCCACCGTGACAGATTCCAGAAAAACAATCCTCTGGGATTGTCTACAACCGCCATCCCCACCCCCCCCCCCCCCCACCCCCGGCTTGCCTGTGTCAAAACAGCAAATGTTCCGTTTCAGAGCTATTTTTAGCCGGTGTTTGTGTCCCTGGCTTTGTCAATTTCATAAAAGGTAAAGGGGGGAGATGGTTTATTGTCACCGTTAAGAATCAATGAGTGCCCTCTTTAGCACTGTCAACTTTGAAACAATTTGTCTTTCTATTCGGAAAGGGGGGGGGGCGGGGCGGGGGGTTGATCTACGCTGGCATTACATATGGTTAAAAATGGCACAGAGATGTCTGATTGACCTCAGCCAAGGAAATGAAACACATGTGCCAAACGTGCAAGGTCTCATTTTCCTCTACACCCATGAGAAGTTGTTGCTGCTGATGACAATTCTTGGTGACAAATACAAATTCGATGTTGTCCTTTAGGAAATGCAAGAATGAAACATATAAATGCCTTATGTGATATTAAAGAATGTTTCCCACTGACTCTCTTCTTGTCTTTCAGAAAAGAGAATGCTGTATTGGGTTCTTTGGGCCAGCTTGTGAAGGTGAGTATCATTTCTATAATTTAATATGTTTACAGTAATGTCTAGGAGAACATGGAAGTAGTGTTAAACACTGGATATATAAGGATTGTGTATTTCTGTTGGGAACAAATCACTAAGGAGATGATTCAAGATGGCCATATTGAAAAAAGATTGAAGTTTTGCAGTTTCAGAAAAAATATAATCCAGGAATTGTCTATTAAATATTGAAATATTCAGTGTGAAATGAATATGCAAATTATGTCAGCTTGTCATAGGTTTTAGTTCAGGTGGATGATAGACCTGGCTAGTGATGACACCTTTTAGAGCTATCTGAGCCTCCTCCTGGCTAGTGATGACTCCTTTTAGAGTTCTCTAATTCTCCTCATGGTTAATGATGTCACTATTTAGAGCTCTCATACTTAATGAGTGTTAGGGTGTCCTTGATCCTTTAGAGAGATAATTTGTTAAAATATATGGCTTATTGAATGTCAGTGTACACTTGATAGTTCAGTTAAACACTTTGTGGTTGTTACTGGCTTATTGGGTGTCAAAGTATACTTGATGGTTCAGTAAGACATTTTGTTGATGTTCCTCGTTTACTGAGTGTCAAAAATACTTCAGTGAGATATTTTTTCTGAGCTGTCTGACTTATTTTTGTTGATGTAAGCCTGACAGATGATGGGTCTAGAATCCCCGTGATTGTATTGCCTCCAATGTTTATGTTGTCTAGTGTATTCTGGTGACCACTCTGCTTCCTCCTCTTTTCAGCTTTCCCGTTGTTACGACATACTACAGCTTTCCCTTTGTGACGACATACTCCAGCTTTCTCTTTCTCATAGCATTTCCAGAGAATGTGGGCTGTCTCCTTCTACTGCGAGCAACCAGTTCTATTTGTGAGTTAACTTCTCTCAAGATTTCTTCATTGATCACTCTATCTGGCAACGGTGTTCTCATAATCCTTCCATACAACCAAATCTCCACAGCGTCCATATAATTCCTCAGTTATCTGATAATTGTCCATGATTTACTACCGTACATCCGGGTTGGCTCAATCAAGCTCTGAATAACTCTATCCTCACCTCAACGGAGACAGACACATTGCAGAGAATATTCTCCGTACTATAAAATGTTGTCTTTGTTTGGACTATTCTACATTTAACGTCCTCAACACATTCTCCATCTTCTATTAGTAAGGTACCTAACTACTGATATACATTTACTTGCTTTAGATTGGTTGCATTCATTGTGAAATGGCACTTGGATATGCAATCTTTCTTTGTAGTAATAAAAACTCCTGTATTTGTTTCCTGTTATTCTGACAAAGTCGTTTGTTTTGACTTCTCTTTCAATTACTTTTCTGCGACTCACTATAAGCAAACAGTGCCCAACCAGCAAACACTCAAACACACGAGATCACGTTATGTGCCCAGTAGCTGTGGTTAACTCGATGGACAGAATCCTCTGGAACACTCAATTTTAACTCATAAGCAAGAGCATTGACCTTTAGAACATCTGAGCCATGACAATGTCATCTATCATGGTCAGGCTGGTGTAGAGATTTTCTTCCTGACCCAGTACTGAATTCCCTTCTCCACGGGGGATGTATTGCAGAGACTGCCTTCCCCTCTCTAAGCTAAATAAATCAGCAAGGAGTGCAAGACGTGTACTAGAACGTAATCGGCAGAGAGACATATTAGAATGTAACCAGGTCATGTTATATTAGAATGCAATCAGGTCATGATTGAGAGCATCATCTACAGACTGACTGGGATTAAGCTTGGGCTGGCCATGTTATATTAGAATATAAAAGAAAACTGTCATTTACTACCAATATAGTACCTTGCGGTGTATGGCAGAGGGGTCTTTGAGCCCGAGGAATAAAGGCCGCCTGGCTAGTGCAGTCGCCGCGAACTGTGCAGGTTAGGATTTTCTTTTTGCCCTCGACAGAAAAATAACCCACACCTTACCGAGGGATCGAACTCGGGTCTCCCGAACGAGAGTCCGGCATTCTAGCCACTCGGCCAACCGCTCCTCAGAAGTATAACCAGGTCATAGTTGAGTGCATAATCTACAGACTGACTGAGATTAAGCTTGGGCTGGTCATGTTATATTAGAATATAACCAGGTCATAATTGAGTGCATAATCTACAGACTGACTGGGATTAAGCTTCGGCTGGTCATGTTATATTAGATTGTAACCAGGACATGACTGAACACAACATCTACAGACTGACTGGGATTAAGATTGGGCTGGAGTAGTATATAATGTTGTAACTACTTAGCAAATATGGATCCGGATCCACATGATGACGTAATTTTTTTACTATACGAAAGGTGTACCTCCATATTGATGACGTCCAAAACCGGATCCATATAGGACCACATTTTTTCAAAAATTGGTGGGTATTATCTTGGGTCTGAGTGACCACTTCCGGTTATCGTGATGACTACTTCCTGTCCCGGGGCGAGCGAGCGCGAACAGGTACCTCCACCGGCCGACTCGGCTTCCCCCGACCGCTTCCGAGCCAATTCAAAGACAACGAGGCGAGACCCGTGCATGTGGATTACTTATATAGATAAGTAGACCAACTAATCACCGGCCACGTGGGTACCCGTCATTGGTATCCCAGATGCCTCCACCGGCTGCCTCCGCTTCCATGGTTCGTCCCGGGGTCGCTAGAAGACAGCTGCGCAAGCCCCGTGCATGTGGAATACTTATATAGATAAATAGACCAACTAGTCACCAGGCAGCTGGGTTCGAGTCCCAGTGTGTGTGTGTGTGTGTGTGTGTGTGTGTGTGTGTGTGTTTGTAGTGGGATGTGTGGTGTTTTCGAGCCTCAGTCATGTAGATATCGACCTCTTCGCTGAGGAGATTATCCTGAGAGATCTTTGTAAGAGATTATCTGATAGGGGTAAGCCAAAAAGCCTAGGGAATTTTCAATTAACGTCAACGGACTTCAATGCTTTTCTCCAGGTAAAGATCAAATCTAACTGTGAAGGGAATATTTACGCAGGAAAAATAAGCTATTCTCAAATATAGCTATATGAAGCTGTTACACAAATGGTTTGAATTATTAAATATAAATAGATATGTATATATGTATTTATTTATATCTGTATTTATTTCTATAGATGCATGTAGGTTGTCACAGTGAGTAAGGCATATATACGCAGGTGCCTGGATGACTTAGTCACGCGGGATATATGCACGCATCTGTGTGTGTGTGTGTGTGTGTGTGGTGTGTGTGTGTGTGCATGCGTGCGCGTGCGTGTGTGTATGTGTGTCCGTGTGGGCGCGCTATCAATTAAAGGACATCGCAGTCAACCTCAGTATTCTATGGAGTGTCATGCTTTCTGGGCAAGTTTGCAGTTGTCTTTCTGAACGGCCGGCACCCAGGAGCTTCTGTAATGTCTGTCATCATGTTTACCATTATCATCACCATCACTATAGCATCTGCCGCCGACGTTGCCATTTCCCTCCCGCGCTCTCTCTCTCTCTCCCTAGCTCTAGCTCGCTCTCTCCCACTCGCTCCCTCTCTCTCTCCCTCTCTTCGTCTCCCTTTCTGCTCTCTCTCTCTCACACCTTCGATCTCTCCCCCTTTTTCCCTCTCTCTCACTCTCTCTCTCTCTCTCTCTCTCTCTCTCTCTCTCTCTCTCTGTCCCTCGCTCACCACTCTCTCTCTGCGTCTACTTGGTGGTTTCGGTTATCGAACCGTTACTAAATCTGCAAAACTACCACCCTCACCGTAATCACAAGAATGACTGGATGGATTCTCGGCTTCTTGATTTTGTGGGACATTAAGACACGCCATGCAATAGCTGTCTGGTTCAGCTCTTAGTATGCTCCACAGTTTGCTAATTAGGTATTCGTGGTCCTCGGTATCTGTAGAACAAATAAGAATAGGATACTTTATCAGCGGTATAGACATGGATATTACAGATAATAGCTAGGGATCTGATATGAACTTTCTGTTACACAGGTCATATATTTCTATCGATAATGGGTATGTGGACCCTGCGGTCCACTTTCACCTTCCCATACGACTACACGTTTCTGTTACACAGTTCATATATTTCTATCGATAATGGGTATGTGGACCCTGCGGTCCTCTTTCACCTTCTCCTACGACTACACATTATTGTCTATATTATTAAGGTACCACCATAGTGTTGTGTTCAAAAGTTCGCATGCCAGCTCTATTCCATGTCGACCCACCCTACAATACTATAGGAAGAAATGGCTTGTCTCTTCAGATATAGGCGTCTAGCACCATATATCCCGTGTATTATACTAGTATTGTTAGGTTATCTGTATGCCTACTTGGAGAAACACAACGAAAATGTGAAAGCTTTATCAAAAAGCCAACTTACCGATAGCGAGTTATAACATTGTGAGCTGGTTGCTGTTCACTGAGACTGATACTTCTATTACAGACTGCTGGTCGTCTTATACACGCTATTTGCTGACGTAGAATGACTCAGCAGATTATTATGCACTGTTTGGTCGTGTGACCGGATGCGACGCCCTCTTTGCTTTCGGGTTTATCCCATAAGATACGTGGCCGGCTACAGCGCCATCTTTGATCGAGAGAGAGAGATAGAGAGAGAGAGAGATAGAGAGAGATCGGGAGGGAAAGAGCGAGGGAGACATAGAGAGAGAGTGAGAGAAAAGATAGAAAGAGAGAGAGAGAGAGAGAGAGAGAGAGAGAGAGAGAGAGAGAGAGAGAGAGAGAGGGAGAGAGACTATGATATGGCACATGTTGATGATGAATGACCCGGGATTCAGTTATCAAGGTTTATTACCTATGTAGGGCATACACAGCATTCGTTCAAATGATTGATTTTCATTTATCCACTTGGCAACGTCGGAGGCAGATGGTATAGTGATGGTGATGATGATGGTAAACAAGATGACGGACATTACAGAAGGTCCTGGGTGCCGGCCGTTCAGAAAGACAACTGGAAACTTGCCCAAGAAGCATGAATGCTGGGGCTGACTGCGATGTCGCGTAAATGCAAAGCATTAAAGTTTGACTGTCCTATGTCTCATCATCTCATCATGTTCCTCTTGTACCTTGCGGTGTCGAGGTGAAGTATAAACTTCGTGAGAGTGCCCGGTTATGGGCTTCGTATATCGACATTCCCATGGATTCTGTTATTCCCTCCGTCCAGCGTTTACGTGGTCGGCCTCTTCCTCTGTTTCCATCTGGTTTGTACGTCATTGCTTGTTGTGGCATGCTGTTGACTGGTAGCCTACTTGCATGGCCAAACCATTTGACTTGCTGCTTTCTAATAAAATCTAGAGCAGCTTTAACCCCCACTTTAGTCCTGATTTCTTCATTTCTGATCTTATCTCTTCTTGATACGTTGAGTATTCTTCTCAGGAACCTCATTTCTGTTGTTGTGATTTTTCTTTTCTCTTTTTCTGTCATTGTCCAGGTTTGGCATTGGTAGCACAGAGTTGGTAGGAAGATTGTGTTGTAAAGTGCTTTCTTAGTAGTTATTGATACATGTTTGTTCTTTAGTATTGGTGCCATTTGTCCAATGAGTTGATTTGCCTTATTGCACCTATTTTCGATCTCGTCTTCTGATCTGCCATTTGATGATATTATACTTCCTAGGTACTTGAAGCTCTTTACTTGTTTCAAGGGATGTTCGTTTAGGTGAATTGTTGCTGTTTGTTCTTCTTTAGTTATAGTCATTACCTCTGTTTTGCTTGTGCTAATTTTCATGTTATGTTCCCTACACATTTCGTTTAGACTATTCATGTGGTCTTGTAATTCAGCTTCTGATTTTGCTATTAGTGCTTGGTCGTCCGCAAACAGGAGTTCTCTAATGGTTAGATTTGCAGATGGTTCTTCTTCTGTGTTCTCGTCATGCGGTATTCTTGCTGTCTCTGCTTGGCTGGTTTCTTTACAAATGATGTCTATATATGTTATGAACAAGAGAGGGGACAGGACACAACCTTGTCGTACTCCAGATCTTATGGTGAAGGGTTCTGAGTGTCCTCCAGTTGCTCTCACTATGCATTCACTGTTGTCGTATAAACTTCTACATAGGTTTGTTAGATGTGTACTCACTCCATATTGTTTAAGGATTTCCCACAGCTTGTTTCTATCTACCCTATCACTGTCCTATGTAAAAGAAAAAATTAGAGACAGAGAGAGAGAGAGAGAGAGAGAGAGAGAGAGAGAGAGAGAGAGAGAGAAAGAGAGGGAGAGAAATAGCGATAGTGAGTGAGAGAGAAAAAGAGAGAAAGATAGAGATACTGAGTGAGATAAAGAAAGAGAGACATAGAGAGAGCGAGGTATAGAGAGAAATCACCTGAGAGCGTGGTGAGCGAGGGACAGAGAGAGAGAGAGAGAGAGAGAGAGAGAAAGAGTGAGAGAGAGAGAAAAAGGGGAGAGATCGAAGGTGTGAGACAGAGAGACAGAAATAGAGACAGAGAGAGGGAGAGAGAGGGACAGAGAGAGGGAACGAGTGGGAGAGAGCTAGCTAGAGCTAGGGAGAGAGAGAGAGAGCGGGAGGGAAATGGCAACGTCGGCGGCAGATGCTATAGTGATGGTGATGATGATGATGGTAAACATGATGACAGACATTACAGAAGCTCCTGGGTGCCGGCCGTTCAGAAAGACAACTGCAAACTTGCCCAGAAAGCATGACACTCCATAGAATACTAAGGTTGACTGCGATGTCCTGTAATTGATAGCGCGCCCACACGCACACACATACACACACGCACGCGCACGCACACACACACACACACAGATGCGTGCATATATCCCACGTGACTAAGTCATCCAGGCACCTGCGTATATATGCCTTACTCACTGTGACAACCTACATGCATCTATAGAAATAAATACAGATATAAATAAATACATATATAAATATCTATTTATATTTAATAATTCAAACCATTTGTGTAACAGCTTCATATAGCTATATTTGAGAATAGCTTATTTTTCCTGCGTAAATATTCCCTTCACAGCGCTGGGGTGCTCGATTTGATCTTTACCTGGAGAAAAGCATTGAAGTCCGTCGACGTTAATTGAAAATTCCCTAGGCATTTTGGCTTACCCCTATCAGATAATCTCTTACGACGGTTGCTGGCCGTGGTGGGGTCCGCACGTGACCTTTTACCTGTGCGCGCAGGTAAAATCTAGCGGTCAGGGGAGCTTATTACTTCTGCTTGAGTCAAGAGCCCTGACTAGTCTCCCCCTGGTTACTTTTATAATTAAGGGGACGTTATTTGTGGTGTTTCATTACATATTTTTATGATTGTCTTGGTAAGTTACGCCTTAAATTAATGGAGACTCGTAGTTTTTTATTGACCGTAATATGGTCCAATAGACATACATGAAATTTACCCATTTAATTGTGTTTTAGGGGTAACATTTTAATAATAATGTATCCGTGTATAGTATATTTCGAAACCAGATTTTCACCAAGCGCTTAATGTTGATGCATGGGTCTGAACTTCTGCCGAATTAACTATCATGCTGAGGCGTGACAAAAAGTATATTTATGCGGTCATTACTTGACCTACTCGGGGTAACTCGAGAGATGGAATAAATCAATTTTCTGTCATAATGGATTTTGATCTCCTCAGCGAAGGGGTCGATATCTACATGAATGAGGCTAGATCACACCACACACGCACACACAGACACACACACTGGGACTCGAACCCATGTGCCCGGTGACTATTTGGTCTACTTATCTATATAAGTATTCCAAATGTAAGGGGCTTGCGCCGCTGTCTTCTAGCGACCCCGGGACTGACCAGGGAAGCGGAGGCGGCCGGTGGAGGCATCTGGGGTACCAAGGACAGGTACCCAGGTAGCCGGTGACTAGTTGGTCTACTTATCTATATAAGTAATCCATATGCACGGGTCTTGCCTCGTTGTCTTTGAATGGGCTCGGAAACGGTCGGGGGAGGAACCTGTTCTCGCCCGCCCACTCCGGAACAGGAATTAGTCATCACGACAACCGGAAGTGATCACCCAGACCCAAGAAAATACCCGCCACTTTTTGAAAAAATGTGGTCCTATATGGATCCGATTTTAGACGTCATCAATATGCAGGTACACCTTTCGAATAGTAAAAAAATGACTTCATCAGGCGGATCCGGATTCATATTTGCTAAGTAGTTACAACACTATATACTACTCCAGCCCAATCTTAATCCCAGTCAGTCTGTAGATGCTGTGCTCAGTCATGTCCTGGTTACAATCTAATATAACATGACCAGCCCAAGCTTAATCCCAGTCAGTCTGTAGATTATGCACTCAATTATGACCTGGTTATATTCTAATATAACATGACCAGCCCAAGCTTAATCCCAGTCAGTCTGTAGATTATGCACTCAATTATGACCTAGTTATATTCTGAGGAGCGGTTGGCCGAGTGGCTAGAATGCCGGACTCTCGTTCGGGAGACCCGAGTTCGATCCCTCGGTAAGGTGTGGGATTTTTTTCTGTCGGGGGCAAAAAGAAAATCCTAACCTGCACTGCACTAGCCAGGCGGTCTTTATTCCTCGGGCTCAAAGATCCCTCTGCCATACACCGCAAGGTAATATATTGGCAGTAAATGAGAGTGTTTTTTTTTGGAGGTACCTGTTCGCGCCCGCCCGCCCCGGGACCGGAAGTAGTCATCACGACAACCGGAAGTGGTCACCCAGACACAAGAAATTCCCAGCCAAGTTTTTGACGTCATCAATATGGAGGTAAACCTTTCGTATAGTAAAAAAGGACGTCATCAGGCGTATCAGGATCCATATTTGCTAAGTAGTTACAAAATTATATACTACTGGCTGGTCATGTTATATTAGATTGTAACCAGGACATGACTGAGCATAGCATCTACAGACTGACTGGGATTAAGCTTTTGCTGGTCATGTTATATTAGAATGTAACCAGGACATGACTGAGCACAACATCTACAGATTGACTGGGATTAAGATAGGGTTGGTCATGTTCCTTCCACGGGTTTCATATATGTCATTGTCAAGAGACATTTACAGAACTATATGTCAACATTTAGCAGCTACAGTCATCTTTATTTCCATAAACAGGGTGTCCAGGAGGCTCAGAATTCCCGTGTTTAGGACATGGCGTCTGTTATGACGGAGTCAGTGGTTCTGGGAAATGCGACTGCAAACCCTGGGTTTTCTGGAGAACTTTGTGAGATTTTTTAAACGTGCAGATCTCGTGCTTACACGTTGTAAAATATGTGAGTAAAACGTCATATCTAATACTTCCATTTTGTAAAATACGTGAGTAAAACGTCATAACTAATGTCTCCACATTGTAAAATTCTAGAGTATAACGTCTTATCTAATATCGTCATCTCTGTAATCCTACATACACTATTGACATTAAAGTCTATTTGTTATAGTTTGACTTTCCCTCTGCGATGTTGCAAATATTTTTGAAGTTAACAGTTTGACTTTTCCTTTGAGAATTATCATGCTTTTGAAGTTAACAGTTTGACTTTTCCTTTGAGAATTATCATGCTTTTGAAGTTAACAGTTTGACTTTTCCTTTGAGAATTATCATGCTTTTGAAGTTACAAGCTCAGCTCCAGAGTTTAACCCTCTCTTTAAGGCGGCTTATACCCTTGGGGTTCAAAGGTCAGTTCCATTACTGGGCTCTCTTCGAGACTGCTCATACCCCTGAAGTTCAAAGGTCAGTTTCACTGTTGACCTCTCTCTTTGAGGTGTCAAATACCCTTGAAATTAGGGGCCAG
>JACEFZ010024359.1:22500-65795 GCA_014155875.1 Cepaea nemoralis | reverse complement strand
CCCCCTCCCCCCTCCCCCCTCCCCTCCTCACTCCTCCTCCCTCCTCCTCCTCCCTCTACCTCATCCCTCCTCCTCCCTTCACATTCTTCCTCCTCCCTCTTCCTCCTCCTCCCTCCTCCTCATCCCTCCTCCTCCTTCCTCCTCCTCCCTCTACCTCCTCCTCCTCCCTCTACCTCCTCCTCCCTTCACATTCCTCCTCCTCCCTCTTCCTCCTCCACCCTCCTCCTCCTCATCCCTCCTTCTCCCTCCTTCTCCTTCTTCCTCACTCCTCCTCCTCCTCCTCCTCCCCCCCCC
The DNA here is from genome assembly GCA_014155875.1 of Cepaea nemoralis. Lineage (NCBI taxonomy): Eukaryota > Metazoa > Mollusca > Gastropoda > Stylommatophora > Helicidae > Cepaea > Cepaea nemoralis. The sequence goes on along the minus strand of JACEFZ010024359.1, from coordinate 65,501 downwards.
TCCTCCTTCCTCCTCCTCCCTCTCCTCCTCCTCACTCCTCCTCCTCCTCCCTCCTCCTCCTCCCTCTACCTTCTCCCTCCTCCTCCCTTCACATTCCTCCTCCTCCCTCTTCCTCCTCCTCCCTCCTCCTCATCCCTCCTCCTCCCTCCTCCTCCTCTCTCCTCCTCCCTCCTCCTCATCACTCCTCCTCCCTCCTTCTCATCCCTCCTCCTCCCTCCTCCTCCTTCTTCCTCCCTCCTCCTAACTCCCCCCCTCCTCCTTCCTCCTCCTCCCTCCTCCTCCTCTCTCCTCCTCCCTCTACCTCCTCCTCCTCCCTCCTCCTCCCTCTACCTCCTCCCCCTCCTCCCTTCACATTCCTCCTCCTCCCTCTTCCTCCTCCTCCCTCCTCCTCCTATCTCCGCCTCCCTCCTTCTCCTCCCTCTACCTCCTCCCTCCTCCTCCCTTCACATTCCTCCTCCTCCCTCCTCCTCCTCCCCTCCTCCTCTTCCCTCCTCCTCCTCCCCCTCCTTCTCCGCCTTCTCCCTCCTCCTTCTCCCTCTTCCTCCTCCCTCTTCCTTCTCCCTCCGCCTCCTCCCTCCTCCTACTCTCTCCTCCTCCTCCCTCCTCCTCCCTCTCCCTCCTCCTCCCTCTCCTCCTCCTGCTCCCTTCTCCTCCTGCGTTCTCCTCCTCCCTCCTTCTTCCTCCTCCTCCCTCTTCCTCCTCCCTCCTCCTCGCCTCCTCCTCCACCCTACTCCACCCTACTCCTCCCTCCGCCTCCTAATCCCTCCTCCTCCCTCCTATTCCTCCCTACTCCTCCTGTCTCCTCCCTCCTCCTCCCTCCTCTTCCCTCCTCCACCTCCCTCTTCCTCCTCCCTCCTACATTTACCCAAGACAGACAGTCAGACAGATAGTCGGGAACGGGATCTTATATGACTACTTATATAATTTAAATGAGATGCTCTCCACCATGGGCTGGGCCGGGTCAGACAGACAGACAGATAGATAGACAGACAGACAGACAGACAGACAGACAGACAGACAGACAGACAGACAGACAGACAGACAGACAGACAGACAGACAGTCGGGAACGGGAACTTATATGACTACTTATATGAATTAAATGAGATGCTCCCCACCAGGAGTTGGGCGATGCCGGGCCGGGTCAGACAGACAGACAGATAGATAGTCGGAACGGGAACTTATATGACTACTTATATGAATTAAATGAGATGCTCCCCATCAGGGTCTGGGCGAAGACGGGCCGGGTCAGACAGACAGACAGACAGACAGACAGATAGACAGACAGACAGACAGACTAGTTTGCCACTGCTTTCTGAAGCTGAAGACAACGTTAAAATCCAACTGACCGTTGCTTGGAATGAACTCACTACATCGCCACCAGCGCATGGAAGTTCAAGCGCGAGCATGTGAAATCAATCGGCCACCTAGGCCTTTTGTAGAAAGCTAGGGATGGTAGGTATACAAGGTATTGATCTAACACATTTATGATCAGCACTCCATGGACTATGTCAGAAATTTACGATTATTGTAATACAATTGATCCCGTCACATTAAAACATGTCTGGACGTGAAGAGGCCGTCATATTGGCGATGGAGAGTGGGAGACTTCCTTAGCTTGGTGTAGACATAGCCTATGATGACACCAAGAGATTTATAAGAAACAATTATAGCATTAAGTGTGAGTCAAAGCAGAATGACGAAACATTCACCAACCCCAGAACAATTAACTATCTTCAGACTACGAAAAGGACACAACATGCCGAAATATCACATATCTAATACACTAAAGACAGGAGATATTGATGTAACTATGGGGCTGTCAACTAACCCGCTAAACAGTTGTTGCAGCAGTGTCCAACATTGGCGGCATAGAAAAAACTATTGTGGAATACATCTGCTCCATCGAAGACAGACTCAGTGGAGATGTTAACAAGCTCAAGTTGACTGTTGCTTATTTTCTTTTTGTTTGTTGTTGTTCTGAATTATGCATATTCGTCCATTGTGAACGAATATTTATCGCGCGGGTTGGTCTGTTCAATCACATTCGCTACCGCCACGGGTTGTAGGGTTTATGCCTTATTTAATGCGAAATGTTACAATCTATTGTGAGTCAAGATGACAAAGTGCCAGCCATCCGTATTGATGACTGAAGATGTACGAAGAAGAAGAAGAAGAAAAAGAAGAAGAAGAATAAGAAAAAGACGACGACGATGACAAAGAAGAGGATCAATCAATAGTAAGGGATGTCAGAATGGGTGTAATCGATAAGAGAGTTCGTTCTTAAACATCCGGTATACTGATGCCTAGGTAGCGGGTTCAACATCTACACCGTGCAGTTAGTACAATTACCACTGAAGCTGGAATGAGTTCGCCTAGTGTCGAGGGACATTGGTAATGGGAAGCTAATCTCCGGGAAGGTTAACCCGGTCAACAAATGCCCGCAGAAGTCGGATGTCTCGGCCTAACGGCGCAATAACACAGCTCTGCTGTAAATAAGCACAACGCAATCACGTCCGAAAAAAAAACTCCGGATGAACGCAGAAGAATAAGAAGCAGAAGGAAGCTAATCCACACTCCAAAATCAGCTCAGTGCACTTGAAGTAGTAGCTTGTGTATGCACTACGCGTGTCTTCAAAGCTGACCAACGTCAAAAAAAGAAAAGAAAGAAAAAACTGAGCATTTAGTTTAGTTTAGTTTAGTCGATGGATCAACATCACGGCACACGGGTGTAACCCATAAGTTTAGTTTAGTTTAGTTTAGTCGATGGATCAACATCACGGCACACGGGTGTAACCCATAAGTGCTCCGTTCTCCTCCTAACTCAAACCTGAGTCTGGAGAAACTCTGCTCAGTGCACGAACTCCGTAGCACCGGCGAGAATCCTGAAATACTTTGGGTAGATTTTTAACTCGAAATTTTAGCCGGGCAGCGCCGTTAGGCTACTTTTTTTTCGATGTCCAACTGCCAAGGGATTTTTTTTTTACGTGCACAACAATACACACGGGCGTCCGATCTCACTACCCAGAGACGTGGGGACATTTTGTTACTAGAAGTCCACCTGAAATAAATCCTGGTCCTCACCGCTTTTGTGATCTGACAAGGAAACAGTTTGAGACTTGCTGGTTGAAGAACTTGAGGTAAAAAAAAGATAGCCTGCCGTTTTCTTGGTGGTTTGTGATATTTGATAACTGCTTCGTCAATACGAACCTGGTAGGGCGGCTATTGATTTGTCTGTTTGCATGCAGAGTTACACTTGCTGGGTTGCTCGTGTCAATGAATCTGTATTGCAAGTACACTTAGAGAGATTGCATTTCATTTAAATTTAATATAAAACTGTTGAGGCGATACCGGTAATATTGTCTTGTACCAGCTCATTGCAGACTGCCACTCTCATCACGGCCTACTAAAAAGACTCGAGATCATGTGTCAGTTCCCGTGCCTCATGCATTTCTATGCTCAATTTGCTTTCAGTGTCCAGTTTCTGTCCTTGTCCTGTGTCCACTCTTGGTCATCTGTCTAAACATGGTCCTGTGTTCATTCTTGGTCCTGTTTCCGTCCTTCGCCCTGTGTCCACTTATGGTCCTGTGTCCACCATTGGTCCTATGTCCGTCCGTGTTACTGTGTCCATACTTGATCCTCGCCAAGTAGCAAGTGCGACTGAATGACGTTAATTAGTTAGAATAGCCACGAACCGAAGTGCTGTGGAAGTCAAGAAGATGACGGGAGAAACACAGATACGTCATTGAGAAACGGCATGACAACAATCAGACATTGCTTGGGAGATTCTAGAAGACGCCAGCAGATTTTGATCTGGGAGGAATAAGTTGGCTGTAGGTTGGCTCAACGTCGAAACAGTGGCTGGATCAATGCTTGCGAATAGTGAGAGACAGCATAACTGCTAGGAACGAACAGGCAAGCAAATGGATGACACCGCGATGTTTTGCGAAGCAGTGGGAATGTGTCTCAATCGAGTGACAGAAGGACTCAAGAAGCACATATGTTACCAGTGTTGATATCTTTGCCGAGATGGCTTGGGAACGCATTATAAATATTAATATATCTAGACTTACTGCTGCCCTGGTAGTACAGGTACAGTAAAGGATTTAAATGTTTTATTGTTTCGTTACTACAAGCTACGCGCTGCGAGATTAAATGCTGTTCAAACTTTGAACTGTCCGAGGAGTCATTTCCTGTTGCCGCCGTTGGCCTCCTAATCTGCTATCAGTTCGAGCCAAAAGTTTGTATTTACTCTGTTTGCGTTGGATTATGTTCATCACCCCGTATCACACCATAGCAATCCTGTGTCAGTCCTTGTTACTGTGTCCAACCTTGGTCCCGTATCCACCACTGGTCATATGTCCGTCCTTGTTACTGTGTCCATCCTTGGTCCTGTATCCATCCTTCGTCTTGTGTCCGCCCTTGGTTCATTGTCCGTCCTTGGTTCAATGTCCCTCCTTGGTCCTGTGTACACTATTGGCCCTGTGTCCATCTTTGGTCCTGTGTCCACTCTTGGTTCTGTGTCACTCTTGGTCCTGTGTCCACTCTTGGTCCTGTATCCACTCTTGGTCCTGTATCCACTCTTGGTCCTGTGTCCACTCTTGGTCCTGTGTCCACTCTTGGTCCAGTGTCCATCCATGGTCCCATGTCCGTCCTTGAGCTGGTAGATCCCTACATCTCCTACAGGAAGCCACGCCTTCCACCACTGCTCTTTTCAAACAAATGTGGCTTGGGACATGGCAAACGCATGTCTATTTTCGAGACTGTTTATGAAGCAGTTTGTTTCAATGTTCAAATCTAGTAGAAATAAATGTTTCTTCTTTTTGATCCAAGACAGACATTGTGGCAAAAAGGTCACGAATGTAATTCGCAATTCCGCATACCGCTTCCGAAACACGGCTTCAGGCAATTTGGAAGTAGACCGGCTTGCGAAGGTTTTCATATAATAGTTTGAGTGCAGGTTGTTCAGAACGCGATGGCAAACTACTGAATGTAAACGTGATAAAGAATCGCAAGCAGCTAACAATGATGGGTTGATTGCGACGTCCTGTAATGGATAAGCAACTAACTTTTGATCCAAAGAATTCTAAGAATTGTTATGTAACATTTAAGTTCAAGAGGCGTGACCTTCTTTTGTAGTGAATGTTTTGCATATCCTTTACAGGACATCGCTGTCAACATCAGCATCTTTCAGCTGTCTATTGATTTCTTGGCAAGATTACGCTCAGTAGTTTGCCATTGCTTTCTGAGCGGCCGGCTCAGTTATCCTGCAAGTCACCAGCGGGGGTCGAATCGCTTCCAGCTCTCTCCCTGCTACGAGACACTGCGTGATAAACGGGATTACGGAAAAAGTGTTGTAACCCCTCGGCCAGAGAGACCGGCTTTGTAGTGAATGCGAAACAGAATATGGCGCAGTTCAGTATGCCACCACAGAAAAGACGCATACCGTCAAACTTGTTTGCTGACACATGTTACTGTCATTTGTTTGCTGAAACTTGTTATTGTAATTTGTTTACTGAAACTTGTTACTGTCATTTGTTTGCTGAAATTTGTTACTGTAATTTGTTTACTGAAAATTGTTACCGTAATTTGTTCGCTAAAACATGTTACTGTAATTTGTTTGCTGAGACATATTACTGTCATTTGTTTGCTGAAACATGTTACTATCATTTGTTTGCTGAAACATGTTGCTGTAATTTGTTTACTGAAACTTGTTACTGTAATTTGTTTGCTGAAACATGGTATTGTAATCTGTGTGCTAAAACATGGTATTGTAATTTGTTTACTGAAATATGTTACCGTAATTTGTTTACTGAAATTTGTTACTGTAATTTGTTTACTGAAACATGTTACTGTAATTTGTAACTGATATATGTTACTGTCGTTTGTTTGCTGTTGTGCTACAAGCTTTGAATATTGTTTAATTTCTGCACTCCTATGAACAGTTAACGTCTTGCTTCTTGTCATCAGTCCTCACTGTTGTTTGGCTACAGAGTTATGATGTTCAAAGTTTGTGACAATATCAATTTCTTTATGTTTGATTGTGAGGTTTGGTTGGCGTTAATTTTGTATGTAGAAATTATGTTTGATCTGTTTAAAGTTTAAAGAAAGATTTTGATTTTCATTGTGTCTTGTTATAGTTAGGATTAATTATTGCAATCACGTAAAACTGTAATGCTGAATTAGATTGCACTTACATGTATAATTTGTGGGCTGCTGTGAGTGGGTGAATAGTAGTAGTAGTATTAGCTGTAGCAAAAGTAGTGGTATTAGTAGTCGTTGCAGTAGTAGAAGTAGTCATAGTAGTAGTAGTAGTAGTAGTAGTAGTAGTAGTAGTAGTAGTAGTAGTAGTTGTGTAATAGAAGCAGCAGTAGTAGCTGTAGTAGTAGTAGTAGTAGTAGTAGTAGTAGTAGTAGTAGCAGCAGCAGCAACTGCAGTAGTAGTAGTAGTAGTAGTGGTAGTAGTAGTAGTAGTAGTAGTAGTAGTAGTAGTAGTAGTAGTAGTAGTAGTAGTAGGCGAAGAAGATGTAGCAGAAGAAGAAGACGGAGAAGAAGTTAGTTATCTTAATGGACAATCTGATATGGTTAACAAAAAAGCTTGAAGGCCAGAGAGTTGTAATTTCCCACGGTTTTATCTCATCTGTCTCAGTCTCTCTCCAGAGAGCAGAAGGCCGAGAGCATCACTCAGAGCACAACTCTCTAGCTCCAACGATGAGCTCTCCGGAAAACTGTACTCGTAATTTGAACCACTGTCCGAAAACTGACCCATGCCCTCCAGAGCGCGAGATGATAATGCTATACAAATTGTAGGGAATGTTCGGAACGAGTGTGGAAATTAATGGTGTAGTAACTGTGAATGTTTATAAACTTGTCTTACAATCCGATATTTGTCTAATTATGAAGTTCCTTTGTTTCTGCCCTTTTACGTTTTATACTTCGTATGTTTGTTATTGTTTTTGTGGTGGTAGTGGTAGTAGTCGTACCAGTCGTAGCTGTATTGGTAGTACCACTAGTAGCAGTAACAGCAGCAGTAGCAGTAGTAGTAGCAGTAGTAGTAACACTAGTAGTTTTTCTTCTTCTTATTCATCTCCTCCTCCCTCTCCTGCTGCTACGTCTCCTCCTCCTTCTGTTTCTTTTTCTCCTTATTCTACACTCTCATTCGTTTCCTCATTGCCAAGGAGCTATCTAGGGAGTGATCGGGCGACTGCCGTGGACGCTGTGGACTCGTGATAAATGATGATGCTACATTCACGCTCCTTGTAAATGACAACAGGACGTCAGTTATTTTCTCAAAATAATCTTTCTCTTCTGACTGAAAACTATTAAAATCGTTGCACATGATCGAAACGTACTTCACACTGAGACTAAATCCTATGACTAGCACTAACTAATAGCTAACCCTACTAACACAGACCTAACGGCGGCAATATATAGTTTGCCGTTGCCGGAATCACAGTTCGGAGACATGCATCTTGTAAGACGGTCTCCGCTTGAATGACGTAAATTGTAACTGTTCTTTTATTGCTCTGTTCATTTAGAGTGCGCACTATCGTCTCAGTTCAATAGATTCTTATCATAGCTCTTTTCGTGACATGGTGCTCTTCATCCTGTGTGGTCATCACTACCGCCACACTGCAGCACCTGTAATTCTTTCTTCATTGTCTTTACTGCTACAGCCGGGGCGGCATCTTTGTCGTCCTTGAAGCCACCAACGCACTCGACGATTGTAACATGATAAAACTGCAGCGGCCGCCTCCATCCCCATGGTCGATAGGCAGCATTCGTCTGATACTAACACTGTAATAATAATATGTATGTACATTTATATCAGCTTACATAACGTGGGTGGAGAAGGATGTGTTGGTGGTGGTAATCGCTAGATAGAAGTAGGAGAGGGAGGAAGGGGAGACGGAAGAAAGAGACGGAGAAGAGTACAAATGGGCAGAGACAGCAGGAAAGGAGGAGGAAGAAGAAGAATTAGTAGTAGTAGTAGTAGTAGTAGTAGTAGTAGTAGTAGTAGTAGTAGTAGTAGTAGTAGTAGTAGTAGTAGTAGTAGTAGCAGAAGTCGTAGTAATAGTAGTGGTAGTAGCAATAGTTGTAGTAATAGTAGTAGTGGCGGTAGTTGTATTAGCAGTAGTGGTAGTAGCAATAATTGTAGTAATAGTAGTAGTAGTAGTAGTAGTAGTAGTAGTAGTAGTAGTAGTAGTAGTAGTAGTAGTAGTAGTAGTAGTAGTAGTAGTAGTAGTAGTAGTAGTAGTAGTAGTAGTAGTAGTAATAGTGGTATTTGTAATAGTAGTAGCAGCAGGCGAAGAAGAAGAAGAAGAAAGAGATGATGAAGAAGAAGAAGAAGAAGAAGAAGAAGAAGAAGAAGAAGAAGAAGAAGAAGAAGAAGAAAAAGAAGAAGAAGAAGAAGAAGAAGAGAGGAGAAAGAAGACGAAAAACAGGAGTAGAATAAAATAAGAACTAGAGGGTAAGAAGAAGAAGGAAAGGAGAAAGATAGCGAAATTGTTTAGAAGGAGGAGGACAAAGAAGAAGAGGAATGAGAAGAAGAAGGACATATACATGTATACATAATGCAAAGAGAAATAAATATCCCAAAACTTAGTGAGGCTCATGAAACATGCAGAACGAACTTACGAACGAACGAACAATCTTTATTTTTAAGGGGTTAAGAATTGGGCCCGCAGGCCCATCTAACATTCTGCCTTCTCTCATCTCTGTCATACATTATTTCATCCACACATTATTCAAGGCTAACTGTGAATAATAACAGTATAAAAGATATGCATCATAAAGATTTTGGGAAAAATACAAATTATCAATCAATACACAGAAGGTATCAAGGTGACAGTATTGAAACTTAAACGTTACAAGCAAACGTGATACGTGCCGGTAATTGATTGATATTTGAGGAAACAGATCGACTAATGGCTGCCAGAAAATACCAGCGCTCATTTCCTGACGGTGGGAATGGGTCATGGTTCATATACAAAACAGAGACGTCGATAACTTACCCAACCTTGTATGACAATTGGGTGATCTTCACAGCGGGACACTTTACTATTAGAAAACATGTGAGTAAGGACGTCATAGATACATAGTCACGTGAGATGGGGTGTTACGGGAAAATTACAAGAACTAGCTAACCAAAAAATTCATAAATGAACAAACTATGGAAAACAAGAGAAACAAGAAATCTCTTACAATAATAAACAAGTATTCAATTTAAAAAAAGTCTATATGTATTTCAAGTATTTTACCGTCTATTACCGTCATTACTGTTTCTTTATATTCCAGAATGAATGAAGAGCCACGCGAGTCATCGCTTGCTTATTTGTAATCATCTAGTGCCTGCTAGCTGGCGTAGGCGTTCATGTCTCTCCACAGATCTCGGTCTTCGGTGTTCTGGATCAACTCTGCTGATGACAGAAAATATTATTTTGACAGTGCATGGATGCGAACGCCACAGGACAATTGGCTCCAACAACCACAGCCATCTTGTCTTCACGACACAGTCTCTTTATTAAACAATCCATCTCTGACATTTGCCAGAGGAGGACGATTTGTTTCTGCTCATAAACAGCTCTGTTAAAGTTGACATTGGTGCTTATTGTCAGAAAGTGAGCACCTTCACTTAATACCATATGCAACTATTTTCACTTCTCGGTTCGGATCTGCGGACCTTTCTGGCATATTTATGCAGATATTACTATCTTTAGATTTGTTTCTTTGTTTTTGTTTTATAATATTTCAATGTTCAATGTTTCCCTGGAGCAAGAGCAACCCCATGAAGTTCCAGTACCTGTGTGTCAATCCGATGACCGCCTCTGCCTATGACCAAGGCTAGATCAAAGTGCAGATGGCCACACTTTGATCTTAGCCAAAAGGCCGATATACCCATTGGGGTAGCTTCCAATAAAAAGGTAAGATTTCCGAGCATTACAGAGATTTTTTTTATCTTACCACACCTCACGTTATTTAGCAAGCCGTAGTTGTAGATTAGCGTAGGTGATCTCACCTCATCTCATCTCATCAGGTTCCTCTTGTACCTTGCGGTGTCCAGATGAAGCACAAACAACGAGAGAGTACCCGTGTATGGGCTTCATATATCGATGATGTCCATGGTCTTTGTAATTTACTCTATCCATCGTCTACGAGGCCGGACTCTTCCTCTGCTTAGATCTCCTCTGCACATCATTGCTTGTTGATGTATACTGTTAGTTGGTAATCTAGTTATATGGCCAAACCATTTAACCTTGCTGTTTTCTGATAAAATCTAGTGCTCCTATAACCCCAACTTTAGTCCTGATTTCTTCATTTCTGATTGTATCTCTTTTTGATACGTTGAGTATTATTCTCAGGAATCTCATTTCTGCTGTAGTGATTTTTCTTTTCTCTTTTTCTGTCAATGTCCAGGTTTGGCTCTGGTGGTACAGAGTTGGCAGGAATATTGTGTTGTAGAGTGCTTTCTTAGTAGCTATTGATACATGTTTGTTCTTTTGTATTGGTGTCATTTGTCCTGTTGAGTTAGTTTGCCTTACTGCATCTATTTTCAATCTCGTTTACTGATTTGCCATTTGATGATATTATACTTCCTAGGTACTTGAAGCTCTTTATTTGATTCAGGAGGTGTTCTTCTTGATGAATGTTTATTGTGCTTTCCTCTTTGTTTATAGTCATTACCTCTGTTTTAGTTGTTCGAATGTTCATGTTATGTTCCATACACAGCGCAGGTAATTTGATTATTGAATACATTGATTTCATTTAATTTCCCGTATCAAACAAGTTGCAACCAGGACCTATTCAAAATTATATTGATATATGTGAATTCCTGTAGGTCTCCAAATACGTGAATTCCAATGACATTTTTCACATAATCACGCCCAGTCGTGGTATAAGATAAACGACAACATAGTGAATTAGCGGGCCATTTCCCGGACAACACTCCACACAGTCCAATTCAGCTGGCATGAATATTAATGAAAGTCCCGACGTTAGTAATTCTTTTATACAGTCTTTTGCATAAGTTTAATTATGTGCTTTATTCTTGTATTCCTTATACGACTTGGAATATATTCATCATTTGGAGATATCCGCATTTAATAGCACTGTACATTGGGGATAGAGGCCGTACACTCTGGAGAGCGTAGTGAATCTTGTTTACCAGTATCTCCCCTTCTCGAATTAGTAACAGAAAAAAACCCATTTACACGTTTTAATGCGCATTGGGTATTAGATACTAGACTCATATTTTATACATGATGTATTTTTAATGACTGCGCAGTGTTTGAAAATATTGCCGGTCCAAGGTTTGTATTTACCTATTATGTTGCATGAATTTTACAGAGGGCGAATACAAAACTTGGACCGGCAATATTTTCAAACATGGCACAGTCATTAAAAATACACAGTATAGGTCAATTGGCATTTGTTGGATGATGTGGTCGTATCAAACTAGCCACATTGACTTCTCAAGACATTTCCTGGTACACATTTTAAGCTGGGTCCACCGAGGAGAGAGACCAGGACAATTAAAAAATATTATATACCTCTGCTATGCGGATCGAACCGTTACCGGCATGTTAGCGTCTAGCCACTGAGCTACCGCTTCTTCTCTTCTCTAATTAGTATGGAGTCTCCGTGGCGAAGTGGTAACGCCGCCTGCCTTACGTTCCGAAGGCTATGTGTTCGATTCCACCCTACATCGTTAAGTTGACAAGTGCAATTTTCTCGGAGACTCCTAGATGTCGTCGCTGGAGCTATAGAGTTCGCGCTTTGTGCGAAGCTTTCAGCAGGCTTCCTTGCAGAAAGAGACAGACCCAAATGGGGTAAACATGGTGCAAGGAAATCAATTCTCTTGTCTTTTAAACCATGATAAAACTCTAATTAATGCCTGGTTGATCTGATGGGCTGGTTAACATAGCAGATTATGGTTACCGCATAGTTAGTAATCTAATGGTATTTCGTAGAAAACTGTGTACTCTTCCAACAAAGTTGATAACATATTTATGTGATAATTATGTCATGTCACAGTTCGTGATAAGGTAGTTTATCAATCAATCAAGTGCCATCTCCACACTGAAGGTTGGCTGCAATGGATCTCTCATCTTGATTGTACTTTGTGTCAGACTGCATCTACCTCTTGCTTGCTTGCCTTCATCCTAAACCTCCAAAATGGTTTTTATGAGTCTTATGTCCTTTAACGTGGCCAAAATATTTCACTCGCCTATTATTTAGTAGTTTAGTAGATAGTTTAACATACATTTACAAGTTTTAATAGTTGTTCTTTTGTTACGCCATACAGAATAGGAAAATTAGCAAAGAACCATTTTAAAACGACTTATAGCGCGCTAGGGAAATGGAGCTAGACCCATATTTGTATAGATCAATCAGCACTCGTTGAGTGACGTGGTAGGTATCACACGGGCCGCCTTTATTTCCTGGTATCCATTTAAGGATGGGTCAACCTCGGAGCGCAAGTCAATAAAAATACTAGGGGGCTTCACATGAACACTTTAAAAGTGTGGAAGAAATTACAATAACCATGCCATTGTCTTGTAACTTGTCAATATTGTTGTTAAGGATGTCAAGAGGGTTAAGCACGTGACATCACGGTACAGACGAACTTGGTGACGTCATAAGGACAATTTAAAGATGGCCGCCACTTTTTTGACATGCACCAAAGAGGAACAGCATTCTGTTATCCGTATTTTGACAAATGAAGGGGTGAAATCTATAGACGTTCATCGGCGATTGAGTTCCAGTATGGTGATGCATGCCTGTCAGTCCAGGTAGTGTATGAGTGGAGTAGGAAGCTTCAAAATGGCGTGACTTCTGTGACAGACTGTTCACGACTGGATCAGGCACACCGAGTAGTGACCCCAGAGTCGATTTTTCTACAGGAATCTAAGCAATTTTTCGGTTTTCGAGGACTTGCAATGAACGCAGGCTTTCATTTGAAGCCCGCGCGTACATCCATAAAAAGACTGGGATTCCCGAATAACATTAAAGATCTCACTGAAACATTTCATCTTGTTCCTCGTGTGCCTTGTTGGATCGAAGTGAAGCATAAACAGTGTGTGTGTGTGTGTGTGTGTGTGTGTATGTGTGTGTGTGTGTGTGAAAGAGAGAGAGAGAGAAGAGAGAGAGAGAGAGAGAGAGAGAGAGAGAGAGAGAGAGAGAGAGAGAGAGAGAGAGAGACCGAGCGAGACTTGTTTATGGGCTTCATATTTTGAGATTCCCATTGGCTTTGTTATTCCCTTTGTCCATCGTTTACATGGTCGACCTCTTCTTCTGGTTTCATTTGGCCTGTACATCATTGCTTGTTATGGTATAATGTTAGTTTCTGCTTAGTTATGTGGCCGAACCATTTAACTCGCTGCTTTCTAATTAAATCTTGCACGCCTATAATCCCCACTTTAGTCCTGATTTAATCATTTCTGATATTCTTTCTTTTTGATACGTTGATTAATCTTCTCAAAAATCACATTTCCGTTGTAATGTTTCTTTTAACTTTGTCTATCATTTTCCAGGTTCGGCATTGATAGCATAGAGTTGTAGAAAGATTCTGTTGCTGAAACGACGCTTCATTTTGTCACAACCACAACGGTGACAGATTCAAGATTTGATTTAAAAAAAAAAAAAAGACACACGTGACAGCAAACAGTGGCAGGTTTATGACAGAGAGGCATTTCGAAAGACTTGTATAGAGGCTAAGCTCTGCAGGGGACAGGCCACTGAATGCTGATCGATTATACAAGAGTACATAGAAGTGTTACAAGTATCAAAATACAAGAAGTATAATAGATTGAAAGCGATTACGAAATGTTTAAAGAAATGAAGTTATTGACAAGAAATGTTCAACCTCAGTTAAATGTTATTTGTGATAAGTTGGAAAATACCTTAACAGAATGTAGACAAATTCTAGAAAGATGTCAGGAATACATGTATTCCAGTAATATATATATATATATGTGTGTGTGTGTGTGTGTGTGTGTGTGTGCGCGCGTGTGTATGTAGTGTATGTATATGACCTTCTTTGGAATTGGATCAATAACCCAATTTATCATTATTAAATTATGAAAAGGAGGTCATTTCCTCTCTTGAGTGTTTTTTTGTTTTTTGGTCGTTGTTAAGTTGTTTAATTAAACACATCCAGATATTAATTAATTAGCTGAGAGAGGAGAGGCAAGGAACAACCAAAAGGATATTGTTATTCAGGGAAACATTTCCTTGTTTTCCTGGAGGAATTCATTGGTTCTCCGAGACACTAGTTATGGACTCAAGCATCTGAGCCATTGAAAGTTAAGATAATTAGAACGAGCAGGATCACACTGGGAAAGAGGAACGTTAGTATCCCTTATCTCTATGGGTGTCCCAACGTTATCCGACAGCCATGACACAAGATGTCAAGAACTTTCATTCAGTGTCTTCCACTATCTCTCGTTCCACAAATATATCCGGTTGTCACAATATGTTTCCGTTTGTGTCTTCTCTTTGTGGCCATAAATGATGACTGCCTCTATCTGATGTATGTGATTAGTTGCCTTTGCGACTTAGCCTCCCACAGAATGTCCAGATTGCTCATTTTGGCTGTCCATGGAATTCCTCTATAAACCACATTTCTGAGCTTCTATGGAATTGTTCGTGTTTACTATGCGCCCAGGATTGGCAGCCGCATGTTAGAATTGGTTCTATGTTTCATACCACAATTATCTGTCTAACTTCAAACGATAAGGATAGCATAAAGGTTTCTTCATTTGATATTTTTTGTCTTATTCAGCTCTATATCTGCGTGATTTCTCTTCCATCTAATGTTATCTGAATTTCTGCACCTAAAATAACATCATTTAATTTAATTGTACATTTAAGTGTATTCTGTTTCTTTGATATTAACATGACTTTTGTCTTCATATTATTCAAGCTAAGGCCAATTTTTCCATTTTCTACAGCCACTGTATCTATAATTTCCTTTAGAGCCCTATGGTTTGTTGCTATCAAGACAGTGTCATCAGCAATAAATAAATTATTTATGTTATGTGTACCCATCAGAATAAACCCATAAAATAAGGGGGCTGCGTGGTCTCGAGGTATAGTGTCCGCCTCGAGTGCTGGAGGTCCCGGGTTCAAGCCCCGTGATGACCGGGATGTTTTCACGTGGACTTCTAGTAATAAAATTTCCCCTGGTCTCTGGGTAGTGAGATCGGACTCTCATGTGTATTGTTGCGCACGTAAAAAATCCCTTGACAGTTGGAAATTGAAAAAGAGTAGCCTAACGGCGCTGCCCGGGCAAAATTCCGAGTTAAAAATCTACCTAAAGTACTTTCAGGATCCTCGCCGGTGCTACGGAATTCGTGCACTGAGCTGAGTTTCTCCAGACTCATATTTGAGTTAGGAGGAAAACAGAGCACTTATGGGTGGCACCCGTGTGCCGTGATGTTGATCCTTCGACTAAACTAAACTAAACTACCCATCAGAATTCGTAGCATATTTTCTGTAGATCTTTTTATATGTTCACTATACAATGAAAACAAATCAGGAGACAATACACAACATTGTCTGAAGCCCTTCTTTATGCAGTGAAATGTTCCTACCAAGTTGTTGATTCTTATGGCTGCTGTCTGCTGCCAATATCTGTTGTTTATTATTCACAAATCTTTATACTACGTGTTGAATGTTCTAGTAGTTTGGTTATTTCCTCTTGTTTCATATTGTCAATCGCTTTTGCGTAGTCTTTGAAGCATAAAAACAGATAAGTTTTTACTTATATCGTATTCCTCTTTTTAACAGTCCCTCACAATATATATATATATAACTAAGATAATGCATACAGATAAAACTACTATGGAGAAAGAAATATACATTAATGGGAGAAAATTGGAGGTGGTGGAAAATTTTGAATATCTTGGGTCATTGATTACGAATAATGGTGACACAATGAAAGAAATTAAACGGCGACTATCCATTGCTCTTCAAAGACTAAAACAGATGAATAAATTATTGTGTGGGACAGACAGAACTACAAAAATCAGATTTTAAAGAGCATGCATCTTTCCCATTGCAAGATACGCCTGTGAGACATGGACACTTACTAAACAAGCTGAACAGCGCATACATGCCTTTGAATATAAATGTTATAGACGAGTTCTAAGAATATCTTGGGTAAAGAAAAGAACAAATGCATCCATACTTCAAGAGTTGAATATTGAGGAGGGATGGCTATTAAAGACGATAAAACAAAGAAAATTGAAGTATTTTGGTCACTTGAAACGTCACGAAAGTTTGGAGAGAACAATAATGGAAGGGTATATGCCTGGGAAGAGAGGAAGAGGAAGGCCAAAGAGAAGATGGGTGCAGGATGTGGCGGATGATCTCCAGATGGGTGTATCAGACGCGGGACATCTTGCTTGTGATCGAGAAGTTTTCCGGAAGGTTGTTATGGGAGCGAGGTTCTGCAAAGGACATGCTACTGAATGAATGAATGAATATATATATATATATATATATATATATATATATATATATATATATATATATATATATATATATATATATATATATATATAGAGTATTGTTTGTGCCTTTTCCCTCTACAAACCTACATTGTTCACCATTACAATTATTTCTGGTTTAATCTTGTTTCTTATTCTTCTCATAATTATTCTCAGTCACAGCTTTGTTAAGTGACTAACAAGACTTAATTTTCGATGCTCTTCGCATTATAAAGCTCCTGATTGCTTTGGCAGAGCCATAAAGCTGAATATTAATTTGTCACTAGGAAAAAAAAGTACCCATTATTATAGATGCCATTTAGACATATTGTCAATGATTTGATTCCAAAATCTCAAAGGGCCTCAATTTTCCGTAACGTAATGTTGTATGTAAGGATGCCTTTCCCTTCTTCGTGTTGTATAGTGCACTTTAAATTTCTGCAGCAAGTATAGATGGGCATTTGTCATTGTCTTGAATATTTGCATCAGACCGCCTATAATCCTACAGCCCTTCGAGAAATTCTGCCAATATATTAACTAACTTATCCCATTAAGATTGCCAGGCAGTGTGCAAATGACTACTGGATCAAGTTAAGTGTTTTTAAAAATGTTTTGCATATCCTTTACAGGACATCGCTGTCATCATCAGCATCTTTCAGCTGATTGTTGATTTCTTGGCAAGATTACGCTCAGTAGTTTGCCATTGCTTTCTCAGCGACCGGCTCCATACTCTCATAAGTCACTGGAGCGACTCGAAACGCTTCCAATTCTCGTGCGCTCACGTCAACCACGAGAGTATTCGGGGTTACGGAGAAAGCTGCTAATCCCTCGACCAGGGAGCCTGTCAAGTTATGTGAATCCATTCAAAATGCAAGTGATAAGGGAAGCATCAGAAGCATGTATGAAGGGATAAAGAAAGCCTGTGGTCCAGTGATCGAAAGAAGTGCACCACTGAAAACCTTGACTGGAGAAATCATCACTGATAAGAAACAGCAGATGGACAGATGGGTAGAGCACTATATTGGAGCTTTACTCAAGTGAGACCAAGCTAGCGGATGATGCCCTCAACGACATAAAGGCCCTGCCAACTCTTGACCACATGGACACACTTCCTACCATAACAGAAGTTAAGTGTGCTATAAATGAACTTGCATCTGGCAAGGCTCCAGGTAAGGAAGGGATTCCAAGAGAGGTTATCAGTAGTGGGCACAACACACTCACTCTAAAAATCCACCAGCTAATAGAGCTATGCTGGCGAGGAGGACAGGTCTCACAGGATTTCAAAGCCTCAGGAATCATAACACTGTACAAGAACAAGGGCGATCGGAGCGACTGTAACAACTATAGAGGGGTATCTCGCTTCTGTGTATTGCTGGGAATGTATTTGCGCAGAATTGTTCTACGCAGACTTCAAGTCCTGGGAGATCAAGTCTACCCCGAATCATAGTGTGGCTTCCGACAGAATCGGTCTAACATTGATATGATATTCTCATTGCGACAAATGCAAGAAAAATGCCGTGAACAGAATCAGCCACTGTTTATTGCCTTCAGTCGTTAGGGTCTGTTCAAGGCACTAAAGAAGATTGGCTGCCCACCAACTCTTCTGTCCATTGTGAAATCGTTCCACACAGACATGAATTATATAATCAAGTTTGATGTTGCAACTTCAGAAGAGTTTGAAATAAAGAATAGAGTTAAGCAAGGTTGTGTACTAGCTCCCACCCTCTTTGGAATATACTTTTAACTTCTACTGAAATATGCCTTTCGTGATCAGGATGGCGGTATATACATTAACTCACGCTTAGATGGTGGCCTCTGCAATGTTCAGAGATTGAAAGCCAAGACCAAAATTAGGAGGGTACTGATCAGAGAGTTGCTTTTTGCAGATGATGCTGCAATTACGACCCACTCCGAGGAAGAATTACAACGTCTACTATCTGCATTCTCCAATGCTTGTTCTGAATTCGGTTTAACAATTAGCAAAAAGACGACACAAATTATGTCACAAGGCGCACATGGGATACCATCAATCTTTATTGACGACGCCGAACTAGAGACAGTAGACCATTTTACATATCTTGGATCAGTGGTAAATAGCAAATTATCCCTAGATCAGGAAATAAACCTCAGGATTGGTAAGGCAGCAACAACAATGAACAGGTTAAGATACAGGAGTTTGGGAGAACATGATGTTTACTGCCAAAACAAAAGTCCTTGTCTATCAAGCCTGTGTCATTAGTACTCTTCTTTATGGCAGTGAAGCCTGGACAGCTTACTCACACCAAGAGAAACGTTTAAACAGCTTTCATATGCGGTGTCTGCGAAGAATACTTGGTATTAAGTGGCAAGACAAAATCACAAATACTGAAGTATTGGAAAGATCAGGTTGTGTGACGGTTTATTCCATGCTCAGTCTTCGTAGACTTAGATGGATAGGACACGTCAGGAGGATGGATGATGGTAGAATACCAAAGGACACCTTTTTTTGTGAATTACAGGTGGGCAGGAGATCTCAGGGTCGGCCTCTACTACGATTCAAAGATGTGTGTAAGCGGGACATGATTGATACACTCATTGACAAATCACATTGGGAGCAAGTCGCCGCTGAACGTGTTGATTGGAGGGCAATTACCAGAAATGGAATAAAGACAAAGGAGAAAATTATTACAGATAAGTCACACACCGAGCGTGTGACACGTAAGATGGTGCATGATGGTGAAAATGACCATGTGTTCACATGCATCCACTGTGGATGAACATATACAGCGTGAATTGGCCTTATCAGTCACATTAACCATCGCCATAGGTTGTAGTTATTAACCTTTTGAAGCACAATGTAACAAACTATCGTCTGTCAAGACGGCAAGGTGCCAATGCCAATGTTATCCCATTACTATTGCACCATTCCTCGATTTTAAACATCCAATGGTATTGCGCGTTTTCCCGCCTGCTAGTGTATCTATTGCCGGCTTCGTGGCTTAGTGGTTAGCGACGTTTCTCCGTAATCTCGTATACTCTCGTAAGAAACGTGATGACGGTGAGAATCAGCAGTGGTTCGAATCGCATCGGTAACTTACGGGGTATGTGAGCCGGCCGCTCAGAAAGCAATGGCAAACTACTGAGCGTAATCTTGCCAAGAAATCAACAAACAGCTGAAAGATGCTGATGTTGACAGCTATGTCCTGTAAAGGATATGCAAACAAAAAAAAAAGTGTATCTATTCGTTGATACATAGAACGTGAGTCTTTTCCAGAGTTTATCCCAATTTCCTTGCATTGTCGATTCAGCCTGATTTTTTTAAAAAGCCTATGTGTATTTGTTTATTATTTCTTTACGTATTCTATTAGATTCTCCTCAGTTTTTCTTTTCTTTTTTCAATAATTATCTGCACAATTTCATGTCCTATCCATATCCGTATTTGCGATTCTTCGTTTAGGTGGAATATTTCTTTGTATGTCTGTTGGATTGATTCCCGCAACATACCCTAGTGTTCATCAATAGACTGTGTTATCTCCATGGCATTATATCTGTTTTGTACAGCAACATTGTACCTTTTTCTAATTTCCTTGTCTGTGTTAAATAATGCTAGACCTAACTTGATGTTCTTTGATGTCTTCTTCATAGGTTTACGTTTCTGCAACTGGCACATGATGATTATATCCATTTGCCCCTGGTCTAGTCTTGCTCCTACTAAACAGCTTATGAATCTCTTTATAATCAAGATGTAGTCAATTTGATTGCGGATATTATCCTCAGGGCTTTTCTACGTTCATAATCATCAAGGACGATGTTTGAACCAGGTGTTATCATTTCAGGATATTCTGCCCACGATATTAATCTGTCACATCTATCATTTCTATCACCTCAAGCCAACAGTCACGCAGCTCACTTTTTCGTGCCGACTTTGACAGTGACGTCTTGAGTATCAATGTTATCGTAAAATGTGTGCACTTGTGTTGTGAAGCATGATTAACAAGAGATGAATAAAACGGGGGTTTCCCCTTGAATTTCGCCGTTTTGTGTAGGGTTTGACTCCGATAGCCTTTTTCTAAAAAGACAGACCCTTGCAGGATCTGTCTTTTTAGGCAAATCCTAGCGGAGTCAAACCCTGCACAAACCCTTGCAGGATCTGTCTTCTTAGACAAATCGTAGCGGAGTCAAACCCTGCACAAACCCTTGCAGGATCTGTCTTTTTAGACAAAGGCCAGCGGAGTCAAACCCTGTACAAATCGGCGGAATTCAAGGGGAAATTCATAAGGCACAATGAGATCCTAAAAGATCATTAACTTAATAATGACAAAATAACAAATCATAAAATGCACTTATTCATGAGGAATAGGGTAAAATTATTTAACTCGTCCCAGCACAAAATAGGACCGGGAGTCTTCGTGGCAAAGTGCTCAAACCGTCTGCCTTGCGTACCGAAGGTTGTGGGTTCGATTCCGGGCTGCGTCTTTCGGTTCACGAGTGCAATTTTCTCGGAGAATTCTTGGGGTCGTCGCTGGAGATACGGAGTTCGTGTTTTGTGGGACGCTTTCGGTAAGCTGGCCAGTGGAAAGAGGCCGAGTAATTTGGGATAAAACCCGGTGCAATGAAGTCGACCCTCTCGACCTTTAAGATTTGTTTTAAAAAGACAAAATAGGACTAAAATAGAATTAAAGAATCGCTACTTCGGATATTATGGTGATGATTTAACATATTGTAGCTAATTGCGAGGCAAAGAAAACAATCTTAATACATAGAGGGTGACCTTAAAACACACAGAGAACTAGACTCATATGAATATTATGTGAAGGATATGAACGGAATGAATGAGATGGCACAGAGAGGGTCGTGGTGGGCGTTAGTTGAGGTCCATCCTCCACTGGAGAATAAAGGGCCGAAGAGGAAGCAGAGAAAAACAGAAGAAAAAGCAAAAGAAGTGGTGGTAGTAGTAGTAGTAGTAGTAGTAGTAGTAGTAGTAGTAGTAGTAGTAGTAGTAGTAGTAATGGTAGCAGTATTAGAAGCAGTAGTATTAGAAGAAGGAGAAATAGCAGCAGCAGCAGTAGCAGCAGTAGCAGTAGTAGTAGTAGCAGTAGTAGTAGCAGCAGTAGCAGTAGCAGTAGCAGCAGCAGTAGCAGTAGTAGTAGTAGTAGTAGTAGTAGTAGTAGTAGTAATAGTAGTAGCAGCAGTAGCAGTAGTAGTAGTAGTTGTAGTAGTAGTAGTTGCAGTAGTAGTAGTAGTAGTAGTAGTAGTAGTAGTAGTAGTAGTAGTAGTAGTAGTAGTAGTAGTAGTAGTAGTAGTAGTAGTAGTAGTAGTAGTAATAGAAGAAGAAGAAGAAGAAGAAGAAGAAGAAGAAGAAGAAGAAGAAGAAGAAGAAGAAGAAGAAGAAGAAGAAGAAGAAGAAGAAGAAGAAGAAGAAGTAGAAAAAGAAAGGCGAATAATTTATGTACTCACAACTATTTTTATTTAGTAAACTTGCGTAATATTTGTCTTTAGAATGTATAGAGTACTCCAAATAATCATTGTAATTGTATGATGTTGCATAAAACAACCTATCTACCTTATTTATTAACTTATACGTAACGCATTCTTCTTAATTCTTCAAGCGATTTAATCTTTCTAAACTTTACATCTTGCCAATTATTAAATATAACATTCTCCACATTTTCTTGTATATTTATTATTTAATCATTTTATGTTTATCGCGACAGAACTTTTAGCATTATCTATTTTGTCTTCTTCTTTTCATCCACCATTAATATATATCTTTCTGGCGTTTTAATGTAAATGTTATTAACTTTAAGTAAGACATGTTGTTTCTTGAATTGAATGTTTTCTTTCCCATAATCCGTTCTCTAATGTCAATAACACATTTCCATTTTCATATTTCCTAATGGATGTAACGGTTTGTTAATCACAGACGTCTGCAGAAAATTACCTGATCCCTTTTTTATATATGTATATCTGTAAAGCCGGTGGGAACGAACGAACGAACGAACGAACGAACGAACGAACAAACAAACTTTATTTTCAAATGGTTAAGAATTGGACACGCAGGCCTGTCTAAGAATCTGACCTTATCTTTTTCCCCCCTAAATTATTTCACCCATACATCACTTATAAGGCTAATCGAGGACAAAAACAATATCAATATATGCATTATAATAAAAATAGTTGTATATCCTTTACAGGACGTCGCAGTCAACCCAAGCCCTTTTATGCTGTTTGTGATCTCTTGGCAAGTTTACTTTCAGTAGCTATATGCATTGTACAGGGAAATAAAGTGTTAAAACATCTGCTAATATTAGTTACTAAAGAGACAATTTTGTTAGCAATGGAGACACACTGTACTATAAATTTGCTCTTATACTAGGGGTTTAATATTATTATTATTATTATTATTATTATTATTATTATTATTATTATTATTATTATTATTATTATTATTATTATTATGATTATGATTATTATTATTATTACTGTTATTATTATTATAGGGTTATTATTAAAAGAGTGGCATAGAGGTGTAACGGCCACCTCGAGAGATGGGGGAATTGTGTGTTCACGACACTTTGATTAATTAAATGACTAAAAAGTACAGGGTCCACGTCTAGCGAACAACATGATTGCATGATTGGGGGTGGTGGATGGGGGTGGGGTTGCAGGAAAAGAAAAAAAAGGGGGGGGGGGGATCCATCTCTTGAGGACGAAATGGCTAAAATGTAGAGGGGCCAATTCTAGGGAATTAAATGGCTATGAGGTAAGGCCACCACCTCCAAAGAACGAAATGACTAAAACGTACAGAGTCCATCTCTAGAGGTCAAAATGATTAAGAGGTACGGGATGGAGAGAAATGGAAGAGCGTAAGGAATCTACCTCTAGTAAATGAAACAGGTAAATGTTACGGGGTCCATCTCTAAGGAACGAAAGCACTAAAACCTCTAGTTGTTGATATGGATTTAGTTTCGAGCTCTCTTTTGATTTTCATATTCAGTAATGCCTTTTATCTTCTTCGACCATCCATTATATTATACCACATGTAGATGTTACACGTAGATGTTATTTCTCAGGTATTAGTCAGATATGGCTGAGCTACTGTATAACAGTAGACGGTACTACCTGCTTTCTGTTAGCGCTTAATGTTGGCGGCGCTCACCAAACCCGATTACCCTAAATTGTGCCAAAGGCTTCGGGTCGAAGAGCGCAACTGGGAGGGTGCAAACCATTTGTTAATGCGAGGAAATACAAACTAAAGACTAAATGTCATGTCATGGCAGGACAGGCCAGTCCTTGAGCCTTGGCTGGCAGACGGACTGTTAAAGCACTAATTTGCTCTTCCGGCAGTCTCTGCAACTTGTGTTGTTTAGGATATACTGGTGTTATCTTTCCTCTAAAGCAGTGTTTCCCAACCTTTTTTGTGCTATGCCCCACCTAAGCCTTTCTAAAATTCTTATCCCCCCCGCCCTGCCCCGCCCCACCCCGCCCGCCTCGCGCCCCCCAACATATACAGTATTTGTAATATTCAAAAATTGAAATGTTTACTAAAGAAACTTGATTGATAGGTTTTAGGAAGAAATCACTTGGAAATTATTGAGCAAACACAGTAAGTAAATTTCCAAAACATATAATGGAGAACTGAAATTCAAGTACAAAATAATTTTAATGAAAGATTTTTTCATATTATTTTAATTATTAGTAATTATTTATTATTTAAATTTAGTGAGATCCTTGCGCTTGATGCTTGATGCAAATAGATCTTATGTCAGGTTCCAATTTAGTTAACTTCAGTCTCAAGTCTGCCCATTTTGTTATATCCAGCCGATTTCTTCCATTTTCGAATTGCCCCCCCCCCCTTAACAATCGAATTGCCCCCCTGTGGGGCGTGGGCCCCACGTTGGGAAACACTGATCTAAAGTAAATAATCTCAGAAAGGGATCGTGCTACATGGGCAATACATGGTGTATACAATTAAACACAGGCTTTGTACTAAGGAGAGATCACATTCGCTACCGCCATGGGTTGTAGTTGTCATGCATTTTTGAAGCATCGTAAAACAAACTATCGTCTCTCATAATGGTAAGCTGCCAGTCAGTCTACACTCGGTAATCTATACCTCTACCTCTGCATCCATGTGTTCAAAGTAA
This sequence comes from Cepaea nemoralis, assembly GCA_014155875.1. Lineage (NCBI taxonomy): Eukaryota > Metazoa > Mollusca > Gastropoda > Stylommatophora > Helicidae > Cepaea > Cepaea nemoralis. The sequence continues at coordinate 40,888 of JACEFZ010024359.1, read as the reverse complement.
TTCCTTCTTCTACTGCCTCTCAATGGAGCATAGAACCTCAACCATCTCACGCCAAGCACTTTGTAGACAATGCTATGACAGCTTGGAATGTGTAGCTATAGTCTTGTATGAGATGAGTAGCCGGTCTCATTTCAGCCTTCCTTAACCGCCTCTTATGACATGGTTGTAATTGACAGTGTTATTATTCTTCGCTTTTATTATGGACCCCAATAACATACGGGCATCAGTGTAACTAATCCATGTATGTTTCGTTGGATGTCACGATATAAACATTTAGGTAAGTTGAGTTGAGTTGAGTTGAGTCAAGAACCGACATCACTGCACTCAGGACATTCCCATACGTTCTCAGTCCCCTCGTTCAACAGCCAGCGAAGAGTCATACTACTAATCGTTCCCACCGCTATCTGATTAAATGTTCTTCTGGTCTTCCCTCTCAGTTTAGAGATTCTTCCAGAACCCCTGCCGATCCCCCGCAATTACATTTAGGTAAACGACATAGCAAATATGTGAGCCGAGGTAGAATAGTGGCTAGACGCTCGCTAGCTGGTACGGCGAGTAAGGGTTCGATCAACATCAGGGCTGATTGGCATGGTTATAATTGAACTGAACTGAACTGCCAGGTCGACACAGCCAAAATGGGTATCATGAGAAGTAAAGGCGGTAGTTGTTACTTGCATATATTTTACATGACGTCGCTGTCAACTGACGGGGACACGCAACTAATCTCAGGGTATACCTACGTCAGAGTGTCTACTACGTCAGAGTACGGGGTCAGCTACCATTTTGCCAACGTCTTTACCAGGGGAATTCAACATGGCCACTTCGTATGTTTGTCGACTTTTACTTACGGCAAGTATTTATGTTGAGTGCTTGTCCGCCACGCAAAGACCTAAGACTGAACTATCGCCAGGGAGGGCAATCTACCATCAGCCATGTGTGCCAGGCCACCTTGGCTCTGCCAGAGCGCAGATCCACTAGAGACAGTAGAGATTTTCCCCAGCAGCCACTGAGTGGGTGCTTCCAAACGATCTGCACTCTACTATACTTATTGACAGTGAGTGACGGTGTGTCACTTATCTACCCGGCCACACTAGAGACATTGGGACTTTTACTGAAAGTGTTGGCACGACTTCAACGTAGTCACCGAAGAGAGGTTCCAGGAACAAGTTCGTCAGAACATAACCCTCCACCCTTCCGGAGAAGAGGAGATCTTGACTGGAGGACTGGATACACGCGGTGAGGCCTGTTACCGATGACTTGTGGCGCACTGCAATGGGCCTTTCCAATGATGACACTTACTCCTGAGGCTACTCTGGCGCTTCTTTGTCTGGACATTCCTAGCAGCCGCTAGGTCTATCTCATCCTCATCACCATCATCATCCTCAATTGTACAATACACACAGTTGTTGCCATAGATAGATACCAGAGTTGAGTCATGCATTCGGGATAAAGTGTAATAGGGTCACGTCCAGTGGTTGAGTGAAAGAGAGATAGGTATCCAGAGGCTGGTGAGGATATCGTAAATTGAAGTCACCTATTTACCAATCTGAGGACATCCCGTAGTTAAGGTGTGGTAGCAGTTCCCTTCACGCCAGGGAGTGTTGCTACATTATTTGTAGTCAAATGCGCATTGGACATAATTTTATAGACCAATCGACACTCGGTGGGTGATGAGGTCGGTATCACACAGACTGCATTTGCTTCCAAAGACATTTCCTGGCCCTCATGTTAGGTCGATTTGAGAGACAGGTCAGTTGTACAAATTCGAAACCGTTCTGATGCGGATCTGACCCACGGCCACCGATACGTCAGGCGAGAGTCGAGCTGCTAGGCTACCATGGCAATCTCTTCTAAACATTTTTTTTTTTGCATATCCTTTACAGGACATCGCTGTCAACACCAGCATCTTTCAGCTGCATGTTGATTTCTTGGCAAGATTACGCCCAGTAGTTTGCCATTGCTTTCTGATCGGCCGGCTCACATACCCCGTAAGTTATCGATGCGATTCGAACCACTGCTGATTCTCACCGTCATCACGTTACCGACAAGAGTATACGAGATTACGGAGACAGTCATAACCTCTAAGCCACGAAGCCGGCTCTTCTAAACATAGAGGTTTGTAATTGTCTGTCTACTGGACAATACAACCAGCCACCTGCCAAGATCCAAGGAACAAAGAAAACGTATTAAGGTTATCAGAAAGGATTGCGTCCGCCTATTAACGTTCTTTTGACCTTGCCATGGGGGAAATAAGAGTAAATTACATGGCCTGACAAGATAATGGGTGAACAAGGTTAACGATGCCACAGTCAGGATAATTGTACAATGTGATCTCGAGTTATAGATAGCTTAGATAAATATGAGACCATGCCTCCTCTTTTTCTTCATCCTCTTCTTCTGCTTCTACTTTTCTTCCTCCTCTTCTTCATTTTCGTCTACTGCAGCTGCTGCTGTTGTTGCTAACGAGATCGCGGCAGTCGCACATGTACGATTCTGTTGATTGATTATTACTCCTTTGTTTCTTTGTTTTTCATTCTGCGTCCATCTCTAGTCCATAACTATTTTTCCGGCCTGGTATACACATATAATTTGCACAGTTAATGACCAACAAGTTTCAAGGCAAGCCAGTTTTTACACAGAAAAAGAAACAGGAGGCAAGTAGCAAACTTGTGGCAGAGATGGTAAAGATGATTCTAGAGATGGACGCAGAATGAAAAACAAAGAAACAAACCCGGCGGACTAGTCCTTCTGACAATTTCTTCCTTCTCTTATTAATCACATTAAACTGCACTCTAAAGAAGATCTTTCCAAATAGGATAATACTTACTCGGCCAGTAGGCCAGAGCTTATGCTGAGCGAATTATCTGTTTAACACTGCAAATCCCTCAGCTTATATTTATGTCATATTTGCAAAGTCAACACTGAGGCTACAGAATGATGACAGGACTCCGTGCTCAATTAGAACACAAAGAAACCATATGGTTGTTAAGCAAATCTGGTACAGGATGTTACAATTGGTTCACAAGTGACAAATCAACCTACACATTCACAAATTCTCTAGCATGTCTGTTGTGCTGGATAACGCTAGATTCTATCACTGGTTCTGTTTTGCGATAGCGTCAAGAACCTACTTAGCTTTTGTAGGTCTCTTCTCGACGATCGACTCTCCTGCAGCAGTCTAGTTTGTTATCTACGTTTGGTTACTTTTGAGTTTTACTAAGTATTGCCAAGTGTTGGGACCTCACTTCCACGATGTAGGTCAGCATGGCCGAATGGATAAGAACGCGCGTTCTTAAACATCAGGTGTGTGTGTGTGTGTGTGATATCGAGGTAAGCGGTTCAACTCCTACACCGGACAGTTGGACTAAAATGTTGACTTGTCGTCATTAACTTAGGGACTTACTGACGAAAATTACACGTACCTTTGAAGTCGGAGGAGGTTCGACTGATGGCGAGGGACACTGTTAGTAGGGTTAGTAGGGAAAGCTAATCCACATGCAAAATTCAAACCAGTGCTACTAGAAGTAGTGTGTATGGACTACGCTTAAATTCAAAGTGCGCGAGCGGAACAAAAAAGCTTTCACGATCAGTGACTGAATTTCCAAAGCTCTTTTCTATGTTGTAATTTTCTATAGAGTAGCATAATGATTTGTAACCTCTTTCCACCGTTGCATCGACATGTACGTTCACCTGTACTCATAAGGATTCAATGCGTATTGCTTATTATGCGTGGGTAATGCATTCTTACAGTAAACTATATATGCCTGATGTTTATGCACGCGTACTTCTCTGTCATAACACATCGTTTTTCTGTCGGGAGTCTTTAGAATTTCTTTCACCTTCCCAGTGTCGCGTTCTTAAAACCTGGAGTTTCATTACATGGGCTATCGGTCGTATAGCCTCACTAGAAAACCTTATAAGGCCCTTAGTGATAGCATTACCGTGGTATTAGTAATTTGTGGACTATATAGTCTTCACCATTATTCTATATTCTCTGTTTTCTCTTCCTATAGATCACGTAATCAATACTGCACTTGTCTCTCTAGCAGAGAGCCAACGTATACCTCACTTCATTTATAATTGCTCATTGATTCCCATGGCAATACATTCTGCACGATGAGTGGGAAGACTTCATGCAGCACTTCAAGTCCTACTCTTGAAACAACACGTGGGAAACATCAGCTCTAAGCTGTTGGCATCATGAGAGCCACTAAATAGATCATGGGAAATTGAAACCTAAGGCGATGTAGCACTAGAAATAGTGCGCTGATTTGCCAAGGCAGCGGAACTGATTTAATATCAGTTAAGGAGAGTTTGCTTCCTGATTGTAGAAAGGGTACCTGGGGTCTGAATGGGAAGGTAAAGCCACATTAAAGAGATGGTCACGTAATCGTATGCACTTGTGATAGAGGGCATGTGAAGTTCTATTACTTATCACCATTAGTCAGTATGATACCTTCATTCTTTACTCCATTATTTACAATAGATAAGTGTTACATAAGAATGATAAAAATACATTGGCTAGGCATAATTAGGAAATAATTTGAAAAAGGCTAAAACACAATTTCAACCTATTACAGACATCAAAGTGAGGCAGTGAAACATAAACAGATGAATTCAGACCACCATTACATGTCGTAAATGATAGAAATAAATGGCAACATCGTAACATAAAGAAAAGGTATATTAGAAGCTATGGAAGGTATATTGGGGAGAAATGCATAAAGCTATTAGAAAGAACACTGTTAAAAAAAATTTAACCCGAAAATAGAGAGCATTAACACGCTAAAACTGTCTTCTGGCCGTGGCATAATGGATTCATTCCACACGTCGGTCAGCTGAACTTAAGTGTTCTTGACTTGGGGAACACAAATTACAAGTACCTCAGAAGTCGGAGGAGGCTAGCCTGATGACGTTGGGCACTGGTAATAGAAAAAGCTGACCCTCACCCTCAAGCAAAATAAGCTCAGTGCACTCACTTCTAGTTACAACTAATAGTAGTGGTAGCACTTGTATGCACTACTGTCCTGTTCAACGCTATCGAACCTAAAAAACAAACAAACAAACAAACATACCCGAAAGTGTGGAGAGAGAGAGAGGGAGGGCGATAGGGAGAGAGAGAGAGAGATAGAGAGGGAGAGAAAGAAAAAGAGAGAGACAGACAGAGAGAGAGAGATAGAGAGGGAGAGAAAGAAAAAAAAAAAAAAAAAGAGAGAGAGAGAGAGAGAGAGAGAGAGAGAGAGAGAGAGAGAGAGAGAGAGAGAGAGAGAGAGACATAGACAGAGAGAGAGAACCAAAACCTTTCTCGGGCAACTACGACCAACAGCACACAAAATCTGAAGACAAAGAAATCACCAAGCTATAACGATATACAGTCAGAACTAATCCAGACAGGAGGAGAAGCATTCGTACCTATCTACTAAGCCCTATGTCTGAAGATCTGGAATATCGCTGCCTGGCCCAAAGCGTGAAAAAGAACAACATACATTCCTGTCTCAAAGAAAGAGCATTCTGATTTGTGCACCAACTGTTCTAAATAAGTAAAGGATCAGTTTCACGCCTTGGGTTATTAGAAGTTCTAACTCCATATTTTCGTAGACCAGTCGGTAATGGATGGGTGATATGGTCAGTATCTCACCGGCCGCCTTTACTGCCCAGGACATTACCTGGTAGCCATGTTAGGCTAGGTTGGCCATGAGAGTCCAGGTCAATGGTGAAAACCGCCTCGGTGAGGATTCGAACACATAACCACCTGACCGGCAGACACGCGTACTGACTACAACGCTAGAGCGGCCCTACCAACTAATGTACTATTGCACTAATCAATATTGCTATGAAAATCCTTGTGTGTACCATTATGAGGGAGCTTGGCAGCAATTAGAATATGAATGACAAGAAGTACCGACAACTTAAGACAGGGCAGAGGTGAATGTAGGTAAAGAGACATATTGGGTACATGTGATTAGACACACCTTTTTAGATCAGTCGGTATTCACTAAATATCATGCAGGTCGATTTGTTTCCCTATACATTTCATGTACCCCTTTTAGACTAGATCAACCTAGCGACCAGGTCACCAAAAAAAAAAAAAAACATGAAAAATCCAGTAGAAGATACCAAAGGCGGTAAGTTATTACAGCCAAGCTGAGACGTGAGGACAGGAAAGGATAGACAGCAATCGCCGTAAAAACCACTTCCAACAAATCATCATCACATTGGGCAGTAAGTTCTGAGAGTGGTCAAATGGGATGGAAAAACTGAAGGGCAGTCAATTGATAGATGGACATGCCTACAGAGAAGACGAGCTGAGGATTATGTGCATCGGGAAAGGTTTGAAGATTATGCTTGAACAACTGCTATTTAAAGACACAATACCAGGTGGAAATGCACATGCAAGGGTGCTTGAGTCTACATTCGAGTGTGGTTCTAGCCCAGAAGGACTCACGATCAGCATCTACACCCTCACAACATTTGCTGACAATGACGCAGGAAAGAACAAGCGCAGAGAGGACCGGGAGTTAAACGTACATGTTTAGAGTTTGGTCTGTGTCGGTTCGGTTCTGGAGGCGGATAGCACTTCTGATTACAGGTTCACATTCAGAACATTGAAGTTGTCAAGATCTCAGAAGTGTAAGCAGCTTTCTGTTAGCACGGTGTGTACTAGTTTCAATAACACAGATTATGCAGTGACACTGTTGTTCCTATCGTCAATTGTTGTATTTTCGGTCTGTTGTGCTTTGTGCGACGCTTTCCGCGCTGCGGAAAGAGACCGAGCCATAAACGGCCAAATTACCATACGATGAAGGCAATAAACAGTGGTTGATTCTGTTAACGGCATTTTTCTTGCGGTGGTGTACTAGTTTCAATAACACAGATTACGCAGTGACACTGTTGTTCCTATCGTCAATTGTTGTATTTTCGGTCTGTTCGTACCTACGTGACATGTGCATCAATGTTGTATTACATATCGTTAGCTAGAAGGTATAGGAAATTATAATGCAGGACAATACTTCTGCTGCATTCACCTGACAAGATGCATCAAAATATGCCAGGCAATAAATCGTACATCATATTTTTTTGTTTGTTTGGCTTCTGCATTCAAATATTTGTTTACGTCACATGAACAATCTGTATGTAGACCGAAGTTGTCGCGATGACGCGCATCAGCCGCAAGCCATATTGTTCTTATAATGAATGTCGCAATGTCGGTAATTTCGTTATAACGGATGACACTGTACCAGAGCGGATCAATGAAAACCATACCAACAGCATTTACTTGAGAAAGAAAATATGAAATGCGGCATAACTGAATGCTTAATGCATATACAGCTAACAACAAAACATTATCATAACCGAATGTTTTATACATATACGGCTATCAACAAAACACCTAAAAGAAAGTCGACAGGGTCGACTTCATTGCACCGGGTTTTATCCCATATGGCTCGGTCTCTTTCCGCAGCGCGGAAAGCGTCGCACAAAGCACAAATTCCGTAGCTCTAGCGACGACCCACAGGAACCTCCGAAAAATTTAACTTTTGAATCGAAGGACGCGGCCCGGAATCGAACCCAGAACCTTCGGAACGGCTTAACTACTTCGCCACGAAGACTCCCATCATACAATGAATATGAAATGTTTAATACATATATAGCTATCAATATAACACCATTAAATGTTTAACACATATATATCTATCATGAACTGCTTAATACGTATATAGCTATCATGAACTGCTTAATACGTATATAGTTATCAAAATAACACAATGAACTGCTTAATACATATATAACTATCATAAACTGCTTAATACATATATAGCTATGATGATATATACTGAAGATAGTGTAGAAGAATTTTATAATGACATAGAGGTTGCCTTAAAGAAATGTAAAAATTCAGAAATAAACATCATAATAGGGGACTTCAATGCTTAAAAAAGTCGCTTAAAAGTCGACAGGGTCGATTTCATTGCACCAGGTTTTATCCCATATGGCTCGGTCTCTTTCCGCAGCACGGAAAGCGTCGCACAAAGCACGAACTCCGTAGCTTTTAGCGACGACCCACAGGAGTCTTCGAAAATTTAACTCGTAAACAGAAGGCCCGGAATCGAACCCACAACCTTCGGAGTACGAGTCAAACGGCTTGACCACTTCGCCACAGAGACTCCCGACTTCAATGCAAAAGTAGGAAATCAAGAGGATAGATACACAGTAGGAAACTATGGTTTAGGAGAGAGAAATGAAAGAGGATACAGACTCGTGGAGTGGGCAAAAGAACAGGAAATGATTGTAGGAAACACCTGGTTTAAGCAACACCCTAGAAGATTATGGACATGGAGGAGTCCTGATAGCAGGATTAGAAACCAGATTGACTACATTCTCATTAGCAGAAGATTTAGAAACGCGCTAACAGTAGCAAAAACAGTTCCCAGTGCTGATTGTTATAGTGACCTACAGATTTACTCACAGGAACATGGAGGATAAAGTTGAAGAAAGTCAAGTATATAACAGGAAACACTAAATATGATTTGTGTACATTGAGTAATGACAAGGAAATACAAAACAAATTCAACATAGAAGTACAGAACAGATTTGAAATATTGTCTGATCTAGAGATATTATTCCAGGATGTGAATGATCAATGGGAAACGTTGAATAATTCAATCAATGTGGCTGCAGAAACAACTATTCCAAAATTAAAGAAGGTGGGTCGTAAGAAATGGATGACTGAAGAAATTTTACACCTCATGGAAACAAGACGACTCAACAAAAATAATTCTGTCAAATATGAAGAAATTCACAGACAAGTCAGAACATTATGTAAGGAGGCAAAAGAAGCATGGCTTGAGGAAAAGTGCTTAGAAATTGAAAACCAACACAACAGTCATAATTCCAAATTAGTGCACACAAGAATTCAGGAACTTACTAATAAAAGAACAAGTACATCAACAGGGTGTCTAAAAACTAAAGATGGCAAAATCATACTGGAAAAAGACCAGATTCTACATGTATGGACAGATTATGTGAAACACCTTTATGATGATATCAGAGACGAACAGTATGACATTAGATTTAATAATGAAGGACCGCCAATTTTGGAGATGGAGGTTCGAAATGTTCTTAAGCATATGAAAGCTGGCAAGGCTCCCGGTGCAGATAACATCACAACAGAAATGATTAAAGCTTTAGAAGAATTTGGACTAGAGCAAGTCACCAGACTGATGAACACATTATATGATACTGGAGATATACCTCCTAAATTATGTAACTCTGTATTTATTGCAATCCCAAAGAAATCAGGAACCTTGGAATGTGATCAACATAGAACAATTAGTATAATGAGTCACATCACAAAGATTTTGCTAAGAATTATCATGCAATGAGTGAGGAAGAAGATACAACCTGAAATAGGGGAAGAACAATGTGGGTTTGTAGAAGGAAAGAGTACAGTAAATGCTGTGTATATGCTGAGAACAGTTATTGAACGTGCTATAGAAGTAAACAAGGATATACATCTTTGCTTTATTGACTATACAAAGGCTTTTGATAGAGTTAGACATGTCAACATGGTGGATATGCTTGCAGATCTACAAATTGATGGGAAAGACATTAGACTTATAAAAAACATATATTGGAAACAACAAGCTGCAATAAGGATTGATAATGAAGTGGGACAATATCAGCCAATTAAGAGAGGTGTTAGGCAGGGATGTGTGATGTCTCCAGATCTTTTTTCCCTATACAGTGAAAATATTTTCAGAAATGTAGAGGATATAAATGGTATCAGCATTGGAGGACGAAACATCAATAACATTAGATATGCAGATGATACAGTATTAATTGCAGACAATGCGCAGGACCTGCAACAATTAGTAGATGCGGTTGTTGTACACAGTGAGCAACTGGGGTTAGAATAAAATTGTAAAAAGACTCAGGTTATGGTCGTCACTAGGAAGAAAGAAGTGCCACAATATAATATACAAGTAAATGGGAATATTCTTCAACAAGTGAATCGGTACAATTTTCTAGGAACAGTCATAACATCTGATGGGAGATGCCTTGAAGAGATTAGAACAAGAATCGCCATGGCGAAAGTAGCCTTTAGCAAGATGAAAAACATTCTGAAAAATAAAAAGATGTCAATTGAAATGAGAAAAAGAGGTGTTGAGGGGATACATAGAGCCTGTTCTTTTGTATGGATGTGAAACTTGCACAATGGGCAGTCGAGCTGAAAAACATCTGATGGCTGCAGAAATGTGGTTTCTGAGGGAAATGCAAAGAATACCATGGACAGACAGAGAAACCAATGACCAAGTACTACAGGAGACAAATGAACATCGTAAACTGATTAGAGAAATTAGACGTAGACAGTCAAAATTTTTTGGACATGTTATGAGAAGAAATGGATTGGAGAACTTGGTGACAACTGGCAAGATCGAAGGAAACAGACCAAGAGGCAGACCGAGAGGAAAATACCTGGATGGCTTGGCCACATGGCATGGACGAGGACAGGAACACTGAGCTGATCCACGACACTGGTGATCGAGTGAAATGGCGAGTCATGACCGCCCACGCTTTCCGGCATGGCACATGATTGATTGATTGATATATGCTTGGTGTGATGAAGCTGGGGAAATGGTCAACCCAACAAAGGCAACAGTAACTTGATTCTCGTTGAATAATCATATTGTCAACACTCCAACACCAACTGTAAAGCTGTGTTCAGAGACGGTGGAAACAACGCAACAAATGAATTACCTGGGGATACGGTTTGATCGAAGCCTTGCTTATAATGAGCACATAGACCAGGTGATTAACAAAGGCCAAGCGGGGTTTGGCTGAGATGCGGGTGATGGCGGCAGCAAAATGTGAGCAGCGTCATCTATGTCTTCTGTACGAGGGGCTGGTCATGTCTGTTTTTGAGTATGCAATGGCAATCCTGACTCTCAGCCGTAAGCAGATAGAAAGGATGGAAAGGATACTGAATTAAGCTATGCGCATTATTCTTTGATGTATAAGAGATACAGCATGCAGTGCGATGCGCTACCTTCTTGATTTTCCAACCATTGAAGACAGAATACAAATTTGCAGAGCACGCGCCTACCTCAGAGTTAACGCAAACACATAAAATCCACTGCATAGTGAAATTATAAAGGTGAAGGGCAGCAGGGTAAAAAGAGGACGGTCGTGGATGGGTCAAACCGAAGACATTCTTCAACAGGTGTGTTCACTTGAGGACTTAGAACCTGGCGAGGAGTGGGTACAAGTGCCAACAGATTTCTGCACATCCTTTTCAGTTTGCATCCAACTAGATAGAAAATGCAGACAAGAAAATCCGGCTGCTGTGGAGGCTGAAGTTCAAGCGTTGATTTTCGAGAATTCGCTAGACGGTGGTGCTGTCATCTACACAGATGGTTCGGTCGTCCGACATGTGAGAAGCTCATGGGCCTTTACAGCTCGGGCCGGAGGGAGAATTGTGAAGGAGGACTCTGGTGCTTTCACTGAAACCACAAGTATCCTGACTATGGAAGTCATGGCAGTAAGTAAAGCAATAACATGGCTCGAGACACAGACATTCACTAGGGCATGTTTCCTTAGCGACTCAATGAAGAAGATCAAGAGGATAGAGATGGGGTGGATCCAAAGAGAATGGTTGCTGTCTCTGGAGCGGTCTCGGCTGGCAAAGATTAGTTTCATCTTCGTGCAAGGGCATGCGGGAGTACAAGGAAATGAGCGGGCGGACAAGCTCGCAGGTAAAGCTACTGTGGAGGGCGGACGCGCCTTTGACCAGGCTGACATTCTGAATGCTCTACGAGAAGTAAGACTTTTGCGAGAACCAAGTGATGACTGTGAATCTACAACCATGGCCAGAGTGCGAGAACAGCAAATTAAAAGAGGGGTGGCCAATCAAGAGCACTACGCAGGAAGCCAAAGAAGATTGATGAACCAACACAGAACTGGTGTCGTTAGCCGCTACACGCTGCGGGATTTGCTGAGGAGGGGATCCGAGCACTTATGGACTGGATGGTTCGATGTGCAATGAGGATGATCTGTCGACTAACTAGCTATCATGAACTGCTTAATACATATATAGCTATCAACGTAACACCATGAACTGCTTAATACATATATAGCTATCAACATAACACCATGTCATGCTTAATACACATATAGTTATCTGTCATTCAACTGTCACTGTCATTTACTGCCAATATAGTACCTTGCGGTGTATGCCAGAGAGGTCTTGAGCCTGAGGAATAAAGGCCGCCTGGCTAGTGCAGTCGCCACGAACTGTGCAGTTAGAGGTTTCTTATTGCCCCAGACAGAAAAAAACACTCCACACCTTACCGAGGATTAGAACCCGGGTCTCCCGAAGGAAAATCCAGAATTCTAGCCACTCGGCCAGCCGCTTTTACCTACATATAGTTATCAACAGAAGAAAATGAATATGAAATGTTTAATACACATATAACTATCAACGTATCACCATGAATATGAAATGTTTAATACATACACAGCTATCAACATAACACCATGACATGCTTAATACATGTATAGCTAACAACAAAACACTTCCATCGTTATTTAGCGCTATCATCCGATTACACATTTAAGTCGATGTAAATACAACCATTTGCCTGTTTGTTCTAACGTTGTAACCTCCTGGGCACATTTGGATATGCTTGTTCCAATCCATCTCTTCTTGTTATCTTCCTGTTTGTAAAGTCGTATTCAACACCGCTCTTCCATCTGTTATACCTTTGAGCAATGCGCAGTTTCCTTTTACATGTCAAGCGTATTTAACTCAGTTGAGTAGCCCAGAGAAAGGAATGGAAGAAAAGGAAGTCTACATGAAATATGGTGTTCCAGTTGGCTATTATTTTAAAGGACTTAATTATATATTATCGCTTTGCTCCTCTTTATTACAAAGACTGACCGCGGTATTGATTTTATTTGTATGCTTTCAGCTTCGGTAATCATCGCCATCATCATCATCATCATCATCATCATCATCATCATCATCATCATCATCATCATCATCATCATCATCATCATCATCATCATCATCATCATCATCATCATCATCATCATCATCATCATCATCACCGTCATCATCATCATCATCATCATCATCATCATCATCATCATCATCATCATCATCATCATCATCATCATCATCATCGTCAACATATATAAAAAATACATGCACAGAAAGTGTAAATTGGTCTAAACAAATTTGAGGCTACCACCGTGTATCCACAGGCGTTGAGGCGATCGAAACGCAGGTGCTCGAGATTTGGCATCAGACCGCCTTGCTTTGGTTTTATAAAACAGTATGAGTACCGGTCGGTCAGAAACAATGGCAAACTACTGAACGTAAACTTTCAAAGAAATCCCATCCATCCAAAAATGCTAGGGTTGACTACGACGTCCTTAACGGATATGCAACTAACTAACCATATATCCAATACATCTCTAATGTCCTCATATATTCCGGCTTCTATTAGTAGAGTTTCTTTACCGACATATTTGTTAAACAGTGGATTTCACATTAATCATCATCATCATCATCATCATCATCATCATCATCATCATCATCATCATCATCATCATCATCATCATCATCATCATCATCATCATCATCATCATCATCATCATCATCATCATCATCATCATCATCATCATCTTCCGGTTTTGTCTTTAATCGTCGAAGGGTATAACTTTCACTGGATAGTGTCATTTCGTATGATTGTACAATGTCTTTAATGTCGTCAATCCATTTCCTTCTCGGGCGTCCTCTTGCTCTCTTCGCAGAGGATCGTTGATGTAGGGCCACTGCTGGTTGTTGATGGTGTTGCATTCTAACAAGATGGCCAAACCATTTGATCTTCTGTTTTTCGATAAATATGGCTTAAGATGTTGATCCCACTGTCTTTCTGATAACAGCATTTCTTATTCGGTCTAGGATTGTTGCCGGTTTCTCTGGCCGAGGGGTTACAACACTTTCTCCGTAATCCCGTTTATCACGCAGAGTCTCGTAGCGGGGCGAGAGCTGGGAGCGGTTCGATCCCTGCTGGTGACTTGCGGGATAACTGAGCCGGCCGCTCAGAAAGCAATGGCAAACTACTGAGCGTAATCTTGCCAAGAAATCAACATACAGCTGAAAGATGCTGATGTTGACAGCGATGTCCTGTAAAGGATATGCTAAACATTTCTAGGATTGTTAAGTTGGCAGCTCTCTTCAGGCATCTCATCTCACAGGTGTTGATTTTTCGTAAGTGTGATTTCGATAATGTCCAAGTTTGAGATTGGTAACATAGGGTTGGCGTAAATATGCTGTTTATTGTCTGTCATTTTTCGGACATAGGTATATTTGGGTGTTTCAATATGGGTGATAGTTGATATGTGAGTGCACTTCCTTTTTTACATCTGATTTCGATTTCTCTATCCAATCTGCCATTTTCTGTGATTATACATCCAAGATATTTGAATTCTTTAATTTGTACTGACCAATAAAAAGATATCAATTGGAACGAGAAAAAGAGTGTTGCAGTGTTACATAGAACCTGTACATAGTGTACATAGGGACATGCGGGAGTCGAGGGAAATGAACGAGTTGATAAACTGGCTGGCTCTGCGCCCCCTGTAGATGGCCAGCCCATGGATCGTGCCGATGTTATTAACGTCCTCAAAGATATGGCGAGAACAGAGGATTTTGACGCCAGTGATTCCACATCGCTTTCCAGGATGAAAGACCTGGGAGTAAGAATCGGCACAGCCAGACGCGAGAGGTACATCGGGAAAACAAAGCGCCTCGTCAACCAACACAGAACTGGCACTATTAGCCACCGGATGCTGATGCATATGCTGGGGGGAGGATCTGAGCACCTATGGACATGTCCGGAGTGCAACGAAGATACCCCAATTGATAACTAACTAACTAACTAACTAACTAACTATAGAACCTGTACTTTTTTGTATGAATGTGAAGCGTGGACAATAAGCAGTCAAGCTGAAAAACAGGTGATGGCTGTGGAAATGTGGTTTCTGAGGAAAATGCAAAGAACACCATGGACAAACAGGAAAACCAATGAACAAGTCCTTCAAGAAACAAATGAAGATCGTAAATTGATTATGGAAATTAGGCGTAGACAGTCACAATTTTTTGGACATGTTGTGAGAAGAAATGACTTTGAGATCTTGGTGACAACTGGCAAGATCGAAGGGAAGAGACCAAGGGGAAGACCGCGAAGTAAATACCTGGATGGCTTGGCCACGTGGCATGGTCGAGACAGGAACACAGAGCTGATCCACGACTCTGGTGATCGAGTGAGATGGCAGAACATGACCGCCCACGTTTACCGGCATGGCACATGATGGATGGAATTTGTTTCAGAGATGTGCCATTCATCTTTATACTTAGTGCTTCCATTATTAACGTTTCTTTAGCGACATATTTGTTAAACCGTAGGTTTAACATTGACTTTTTCATTATATACTTGTACTTCCATTCGTAGACGGTTGGATATAACGCTGGCATTGTCCTTATAATACTTGCTCTTCGACTCATAGAGTTTCTTTACCGACATATTTGTTTAATTATGGGTTTAACTTGACAATGTCCTTATATACTTGTGCTTTGATTAGTCTAGTTTCTTTACGGACACATTGTTTAATTATGGGTTTATCTTGACAATGTCCTTATATACTGGCGATTCTATTCATAGAGTTTCTTTACCTACATATCTGATAAATTATGGGCTTACCATTGACTATGCCGTTTTATACTTGCAGTTCCATTCCTAGAGTTTCTTTACCGATATATTTGTTAGAGTATGGGTTTACCATTCACAATGTCCTTATTTACTGGCTATTTTATTCATAGAGTTTCTTTACCGACATATTTGTTAAATTATGGGTTTACCATTGACAATGTCCTTGTATACTTGCACATCCATTCCTAGACTTTCGTTAAGGTGTTTGTGGTAGTCTTTTGAAGATGTCTTGCTTCGCAAAATTATGCTGTGTCCGTGCTTGATAGTATTACTCAGTTAACTTGCAGTTCTTTATATTATGGAGACTCTTCTCTTATCTCTTTCGTCTTCTTCTATGAGTGTCGACCAAAACCTGTGGATTATTTATTAAGATCTAAATTGGACATTATAATATCTGGACAAAGCAAAAACATTAAGTATAGTAGTACACTGTGTGCGTGCGTGCGTGCGTGCGTGCGTGTGTGTGTGTGTGTGTGTGTGCAGTGTTAAGACCACCACATGTTGTTGGCTAGAGTATAATAGGTACCAAGTCTTTCCCTCTCTTAGAAAAGGGCGAGAACTGAATTAGACCCTCGTCAGATCGCTCTTTTACGACTGTTAGTGTAACGCCCTTACCCTTGCACCAATACGCCCACTGGACAAAAAAAAAAAAAAAAAACGTTAATCTGTACTTACAGCAAGTTAAGAAAGCTTTACTGACTCACTGCATCAACTAACAACTTCTAAACTACATCTACGACATCGTAGGCAGCAAAGAAATCAACAATCCAAATCAACACACGGAACGTTAATTATATTTATTTTTATCTTGTTATTCTTTTAACCCTTCTGGTTGTGATTTTATTGGCAGTTTCATTTCAACAACTGCGTATTTACCTTTTCAATAAATGCTGTAGCCGGGAATAACTTATCCTCTTATCCGAAACTCTGCATTCTTAACTGTTTATCTGTGACGTGATAGGCTTGTCATGTAGAAACATCAATGATACGCATTCTTGAGAGATAAAGGTGTCAGAAATCTCATTAAAATATTACAAAATCCTCGGTCATGCTTGACTGATTTTCTGCGAGGAGCTGTCACGATACTGAACAAGAAAGGTTCTTATTTTGTGGAATTGCCCTCCACTGCCAGTTTCGTGCCCTGTTTGTTGATCATGCTGCTGCTGTTGTTTCTATTGTTCTAAGTGGTTCCAAAGCTGGTAAGTTTCCTACTTTTCGCAAACAATTCAGTATGGACTCATTCTGTACCAGGAACGGAGCCGTGGTAAGACAATGATGTAAAGTAAAGTAAAGTAAAATAAAGTAAAGTAAAGTAAAGTAAAATAAAGTAAAGTAAAGTAAAGTAAAGTAAAGTAAAGTAAAGTAAAGTAAAGTAAAGTAACGACTCTGTTCTCCACGCCTTGTAACATATTGGGAGTATGGTGAAAGTAAAAAGTACCCAATTACACACCTTTCCCACACCAAAAATTCAGTATGAACTCATTCTGCATGGAGCCGTGGTAATAAGTAAGTAAAGTAAAGTGTTGACTTCTCGTCCTTGACTTGAGGACGTAATTTACAATTAATTCAAAGATCGCGAGGAACACTGGTAATGAGGAAAGCTAATCCACAGGCAATAATCAGTCCAGTGCACTAGAAATAGTATGGACTACGCCTGATTTCAAAGCGAACAAATGCAAAAATAAATAAATAAATAAATAAATAAATAAATAAAGTATTATATGAGTGATGTGGTCAATATCGCAGCGGCCGCCTTTAATTCCCAGAACATTTTCTGGTACCTACTTTAGGCTTGGTTCACCTGGATACTCAGGGCAGTTAAAAAACAATCACTGCGTCGAGGTTCGAACATGTGAACACTTATCCCCTATATAAGCGTGTTAGCCACTGCGACTACAGTTCTCATAGCCTTCTGCTTAACCTCCCCATTTGCCACATGTTCCTGGCCCAATCTTCATAGTTGTCACACCGTTCTTTTGAGTTAATCTGTTCCAGTTGTGACACAAATTATGGCAAAATAATGGCGAGTATACTTAAAGAAATAACATTTCCGGTTCAGTCGCTTTGTTGGATTCATATAAGAGAATTTAATGAAACACATGCCCAGTTCACAACAAGGATACATATGGATAACTTGCATGTTTATATTTTCATATAATGTTTTTAATATAGTTTTATTGGTGTGTGTTTGTTGTTTCTATCCCGACGAAGGCTTTGACCGCAACGTCTGTTTTGTTACTTATGTTCTACTAAAGTTTATCGTTTACTTCTCGTTGTTTGGTTAATTTTTGTTGCATTCGCCCGCCTTGAACTCAAGCGTATTCCGAACATGTTCTACTACGTCTAGATTTCTTTTTCGTGTGGATTTGCTGTCTAAATTACCAGTGTCCTTCTCCATCAGGTGGACCCACTGGGACGCAGAGGTCTTTCAAGTACCATTTGATCTATATAAACGTGGGTCTAGCACCATTTGCATTGTATGAGTTAAGGCGTGAAACGGGAGCTTTACTGATTTACATCAGCATTTACTTCCCAGACATTATCTAGGTAGTTTATATAGCGAGAAATATAGGGCGTATTTTTAATGATTGTCCAGTGTTTGAAAATATTAC
>JACEFZ010024359.1:0-17500 GCA_014155875.1 Cepaea nemoralis | reverse complement strand
TTCACTGGGGTCTAAGTCCCCGGCTGTCTTCCATCTATATAAGAGCATTAATAATATCGGCACGATCCATAAAAATGTTCCGTCGCATGACTAGTCTACCAACAGACAGTATACCACAGCAGGCAATGATGTACAGACCAAAAGGAACCAGAAGATGAGGCCGACCAAGTAAACGATGGACAGACAGAATCCATGATAATCTCGATATATGAAACCCATAAACGGGCACTCTCCCGCTGTTAAGCTTCACCTCGACACTACAAGGTAAAGAGAAACAAAATAGGATGGGATAAGATGATGAAGAGCCATTGACTAGCGTTCTGCTATGAATGCAAACACAGCAAGTGTATATTAGCTCATTCGCTTAAAAAAAGGTCAAAAATGAATTAGCTCATTCAATTCAATCAACAATTAGCTGACAGTGAAAATCTAAAGCCAAGGGCCTCTTACAGAGTATTTACTTGGTCACTCCAGAAAAGAAAAGAACCCTGGCACCACTGGGCACTGTGGTGAAGGGGTTACAAACGTAATTCGTAATCTTTCTTAAAGCGTTCGAAACACAGCTGCGGACGATTTGGAAACCGACTGCGCTGATTGTCATAGAATGGCATACTTGCCGATTGTTAAGAAAGCAAGGCAAACTACTGAATATAAAAGTTGCCAGAAAATGAAAAACATCCCAACAATTCTGGGGTTGACTTCGACATCCTGTAAAGGATATGCACCTAATTTTAATTACTGGGCATTTGAATTGGGTTGTTATCTTGGTAAGCGAACACACTAACAACTATAAATCTCTGCTTCGAACTGTCATGTACACATATGGTTTTTTTTTCGTCACACACTGAAGCTTCTTTTCAGGAATCCATAGTTTAGTTGTTACATAGCATCAGCTGATTCAGTTCGTAATCTGGCATAATGTGTTTCTAACACAGGCTAAATTTAGTTGTTACATAGCATCAGCTCATTCAGTTCGTAATCTGGCACAATGTGTTTCTAACACAGGCTAAATTTAGTTGTTACATAGCATCAGCTCATTCAGTTCGTAGTCTGGCACAATGTGTGTCTAATACATGCTAAATTTAGTTGTTACATAGCATCAGCTCATTCAGTTCGTAATCTGGCATAATGTGTGTCTAATACATGCTAAATTTAGTTGTTACATAGCATCAGCTCATTCAGTTCGTAGTCTGGCATAATGTGTGTCTAATACATGCTAAATTTAGTTGTTACATAGCATCAGCTCATTCAGTTCGTAGTATGGCATAATGTGTTTCTAACACATGCTAAATTTAGCTACATGTCCTTTACTGGACGTCGCAGTCAACCCATGACATCTTTGACTGTTTGTGATTAACTAGGCAATTTTTACGTATTGTAGTTTTCCATGGCTTTCTGATCTATCGACGCTCAAACCATGGAAATCAACGTATGGCGATCGACTTTCAAATAGTCTGAGGCTGATTTCGAACCTTCGACTCGGTATAACGGGGGATTGTAACACATGTTACTCAGCCATAAATATAGCTAGGTCACCGCTCAAGAACTTATTCTGTGGCATTTAATATGATGCTGTATCATTGTCGTCCACAGAACCATATTTATAGAACCTCAAACACATCCGTAGATCAGTGAAGTATACCCGATGATCCCCGCCGGATGTAAACGAAGAGTTCTAAATCCTCCACAAGGAAGATGTTTCCACGTAGTCAACTCATTCATACACGCATTCCCGAATCTATCTATAGTCTTCACGTCATCTCTCCGTGGATCTGTGAATCATATTTGTAAACTATCAACGAGGCCACTTAAATATATACGTGGGTATTTGTGTATCCTCGGATAACAAAGTATATCAACACGTCCACCACATTTATCACATTTCTTCTCTCAGAGGTCGGTCCGGCTGAAAGGTATGACACACTTAAACTTCCTTACCTGACTATTGCGTGGTGTGTTAGTTCCACCAGCCAGTCAGTTGGCTTTAATGTTGACTTCTTGTCCTTGACTTCGGGACATACATTACGCGGGGGATTCAAATGAAAACCTTATATTTATATTTGGGGTGAATATATTCTGAAAAAGTAAAGAACAAATTTGGGCATGTTATGAGAAGAAATGACTTGGAGAACTTCGTGACAACTGGCAAGATCGAAGGGAATAGACCAAGGGGAAGACCGAGAAGTAAATACCTGGATGGTTTAGCCACGTGGCATGGTCTAGACAGGAACACGGAGCTGATCCACGACTCTGGTGATCGAGTGAGATGCAGAACATGACCGCCCACGCTTATCGGCATGGCACATGATGGATGGATGGAAAGAACAAATGTATCATTTTTCTATGTAGTCACTACTGCTCTCAGTGCAAATCTCCAGAGCCAATAAAATGCTTGGATTCCTATAGAACAAAAATGGTCTTGTTCGCGCGTGTAACCACTCATGCACCACCTGCTGTACCTCTTCATCAGACCCAACAATTTTCCCTCCCTATGACTCTGAGCTGTGCAGACAGGTGAAAATCACATGGGGCTAGGTCTGGCGAGCACGGGCGATATTGTACACACTGTAAGTAGAGGTCGTTGATGGTTTCAATTGTTGCACGGGCAGTATGGGGTCGAACTTTGTAATGTTGCAAAAGGACACCTTTACTCAAAAGTCCACGTCGTTTGAATCTGATTGCTGGTTGACGATGATTCCTCAGAAGATCTGTATACGTATCACTGGTAACAGTTTTCCTCTTGGCATGCAGTGCTCTAAATTAACGCCTCGTTCTCCCAAAAGAGCCAGCATAACCTTCCATGAAGATGGCTGTCTCCGAAACGTCTTTGGTTTCAATGCGGAGGGATGGCCACATTTACTGCTCGCTCTCTTTATTTCCGCCTGGTGGTAATGCACACAAGTTTCATCTTCAGTAACAAAGCTTGATAGGAAACCGTTATCTTCTGCTTCAAAGCATTGCACAAATTCTTGCCTGACCTATTTCATTGCATCTCGTAGGTACAAACTACAGAAATCACACAGCATACACCACAGTAATAATATACATCCTTTAAGATGAAATTTACAACATACGTATACATTATCACAGTAATTTGAATTGATAGGGATAATGCGTTTCGCGAGTTGTTTAATACACAACATGCTCACATGTTAAAACTGGCAGAGACAATTACTATACATTTACAAAAACAATTTTTGTGAAAAAAGAGCATGATAGTCAGTTAAAAATTACAGTGGTTAGTTAGTTAGTTGCATATCCTTTGTAGGACGTCGCAGTCAACCCCAACATATTTTGGCTGTTCGTCCTGGCAAGTTTACATTCAGTAGTTTGTCATTGCTTTCTGAACGACTGGCACTCATAAATTTTTGATTGATTAATTGATTTAGGAAGCGACATCACAGCATTCGGGGCATTCCCATAAATTTTTAAGAGAAACCAACAGCTGTATTTCGAACGCTGTATGTGGGATTGCGAATTGCATCGTTAACTCTTCGCCATGGAGCAGGCAACCGTAGTAGACAATTCAAATAACGATGAATGAATGATTCATCTTATTGCTTTAGTTTATGTGTTTATGTTGTGTGATTTCCACAGTCTGTACTTGACTATCCACAGCATTTTCAGAGAATGTCCAGGGAATAAACGGCGACGAGGAAGGAAACTGTTCACCGCACTTCATATTTCGGTGACTAGAATGTGTGAAGACCTAAAATTTCATACCTCGACTGAAATACTTACTGTAGGCATACCTTTAATTTTTGAAGCCAGGTTTTATAGTGGTTAGTATGCTTGTCTGCCGAGAGTGAAATCTGGGTTTAATCTCTGATTCTTTGTTTCTGCTAGCACGGGACTGAGGTCTTCACAACCTTATATACATGGATACTAGACAATTTTCAGAACTGAAAGACTGTAAGGAATGGAATTTGAGAAAATACCGCATATTTCGTGATCTAAAATATGTGAAAGGCTAAAAGTTTACACTTCAACGGATGCGTCTGCTTTATCATTATCTTTACGTTTTATCACATATAAATCGAGCATCCATCGGAATAAGTGGACAGCTCTGCAGCTGAGCAGAACAGGGCACTCACTTGTCCTGACAGTCGGAAATGACTGTCAAAGGCAGAGGTAAAAGATTCCTATGTGGATGTGGAAGGCACGTGGAAACCACCAAGTTTTCATGAATATCCACAGTTTAGAGTCAGTGAACGACGTTAATGCCTGTCTTAGGACATCCTCGTCAGGTAGGGATGCTGGATGGACTGAGAGGTGGCATGGAGGACTATCACAAGCAGAGTTGATCCAGAACACCAAAGACAGAAATCTGTGGAGAGACATTAACGCTTACGCCAGCTCAGCTGACACACAAATCTATAAATCGGCTACAGATATCTACTTCCTGCTCGTTGAAATATATTCTCTGCCTCTTGAAATATATTATCTGCCTCTTGAAATATATTATCTGTCTCTTGAAATATATTATCTAGCCTCTTGAAATACACTCAATATCCCCGTGAAATATATTCTCTGCTTATAGAAATATGTTCACTGCCCCTAGAGAAATATTTTCTACCTCTAAAATATATCCTCTTTCCCACGAAATACATACAGTGCCCCTTGAAATATATTTTCCGTCGCTAAGAACTATTTCCTCTATACCCACTTAATCTCCCTGTCCAGGCCTTATAATCTTGCCACCACCACCTCTAAAGTTTAAGAACCGCTGTGGCACGCAAACAACTAAGGCTGCGAATCACTAGGAACGCATTCCATTTACCGCACTGTATAATTAGTGTCGGCAAAGGCAGTTTCCGTTTACCGTGCCAGCAGTTTGTTTCCAGTCCGGTCGATTGATGTAGATCTTTTGCTGCTAGAACCTCCATTTTTCTCGCAATCTGTTTTGATATTTCTTTTCCCCAAGTTTTCGCGTTTAACAGCATCATGTTAAAAATAGATATAAATGGCTTAACTTGCATATACTTGTTAAAGCTGTATTAGCTTCTGTTCGCTGGTTGTGTTTGTAGTTAATGACAAAATGACTGAAAATAGAACCGGCAGAGAGGTTGCATAACAAATAACAATAATAAGAATAAACGCTTGTTATTAGGCGTTGCTGAATATACCCGTATGAGTTTTGTATATACGGTACTAACTGCGTGTATTTATAGACCAAGTGACAAGCAATTTGTGATGTGGTCTATATTACATGGACGCTTAAAGTCATGTGACATTTTCTGGTATTTATTTTAGGCAGGGTCAACATGAGAGCTACAATCAAATAAAAAAAAAAAAAAATTCCGGACTCAGTGAGATTCGAACACTTAGCTATTTGTACCTGGGCACTGTGTTACCGCGACTCTCATATAGAGTTCAATGGTGTACGTAAATGTGCAATTTTGCAGCTTCTGTTAATGATGAAAATTATGGCTAAAGCGTCTACAAGGCGTAATCGTATTCCTCAACAAGAAATAGGGTGGGGGAAAGGGGACAGGGGGAAAGGGTGGGGGGGGGGGGGAGGTAACAATAAGGTTCGTTGCTGTCAGCTACTGCCTTGTTGCGTAGGACTAGGGGGGGGGGGGGAATTAAGTGGCTAGTTCAGATTCCAAGAACTGTGCCACTTAGCCTTTTCTTATTGCCTCCTGACAGATAAAAACAAACTTCCACACCCTACGGAGGGTTTGAACCAGGGTCTCCCGAAGAAGGGCACGACATTATTAGCCACTCGGCCAGCTGCTCCTCCAGGTTGGTAGCGACATCTAAAGACATAAGTACAATTCTAACAAAACTAATATGGGAAATAGCTAACGGTCTAATTAAGAACCATAACATCTGAAGGGAAAGCTAACTCCAACAGATCACAAAGCATGGACATAAGCTCAAAGGTGTCCAAAACAAGCTGAACAAATCAAAGGGAAGCTCTGGAAGATGTAAGACTTCGATCTGTTGAATCGATTACCGGATTGTCTATATAAGTGCTTGACAGCTGTATTGTTTTTCTAATATCTGCTATGTTTATCTTGATGTCTGTTCACATTCCTGTTTACTGTAAGCATTCACATCAACGTTAATTACCGTCTTGTTTATGTATTTCTCTGAATATGCGTAAAATCAGCAAGAACAACATTAAAGGATACGGCATAAAACAACAAGAGAGGACAGTTTCAACATGAGAGACAGACTGAGAAGCGGAATAAGTAAATTAAATTTAAGATACAGAAAGAGATACAGTATATCTGAGATAAACAGACAGACCGTGAAATGTGTGCAGCCTTCTGGCAACTATATCAAACATCTCAAAATACATACACTGTGAAATGTGTGGAGCTATAACTCTATCAAACGTCAAAATACTCGAGATTAAATAGACTGAAATGTGTGGAAATATACTGAAAATACATCAAACGTTAGGATAGTTGAGATTCAGATACACTGAAAGGTGTGGATCAAGATTAAATTATTCCAAAAGTCAGTGTAATTGGGATACGGATAGACTGTGAAAAGTATTAAGCAATAAGGAACTATTCCACACCTCAGTGTAATTGCGACAAAATAGTTTGTGAAATGTGTAGAATTTATGAGGCAACGACACCACACGTCGGTATAATTTAAACTCGTATAGACTATGCAATGTGTAAAACTATAAAGAAAACTATGTCAAACGTCACCATTACATTTACAGCGAATCAATCAACCAACCAACCAACCAACTAACCTAGCAACCAACCAGCCAACCAAGCAACTAACCAACCAAACAACAAACCAACCAACCAATCAACCAACCAAACAACCAACCAACTAACCTAGCAACCAACCAGCCAACCAAGCAACTAACCAACCAAACAACAAACCAACCAACCAATCAACCAACCAAACAACCAACCAATCAACCAACCAACCAACCAAGCAACCAAGCAACCAAGCAACTAACCAACCAAACAACAAACCAATCAACCAACCAACCAAGCAACTAACCAACCAAACAACCAACCAATCAACCAACCAAGCAACCAAGCAACCAAGCAACCAACCAACCAACCAAGCAACCAAGCAACCAAGCAACTAACCAACCAAACAACAAACCAATCAACCAACCAACCAACCAAGCAACTAACCAACCAAACAACAAACCAATCAACCAACCAACCAACCAAGCAACTAACCAACCAAACAACCAACCAATCAACCAACCAACCAAGCAACCAAGCAACCAAGCAACTAACCAACCAAACAACAAACCAACCAACCAATCAACCAACCAAACAACCAACCAATCAACCAAACAACCAACCAAGCAACCAAGCAACTAACCAACCAAACAACAAACCAACCAACCAATCAACCAACCAAACAACCAACCAATCAACCAACCAACCAACCAAGCAACTAACCAACCAAACAACAAACCAATCAACCAACCAACCAACCAAGCAACTAACCAACCAAACAACCAACCAATCAACCAATCAACCAACCAAGCAACCAAGCAACCAAGCAACTAACCAACCAAACAACAAACCAACCAACCAATCAACCAACCAAACAACCAACCAATCAACCAAACAACCAACCAAGCAACCAAGCAACCAAGCAACCAACCAACCAATCAATCAACCAACCAACCAACCAACTAACCTAGCAACCAACCAGCCAACCAAGCAACTAACCAACCAAACAACAAACCAACCAACCAATCAACCAACCAAACAACCAACCAACTAACCTAGCAACCAACCAGCCAACAAGCAACTAACCAACCAAACAACAAACCAACCAACCAATCAACCAACCAAACAACCAACCAATCAACCAACCAACCAACCAAGCAACCAAGCAACTAACCAACCAAACAACAAACCAACCAACCAATCAACCAACCAAACAACCAACCAACTAACCTAGCAACCAACCAGCCAACCAAGCAACTAACCAACCAAACAACAAACCAACCAACCAATCAACCAACCAAACAACCAACCAATCAACCAACCAACCAACCAAGCAACCAAGCAACCAAGCAACTAACCAACCAAACAACAAACCAATCAACCAACCAACCAATCAACCAACCAAACAACCAACCAACTAACCTAGCAACCAACCAGCCAACCAAGCAACTAACCAACCAAACAACAAACCAACCAACCAATCAACCAACCAAACAACCAACCAATCAACCAACCAACCAACCAAGCAACCAAGCAACCAAGCAACTAACCAACCAAACAACAAACCAATCAACCAACCAACCAACCAAGCAACTAACCAACCAAACAACCAACCAATCAACCAACCAAACAACCAAGCAACCAAGCAACCAACCAACCAACCAAGCAACCAAGCAACCAAGCAACTAACCAACCAAACAACAAACCAATCAACCAACCAACCAACCAAGCAACTAACCAACCAAACAACAAACCAATCAACCAACCAAGCAACCAAGCAACTAACCAACCAAACAACAAACCAACCAACCAATCAAACCAACCAAACAACCAACCAATCAACCAAACAGCCAACCAAGCAACCAAGCAACCAAGCAACCAACCAACCAATCAATCAACCAACCAACCAACCAACTAACCTAGCAACCAACCAGCCAACCAAGCAACTAACCAACCAAACAACAAACCAACCAACCAATCAATCAACCAAACAACCAACCAATCAACCAACCAACCAACCAACCAACCAACTAACTAACCAACCAGCCAACCCAGCAACCAACCAACCAAACAACCAACCAACTAACCAACCAACCTATCAACCAACCAGCCAACCAACCAACCAACCAACCAAGCAAATAACCAACCAACTGAAACTTCAGCTGAAATGCATCATTCATGTCTCCATTCAGTCTTCCCCCCTCTACACGGGACGTTACGGTTACGTATTTTTGATCATAATTGCCGAGTTCTCCTTCAGCCAGCCAAAACCAGTGACATTCCTTACATTGAATAACCCTCTGAACTTTTCACAGCAGATGGCTAGAGCTCTACAACCCAACCAGACAAGCTCCTCAATCAGCACTCACCCTTATTTACTTCACTCGATCCAGCTCTCCAGCAGAGGGTTAACAGAGCATGGAGAATGGGCCTATTAGGAAAAGTCAACATAAACGCGAGTGTTTTCCATCCGGATGCAGGGTTAATGGACAATAGAAAATTCATTTCTACAAGAATCAAAAGAAGAGCTTTAAAAAGGCTACGAGTGTCACACACAGGGAGGAAAATGTTTAGTTTCTGGGGAGACATTTCCACAGGGCATTTTTACAGAAAGCAGAAGCTATTGGAGCGAATGTGGCGGAATCAAAGAGGAAACGATGTCTTCATTTCGTGGGATTTCTTAAACTTGCAGGTTTCTCTGATGCAAGCTTTATTTTCTTGCCTCTGAAAGTTTCAGAGATTATGCTTCCATTTTGCAGATTTCAATTAAGGAAATGAAAAGCTCTCATTCTAAGTGGCAAAGTGATATGTGTTGAGAATCTGTGTTCTTTCTTTCTTTCTTTCTTTCTTTCTTTCTTTCTTTCTTTCTTTCTTTCTTTCTTTCTTTCTTTCTTTCTTTCTTTCTTTCTTTCTTTCTTTCTTTCTTTCTTTCTTTCTTTCTTTCTTTCTTATTTACTTCCTTCCATCCGTCCGTCCGTGCGTTGTTCTGTCTGTCTGTCTGTCTGTCTGTCTGTCTGTCTGTCTGTCTGTCTGTCTGTCTGTCTGTCTGTCTGTCTAACTGTCTGTCTGTCTTTCTTTCTTTCTTTCTTTCATTTGTCAGTCTGCATGTCTGTCTATAATAACTCTTTCATTTGTCTGTCTGCATGTCTGTCCATAATTACTCTAACTTTTATCTCTCTGCATGCATGTCAATAAGAGCTCTTTATTTTGTATTTCTGCATGTCTGTCCATAATAACTCTTCCTTTAGTCTCCCAGCATGTCTGTCGATAATAACGTTTTTTTTTGGTCTCTATGTCTGTCTATAATAGCTCATTCTTTTCTCTCTCTGCATGTGTGTCTATAATAGCTGCTTCTTGTCTCTCTCTACCTGCCTGTCGATGCCGCATTCAAGTTGTTCATTTCCCTCTGGAAACTTACAGTCAGTTGACAGTGCAATACTTGAAACCTGCCAGAGAATATTACCATCTTATGCCAAACTTCAGCCAATTTCATGCCAAATCATGATCTGCTTACATCCTAACTTGCCTCTCCCCAGATGTAAAGTCCCAGTACTGACCTTGCAAACATTATTAGTTTATGGGATTGGAGATGGGATGGATAGCTTCGCAACACTGTACTGTGGAGATGGCACATTGGTACTGGGTGAAATGGACAATATCTACACCGATATGACTTCTCTGTATACAGATCTGTTCAGTTTCAACTACTTTAAGGTCTATGCATTGGACTAAAGAACTGAAATCCATCCTCTCAGAAGATTCACCAACCAACCAACCAACCAACCAACCTACCAACCAACCAACCAACCAACCAACCAACCAACCAATCAACAAACCAATCAACCAACCACCTACCCACCAACCCAACTAAACAAATTATAAATAAGTTGTGTGTGTGTGTGTGTGTGTGTGTGTGTGTGTGTGCATGTTGTATTTTTCTTTTAATCTTTCTCACTGTCATAAGTGTTAAAACATCACTGTCTATATTCTTTAATATAGCTATGTATGTTGTATTCATCGTGCTACTAAACATAACTTTCGCTATGGTTATTGTCTAATACCTATCTAACATTTCTCATTTTTCTCCTCAAAGTATCCTCTATTGTACTTACTCATCTGTTGTGATTACTTACATCCTCTCTAGTAATCTTCGTTTATTTGGTTCGTCCCATCATCTTCTTTACTCATCAATCTTACCCTCTCGAAACTCCTTACATGGCTTCCGTCATCATTAACATCATCCTCATCCCCGCCATCAGTAACGCCCAGATGACCACTCACTAGACCGCATTAATGGGATATAAACTTAAGAGGGGCCACTCCATGCCCTCAAGCCCCACACCTAGCAAACCGAAAACTCAACAAACAGAACCCCCACACGTGCGTATAAAATACCCGCGCATACGCACACGCACGAGTGCGAATGAATTCCTCAGCTTGTTGTCAGTTTTAGTGAAAACATGAGATCGGGAAAACCCGTACGCTCCACACTCTGGCATTGTCGTCACCGCTGGCAGAAGTGAGCCCATCGACCAGGCACAGCTCTTCAGAAGTCGCGCGTTCTGCAGACGCTGATTTATTTTGGAGGAACTTTCGTGTCCCCGCATATCAAGACAGGCTTTCACGGCGTCTACAGTTTCGTCTCAGAAACTGTGATTTGTTTCTGTTCTGTGGTTCTTGATAAACCTGAACAAGTGACATATATGTATGTAATATGTACCCATGTGGATTAAACCCGTTCCTTTGAGATTACAACGTTTCCCGTCATACCTGTATTAATTCAAGAAGGGCACAACAGATGATTTCAAACTAAATATAAAGAAAACGTACACACCTAAAAGAAAAAAAAGAAGAAATTAATGTTTTGTGCCAGTATTCGAACCATCGCTATCTAAATACCATGCTAACATTCAAACGTATTATGGTACTGAACATGGAGTTTCGTGAATGAAACAAGGGTGATTTTCTTTGCTTGGACTTAAGCCGGCTGAAAAAGTAAGTTGGACGTCTTCGCATGTTTGAGTCTGTTCAAAGCGAAAGATGCCTGTGTAAGTTGTGCTTTTGTTGTTGTTGTTGTTCTTTAGATCTATTCTGGATATTCAGTTCTAATGCATTACCATGTATATAAATAGACAGCAACGTGCAGTGATTAGCGCCTTATCACGATCGTGATAATCATCATCAAATGCCGCGCAAAGACTAACAAACTTATCTATTGTATATCTCTATATATCATAACTAGATTTTATCCTTTGTGTCTCGGACACTGTCTAGATTCTTTTCCCGTCGATCAAGTCTTTCATGAATATATCGCTTTGCGTCCCTTTAACGAATGTCTCTTTAAGCGTCCTTCTTCTCGTAAGATGGCAGCACCGGTGGCGCAGTGGATAGCACGCTGAACTGTCGTCGCCGTGGTCATGGTTAGAATTCACATCTATGTTGATCTTTAAAATTGTCGCGAGTACTCAGATCTACCCAAACTAAAATGGGTATCAGAAAATGTTTTGTGATGTAAATGCGGCCGGCGGGCTAATGACTACGTCATCCTTCGAGAGGCGAGTGGTCTATATCTATACAAATATGAAACTAGCATCTTATGTCTAGTGCGCTTCAAGGAGTGTAACAGGGGTGCTTTACTTTACTTTACTTTACTTTACTTTACTTTACTTTACACTACTTTACACTACTTTACTTTACTTTACTTTACTTTACTTTACTTTACTTTACACTACTTTACACTACTTTACACTACTTTACTTTACTTTACTTTACTTTACTTTACTACCAGAGGATCTGGCCGACACACAGGACTCCGAGGAAAGGCCAGAGGATACATAATCATACTTCAACTGGTACTATTACTATTGGGACTCATCTCTGGCTGTTAAACTTGATGACGCTGAACGAATGAGATTGTCCCCAGTTCTGCGATATCAGTTCTTGACTCATCTCAACTCAACTCAACTCAACTGTACTCTATTTACTTTCCTCATAAGATACCCATAATATAAGTATCTTGATTGACAAAATGTGATTACTCTAATTTATCTTCGCATAATTCTAAAAGACTGATACACTTGTCTATATTTCAGTCTATTAATCTTGTCAGTCACATCACATGGGATTTCTAATTCTCTCAGTGAAATTTACTACAGTTGCTAATCAAATGGCGGAGCGGTTAGAAAGTTGCGCTGACAATGATATCGGCGAGGCTGGCGATTGTTCCATCCACGGGTTCTCCGTTCGTTATGGGACTGGAGACTTCACTAGGGTGTCTCTCCTCACTATGGGACGGAGAGACTTCACTAGGTTGTCACAGCTCGTTATAGGACAGAAAGGCTTCACTAGGGTGTCTCCGTAGCGAAGTGGCCACACGCTCTAAAGTTATGGGACTGAAAAACTTCACTAGGGTGTCTCCGTAGCGAAGTAGCAACGCGCTCTAAAGGTCGTGGGTTCGATTCCAAGCTATGTTATTCCGTGTACGATTGCAATTTTCTTGGAGACTCCCGGGGAAACTGCGGAGTTCGTGCTCTATGCGACGTTTTCGGCAGGCCACATTGAGAAAGGGACCGAGCCATAAGGGATAAAACCTGGTGTAATGAAGTTGACCCTATTGCCTTTAAACCCCTTTTCTCTTTTTAAAGACTTCACTAATTTTGAAAGTTTACGTATGCTGCCACATTCTTCATCAAGAGAAATATACTCGATTGCTATTATTCCTTTAATGTGTGAGTTCGGTGAAAACTGTGCTTTTAATTGCAAAGAATAACCACAACGTGTAAGTTATTCCTCTTTAAACAGAAATCCCGTGGTGGTTAATACTTCACATATTGTGTTTCATAATTTACAATACAGTTTCTTGTTAGCAATGTTCTTGTTATTCTTGACGGATGTGCTTTTAATAAATGAATGTGTGACGTATGTGTGATTACTTTTTTCAGTCGGTATTATAGTGTGTATATTAATTGTATTCATTTTCCACTGTCTGATTTCTATTTCTCTTTTGCTCGCTTTGATCTTTGTAATCAACACACATTCTACTACTACTACTAGCTACCAGTAGTTGCTATCACTGGAGACTTCATTGGACTAAATTTTGCGTGTGGAACTAACTGTCTACCCTACCATCAGGCGACCTCAGATGGTAGGTTATTAAAAAAAAAAATACCCGCCTCAATGGGGATTAGAACACGGACTAGGTTTGTCGGGGAACTGTCAAACGCGTCCTCTGTCCTACTGCCGAGTTACCGAATGCTAACTTTTACCTTCTTGCTGGGTTACCGAACGTTAGCTTTTATCTGTTTGCTAGGTTACCGAATGTTTACTTTTACCTTCGTGCTAGATTACCGAATGTTAATTTTTACCTACTTGCTGGGTTACCGGATGTTAACTTTTACCTCGGTGACAGATTACCCATGGAAAAGAGAGAGAGAGAGAGAGAGAGAGAGAGAGAGAGAGAGAGAGAGAGAGAGAGAGAGAGAGAGAGAGAGAGAGAGAGAGAGAGAGAGAGAGAGAGAGAGGTGGTTGGGCGCCTGTGGGACCAAGTAGAGAAAGCGATGGAACAGACTGAGAACCCGTATATGGAGAGGATGATATGACTGAGATTGACAGGAGCTCTGGACGAATCTCTAAACTGAGAGTGAAGACCAGGGGAACTTCGAATCAGATGGCAGTTTGAGCAATTCGCAGTGTGACTCTTCATTGGCTGTTGAACGACGGGACGAAGGGAGCTCATGTGTGAATGTCCTGAGTGCAGTGATGTCATTTCTTACCCGAACTCAACTCAACTTAACCTTTACCTTCTTGCTTGGTTAGCAAAAGTTAACTTTTAGCGTCTTGCGGGATTACTGAATGTTAAAACACTTAGTGTTGTGATGGGTAAAACGTGAAGGTCTCTTTTACACGCATACGAGGAGGTCAGCATGACTGAATGGATAAGAGCACAGAGGTAGCGTATTCAACCACTACATCTATAAGTTGGACTAAAATGTTGACTTCTACTCTTGACTTTGTGTGTGTGTGTACATATCCTTTTACAGGACATCGCTGTCAACATCAGCATCTTTCAGCTAATTGTTGATTTCTTGGCAAGATTACGCTCAGTAGTTTGCCATTGCTTTCTGAGCGACCGGCTCAATACCCCTAAGTTACCGACGCGGAGAGAACCGCTACCGATTATCGTGCAACGTCACGTTACTTACGAGAATATACGAGATTACGGAGAAAGTCGTGTAACCTCTAGACCAGCGAGACCGGCAGTCTTGACTTGGGGGAGTAAATTACAAGTACCTCAGTCGTCGGATCGGGTCGACCTTATGGCGAGGGACACTAGTAATAGGGAAAGCTATAGTATGTCCACATTTGGTTGCCTTCATTCACGATCAATTATTTTGAAAACTGTCTGTTGCATCGTTATGAAATGTTTCCAGCCGTCTTATATTTACCCCCACCCAAGTAATATGTCTTTGAAAGGTCCAAAAACAACTTAAATCATTGAAAGCGGCGACATTCCTTTGATCTTTTGCTGAACAACTAGTGATTTCTCGTTAACGAAGTTATTTTTACGGTAATGTGAGACATGTCAATTCTGTTGACACAGAAAGGCGTATCCGGATTCGTATGAGAGTGGGTGCAACGAAAGAATTAGCTTAAAATCGACAGGGTCGGCTGCATTGCACCGGGTGTTTATCACATATGGCTCAGTTTCTTTCCGCAGCGCGGAAAGCGTCGCACAAAGCACGAACTCCTTAGCTCCAGCGACGACCATCGGGAGTCTCCGAAAAAATGCACTCGTGAAATGAAGGACGCAACCCGGAATCGAACATACAACCTTCGGAGCCCGAGTCAGACGGCTTGACCACTTCACCACGGAAAATCCCGAAAGGATTGCAATGTGTAATATTAGTAAAGACAGAGAATTTACAGAGGCACGGGGTAAATAATTTGTAAATTAACAAGAAAGTAGAAGGAATAAATTTCTTACCTTATTTTTCATTTCCTTCTTGTTTCTTCAGTTATCAGTTATCAGTTGGGCTATCTTCATTGCACTCCGGACATGTCCATAGGTGCTCAGATCCTCCCCCCAGCATATGCATCAGCGTCCGGTGGCTAATAGTGCCAGTTCTGTGTTGGTTGACGAGGCGCCTTGTTTTCCCGATGTACCTCTCGCATATGGCCGTACCGAATTCTTACTCCCAAGTCTTTCATCCTGGACAGCGATGTGGATTCACTGACGTCAAAGTCCTCTGTTCTCGCCATATCTTTAAGGACGTTAATAACATCGGCACGATGCATGGGCTGACCATCTACAGGGGGTGCAGAGCCAGCCAGTTTATCAGCTCGTTCATTTCCCTCGACTCCTGCATGTCCCGGGACGAAGATGAAGGTGACTTTACGAACAACAGACTTCCGCAGCGACTCAGTCAACCGTCTACGTACAGATCCAGCTTCGATCTTCTGAATTATGCGCATTGAGTCACTTAGTACACACACGTTGGTATAATGCTGTGATTCCAGCCATATAAAAGCCTGTGTAATTGCCATCACCTCCATCGTCATGCTGCTCGAGGTCATAGAGTGGGCACCACTGGATTCTTGAACGGTTCGGCCCGCTGAATGGGCTGTAAATGCCCACGCACTTCTGTGCTGCTTTACAACAGATCCATCTGTATAGATGAGCACTTTGGGGATATATGAGTGTTCATAGATGAGCGCGTTGACTTCTGCATTGACAGCGACAGGGTTCTGCTCTCTGCACCGTCTGTCGAGTGTGATAATGCAGGAGAAAGTGCACTTAAAAGCTGGAGGCACCGGCACCCATTCCTTGCCGGGGTTGATACTGGTAGGACTGCAGACCTGTCTGACGACATCTTCCGCCCGACCCATCTATGATTTGCCTCTCTTTAGCCTGTCACCCTTGTCTCTGAATATAGCGTCATGCAGAGGTGCTGCCTCATCTGCACTTATTTTTAAGAATGCACGAGCTCTCCAGATCTTGATCCTGTGTTCCATTTCGGGAAGTCAAGGAGGTATCTCATTGATACACAGCTAGTGTCATTCGTGCAGCCCAAAATGATGCGCATGGCTTCGTTTTGTACCTTTTCAAGTCTTCCAATCTGTGTAGGGCTGACAGCGAGGATGGCCAGGACATACTCTGCTCAGACCTTAATCTGTGTCGGACGATTCCAGTAGGTTGATGATTGCTCTCGGTTGCATAAAATTCAATTCATCCTTTCTCCAATAGTCCTCTTCCTCTTTCAACACATGGTCCTCACATTTTTTCCAGTAACTTTTATCAATATTTAATAGCGCGGACTGGGTTAGTATCTTGACGTCAGACAATTTGAATGTAGTATTGGCAGCTGCCACTTGTCCTTTAATTTTAGCCCACACAAGTTCTATAGGGTTTAAATGAGAATGATACGGCGGAAGTCTCAAGCACCTATGGCCATGCTCTTCTATCAACTTGTCAATTTGAAATTTCTTGCTTTTTTGCGTCTGTTTTACAAGGGACAACAACTGTAGCTTGAAATATGTTTCTGGAAATGGTATATTTTCTTTTCGGAGCCATATCTTTATTGCTTCCTTTGTGCTCGATGCCGTAGGTATTTTGTCTTCTTGGGCAACAACATTGTGATATGATGCATTGTCCATGATTAGACAAGACGGTCTATCAAGTGATGGAAGTACTGTATTCTCGAGCCAATCTCTAAATACATTACCATTAATCTCATTATGATAATCCCTATTGTCTGTATGCTTGATACGAACACGAGCCCAGCATTCTGTAGTAAGCCATTATGAGTACTACCAGCATGGGCTATGACCAAACG
>JACEFZ010024358.1:35000-64510 GCA_014155875.1 Cepaea nemoralis | reverse complement strand
GTCGGATGTGTGGGCCAAAACGGCGCAAGAACGCAGCTTGCTGTAAACAGGCACAACGCAATCACATCCAAAAAAAAAACTCCGGATGAACGAAGAAGAAGAAGAAGAAAGTAGTCGCTGTAGTTCTGGGACGTCGTGGATGGTGCCTACCTCCTGTATCTGTAGTCCTGGGACTCGGTAGATGGTGCCTACTCTCTGTCTTGTCGTCTATGGAACGTCGTGCACTGATGGTGTCCTACTCTCTGTCTCTGTAGCTCATGGGACCGTCGTGCACTGATGGTGTCCTACTCTCTGTCTCTGTAGTCGCAGGGACGTCGGTGCACTGTGGTGCTACCTCTGTCTCTGTAGTTTCTGGGAAGTCGTGCACTGATGGTGCCTACTTCTTCTCTGTAGTTTCTGGACGATCGTGCACTGATGGTGTCTACTCTCTGCCTCTGTAGTTCTGGGACGTCGTGCACTGATGGTCTACTCTCTGTCTTCTGTAGTCTCAGGGACGTCGGCACTGATGGTGTCTACTCTCTGTCTCTGTAGGTTTCTGGTACTCGTTCACTGATGGTGTCTACTCTCTGTCTCTGTAGTTTCTGGGACGTCCGTGCCGGATGGTGTCTACTCTCTGTCTCTGTATTTCTGGGACGTCGTGCACTGATGGTGCCTACCTTCTGTCTCTGTAGTTTCTGGGACGTCGTGCACTGATGGTGTCTACTCTCCTGTCTCTGTAAGTTCCTATGAACCGTCGTGCACTGATCGGTGTCTACTCTCTGTCTCTGTAGTCTCAGGGACGTCGTGCACTGATGGTGCCTACCTTCTGTCTCTGTAGTTTCTGGACGTCGTGCACTGATGGTGCCTACCTCTGTCTCTGTAGTTTCATGGGACGTCGTGCACTGATGGTGTCCTACTCTCTGTCTCTGTAGTTCAGGGACGTCGTGCACTGATGGTGCCTACTCTCTGTCTCTGTAGTCTCTGGACCGTCGTGCACTGATGGTGTCTACTCTCTGTCTCTGTAGTTTCTGAGGACGTCGTGCAATGATGTGTCTACTCTCTGTCTCTGTAGTTTCCTGGGACGTCGTGCACTGATGGTGCCTACTCTTCTGTCTCTGTAGTTTCTGGGACGTCGTGCACTGATGGTGCCTACCTCTCTGTCTCTGTAGTTTCTGGGACGTCGTGCACTGATGGTGTCTACTCTCTGTCTCTGTAGTTTCAGGGACGTCGTGCACTGATGGTGCCTACCTTCTGTCTCTGTAGTTTCTGGGACGTCGTGCACTGATGGTGCCTACTCTCTGTCTCTGTAGTCTCAGGGACGTCGTGCACTGATGGTGTCTACTCTCTGTCTCTGTAGTCTATGGAACCGTCGTGCACTGATGGTGTCTACTCTCTGTCTCTGTAGTCTCAGGGACGTCGTGCACTGATGGTGTCTACTCTCTGTCTCTGTAGTTCTCTGGGACGTCGTGCACTGATGGTGTCTACTCTCTGTCTCTGTAGTTTCAGGGACGTCGTGCACTGATGGTGCCTACCTTCTGTCTCTGTAGTTTCTGGGACGGTCGTGCACTGATGGTGTCTACCTCTCTGGTCTCTGTGTCTCAGGGACGTCGTGCACTGATGTGTCTACCTCTGTCTCTGTAGTTTCTGGGACGTCGTGCACTGATGGTGTCTACTCTCTGTCTCTGTAGTTTCTGGGACGTCGTGCACTGATGGTGTCTACTCTCTGTCTCTGTAGTCTCAGGGACGTCGTGCACTGATGGTGTCTACTCTCTGTCTCTGTAGTTTCTGGGACGTCCGTGCACTGATGGTGTCTACCTTCTGTCTCTGTAGTCTCTGGGACGTCGTGCACTGATGGTGTCTACCTCCTGTCTCTGTAGTCTCTGGGACGTCGTGCACTGATGGTGTCTACTCTCTGTCTCTGTAGTCTCTGGGACGTCGTGCACTGATGGTGTCTACTCTCTGTCTCTGTAGTCTCTGGGACGTCGTGCACTGATGGTGCCTACCTTCTGTCTCTGTAGTTTCTGGGACGTCGTGCACTGATGGTGTCTACTCTCTGTCTCTGTAGTTTCTGGGACGTCGTGCACTGATGGTGTCTACTCTTCTGTCTCTGTAGTTTCTGGGACGTCGTGCACTGATGGTGTCTACCTCCTGTCTCTGTAGTCTCATGGAACGTCGTGCACTGATGGTGTCTACCTTCTGTCTCTGAAACGTCGTGCACTGGTGGTGCCTACCTCCTGTCTCGAGCGCACACCGACCAAACCTGCTTGAACGCAAACAGGTTCAGAAGATTCGGGTCAGGTGAAGGCACAACAAAATTAGGTATTACATCAACTGGGGTTGAAGAGAACAAGAAGTAGGTCACAGTCAGACAAGTCAGGTACTTACGCTACATACGCAGACACAGCTTATGGGTACAGGATGTGCTGCAAGGACAAGTGGAGGGCGAGTATGAAACAGGAAGATGTGGGTGGACAACACACAGGCATGGCTTAGAGACGCATGCATTAACAGCACCGTGAAGTGAATACTGGAGAATCAACAGCCAAGCTTCATTGCGGACATGGCATTTGATAAAGGACCCACACATGACCTTCCCTTCCCTGTAGTAACTGTACTAATCAGATCCCACAACAACAACTAAACAACAAACAAACAAAAACCCGGGTACTTACGATGTGTGGCGGGAAATGGTGCTTCTCTAACTTTCTCTCATGCTTCCGCTGCAGCAGTTGGGCGTCTAGAGCCCCGCGGATGTGTACAGAGTTCTCATCTATTGTAAACTTGTGCCCACTAGTCTGCTCGCTGGTTGGTCGGGTCTGATGCTGCTGCCGGCTCTGGGTCATGGCCGCTTTGATGCCCAGGCATTCATGATCTATCGTTGGTCCAGGCTGCTGTAGTTGTGTTTTGCTGTTGGTTCTCCTGTGGATAGAAACAGAGATGTGTCATCTGGTTGTTAGCTCTCCTGTAGATAGAAACAGAGTTGTGTCATCTGGTTGTGTGGTCTCCTGTAGATAGAAACAGAGATATGTCATCTGGTTGTCTGCTCTCCTGTAGATAGAAACAGAGATGTGTCATCTGGTTGTGTGCTCTCCTGTGGATAGAAACAGAGTTGTGTCATCTGGTTGTGTGGTCTCCTGTAGATAGAAACAAAGATGTGTCATCTGGTTGTGTGGTCTCCTGTAGATAGAAACAGAGATGTGTCATCTGGTTGTGTGCTCTCCTGTAGATAGAAACAGAGATATGTGTCATCTGGTTGTGTGGTCTCCTGTAGATAGAAACAAATATGTGTCATCTGGTTGTGTGCTCTCCTGTAGATAGAAACAGAGATGTGTCATCTGGTTGTGTGGTCTCCTGTGGATAGAAACAGAGATGTGTCATCTGGTTGTGTGCTCTCCTGTGGATAGAAACAGAGTTGTGTCATCTGGTTGTGGGTCTCCTTAGATAGAAACAAAGATGTGTCATCTGGTTGTGTGGTCTCCTGTAGATAGAAACAGAGATGTGTCATCTGGTTGTGTGCTCTCCTGTGGATAGAAACAGAGATGTGTCATCTGGTTGTGTGCTCTCCTATAGATAGAAACAGAGATGTGTCATCTGGTTGTGTGCTCTCCTATAGATAGAAACAGAGATGTGTCATCTGGTTGTGTGCTCTCTTTAGATGGAAACAGAGTTGTGTCATCTGGTTGTGTGGTCTCCCTTAGATAGAAACAGAGATGTGTCATCTGGTTGTGTGCTCTCCTATAGATAGAAACAGAGATGTGTCATCTGGTTGTGTGCTCTCTTTAGATAGAAACAGAGATGTGTCATCTGGTTTTGTGCTCTCCTATAGATAGAAACAGAGATATGTCATCTGGTTGTGTGGTCTCCTTAGATAGAAACAGAGATGTGTCATCTGGTTGTGTGGTCTCCCTTAGATAGAAACAGAGATGTGTCATCTGGTTGTGTGGTCTCCTGTAGATAGAAACAGAGATATGTCATCTGGTTGTGTGGTCTCCCTTAGATAGAAACAGAGATGTGTCATCTGGTTGTGTGCTCTCCTGTAGATAGAAACAGAGATGTGTCCTCTGGTTATTAGCTCTCCTGTAGATAGAAACAGAGATGTGTCATCTGGTTGTGTGGTCTCCTGTAGATAGAAACAGAGATATGTCATCTGGTTGTGTGGTCTCCCTTAGATAGAAACAGAGATGTGTCATCTGGTTGTGTGGTCTCCTGTAGATAGAAACAGAGATGTGTCATCTGGTTGTGTGGTCTCCTGTAGATAGAAACAGAGATGTGTCATCTGGTTGTGTGGTCTCCTGTAGATAGAAACAGAGATGTGTCATCTGGTTGTGTGCTCTCCTGTAGATAGAAACAGAGATGTGTTATCTGGTTGTGTGGTCTCCTGTAGATAGAAACAGAGATGTGTCATCTGGTTGTGTGGTCTCCTGTAGATAGAAACAGAGATGTGTCCTCTGGTTATTAGCTCTCCTGAAGATGTAGATGATTATAATTATAAGCCATCGTGGACTGCTTGTTGCTGCATTCATCCTTGTTACCATCGGCGTAGAGCTCGTTCTACTCTATTGCCTGGTGTGTCTTCTAATATCCACCTCTATGCTGTTTCTATAACATTTCATTTACCATGATACTGGAGTCGGTCAATGACACCACAGGTGAATCCCAACTGTGGCATGACCAGGCAGGGTGCGAGAGAGGAAGTGAATGCCACCCATGACATCAACTCTGTTCTTCCTGTAACCTTCCTGCAACGGTTCTATAACTTTTCTGACAAGCACTTAGTTCTTTCTGTAACCTTTCTGACCAGCATTTTATTCTTGCTGTAACCTTCCTGCAACGGTTCTATAATCTTTCTAACAAGCACTTAGTTCTTTCTGTAACCTTTCTGACCAGCATTTTATTCTTCCTGTAACCTTCCTGCAACGGTTCAATAACCTTTCTAACAAACACTTAGTTCTTTCTGTAACCTTTCTGACAGCATTTTATTCTTCCTGTAACCTTCCTGCAACGGTTCTATAATCTTTCTAACAAGCACTTAGTTCTTTCTGTAACCTTTCTGACCAGCATTTTATTCTTCCTGTAACCTTCCAATAAAAAGATGTCAATTGAAACGAGAAAAAGAGTGTTGAGATGCTACATTGAACCTGTACTTTTATATGGATGTGAAGCGTGGACAATGAGCAGTCAGGCTGAAAAAACATCTGATGGCTGTAGAGATGTGGTTTCTGAGGAACATGCAAAGAATACCATGGACAGCCAGAAAGACCAATGAACAAGTCCTTCAAGAAACAAATGAAGATCGTAAATTGATTAGAGAAATTAGACGTAGACAGTCAAAATTTTTTGGTCATGTTATGAGAAAAAATGGATTGGAGAATTTGGTGACAACTGGTAAGATCGAGGGGAACAGACCAAGGGGAAGACCTAGAAGCAAGTACCTGGATGGCTTGGCCTTGTGGCATGGTCGAGACAGAAACACGGAGCTGATCCACGACTCTGGTGATCGAGTGAGATGGCAGAACATGACCGCCCACGCTTACCGGCATGGCACATGATGGATGGATGGAACCTTCCTGCAACGGTTCAATAACCTTTCTAACAAGCACTTAGTTCTTTCTGTAACCTTCCTGTAACCGCCCCGTAACCTTCCTTTAACCTTCCTGCAACCTTCCTGTAACCTTTATGTTCAGCAATTTGTTTTTTCTGTAACATTTCCTGCCCTGTACCTTGTTCTTCTTGTAACCTTCCTGTAACTTTTCTGTAACCTTCCTTTAACCTTTCTGTAAACTTCCTGTTACATGTCTGTCTAGCACTTTGTTTTTCCTGTAATCTCCCTGTAACTTTCCAGTAAACTTTCTGCCCAGCACGATGTTCTTCCTGTAATCTTCTTGTTATCTTTCTGCCCAGCATCTTGATCTTAATGTAACCTTTCTGCCCTATACGTTGTTCTTTCTATAACTTATTTGTTGTGTCTTTATACATTTCCCCTCATTACCCCTTCCATGTTTCTAGTACGTCGTTGCTTTCTGATAAAGTATTACCACTCTTATCATGTATTACATATAATGGTGGTCTGATCTACCAACAAGAAAGACACCATATACCAGGAGTCAGCAATGATTGACATCAACAAGTGGGACACCATATACCATGAGTCAGCAACGATTGACATCAACAAGAAGGACATCTTACACCAGGAGTCAGCAATGATTGATATCTACAGGAATGACACCTTATACCAGGAGTCAGCAACGATTGACACCAACAAGAAGGACATCTTACACCAGGAGTCAGCAACGACTGACACCAACAAGAAGGACATCTTACACCAGGAGTCAGCAATGATTGACATCAACAAGAAGGACATCTTACACCAGGAGTCAGCAACGATTGACACCAACAAGAAGGACATCTTACACCAGGAGTCAGCAATGATTGACACCAACAAGAAGGACATCTTACACCAGGAGTCAACAATGATTGACACCAACAAGAAGGACATCTTACACCAGGAGTCAGCAATGATTGACATCAACAAGAAGGACATCTTACACCAGGAGTCAGCAATGATTGGCACCAACAAGAAGGACATCTTACACCAGGAGTCAGCAACGACTGACATCAACAAGAAGGACACGGTTACCTGAGGTTGTCTTGTGCAGACAGTGCTCTCTGGATGCCCAAGGCGCTGTTGTCCAGCCTGGAGCCCCCGACTCTGGGCGCGTGGGTTTGGCAGTAGATCTCCTTGTCTTCCACGCTGGTCTGGTTCGTCCAGTAGTTTTTCAGCGTGACGTAACCACCACACGAGCAGCACCTGTGGTAGTCAGACGGTCGGATCCTTTCAATGTGTCAGACTCACACACACACACACTCTCGCACACATACTTACACGCACTCTTACACAACACACACACACACACACACACACCCACACTCTCACATACACATTAACACACAATCACTCTAACAGACACGCTGACATATACACTTTGTTACTGCCTTCAAAACACGAAGCCACATGCTGTGGCGCCATATCCTGCCGTACAACACATGAAGCCACATGGTGTGCCGCCAGTGTTGACGTACAACACATAAAGAAACCTGGTGAGTCATCAGTTGCTGACGTAAACACATGAAGATAACTGGACCCGATGTGGGAGAATATATCTAGAAACCCCACATTTCTTTTGGTAGGTGAGAATATATTCTAGAAACCCCATATTTCTATTGGTAGGTGAGAACATACTATAGAAACCCGATATTTCTATTGGTAGGTGAGAACATACTATAGAAATCCGATATTTCTATTGGTAGGCGAGAACATACTATAGAAACCCGATATTTCTATTGGTAGGCGAGAACATACTATAGAAACCCCACGTTTCTATTGGTAGGTGAGACTATACGCTAGAAACCCCACTTTTCTATTGGTAGACGAGACTATACGCTAGAAACCCCACTTTTCTATTGATAGATGAGACTATACGCTAGAAAGCCGACCCCGATCGAGCCTTGCTGTCGTCGATGACGTACAACTCTAGTTGTGACAGAAAAGTGTTTGAGTTCAATTGACATTCATGCACAAATCAATACTCCTGTGTGTGGTTGTGTTATTACCGCCACACCTGCCGGCCATAACAGTCAGAACTACAGAACCTTCAGCAACATCACACAGTCAGTCGATGCGACCAGTCTCATCACCATCCAGCGGCGTGTACTGTGCAGATAGTGTTTCCCGTAACAGTCTTTTCTCCATTCCTCTCCATCATTAGACGGCGGTTCTGCCCCTGTCACTGCCACAGGTGCATGATCTAACACATCGCGAATCGATCTACTCGCTTTTTCTTCCTCTTTTCCGCTTCCCGGTCTCTCTCTCTCTCCCTCTCCTCCTCCCCCTCTCTCCCCTCTCTTCTCCTCTCTCTCCCCCTCTCTCCCCTCTCCCTCCATCTCCGTCCCCCTCTCTCCCCCTCTGTCCCTTTCCATAATTATAATCATCAGTCTACTTTCGTCTTGAGTTCCTGCTGCACACATCTGTTTGTTCTCTGTTTCCTCCAGTGAATGTGTAACACTCTTCTGTCACATTTATTGTGTAATACTCTTCTGTCACATGTATTGTGTAATACTCTTCTGTCACATGTATTGTGTAACACTCTTCTGTCACATGTATTGTGTAATACTCTTCTGTCACAATTATTGTGTAATACTCTTCTGTCACATGTATTGTGTAACACTCTTCTGTCACATGTATTGTGTAATACTCTTCTGTCACATGTATTGTGTAATACTCTTCTGTCACATGTATTGTGTAATACTCTTCTGTCACATGTATTGTGTAATACTCTTCTGTCACATTTATTGTGTAATACTCTTCTGTCACATGTATTGTGTAATACTCTTCTGTCACATTTATTATCA
The DNA here is from genome assembly GCA_014155875.1 of Cepaea nemoralis. Classification (NCBI taxonomy): domain Eukaryota; kingdom Metazoa; phylum Mollusca; class Gastropoda; order Stylommatophora; family Helicidae; genus Cepaea; species Cepaea nemoralis. The sequence goes on along the minus strand of JACEFZ010024358.1, from coordinate 56,122 downwards.
AAGGCGTATATGTGCTTTTTTGTAGTCTGGTCTTAGTCAGATAAGACTGAGCTACCCTTTGCCAGTTGATGGTACTGCTTGCTTTCTTCTTCTTCTTCTTCTTCTTCTTCTTCTTCTTCTTCTTCTTCTTCTTCTTCTTCTTCTTCTTCTTCTTCTTCTTCTTCTTCTTCTTCTTCTTCTTCTTCTTCTGCGTTCATCCGGAGTTTTTTTTCCGGACGCGATTGCGTTGTGCCTGTTTACAGCAGAGCTGCATTCTTGCACCGTTAGGCCGACACATCCGACTTCTGCGGGCATTTGTTGACCGGGTTAACCTTCCCGGGGTTTCTTAGGACATTAGAATCTCACTGTTGTGGTGTTATCTCCTATCCCAGCTGGCCCATATAGAACAGCCAAAGGCATCCTGGTCAGCCCTCAATGGAAGGCAGGGGCAGACCATGGGCATTCCCCGCCATCCAAGGAGGCTTCCATACTTGCAGAGCCAACACACAGCGCTCAAGGAATCGTCACGTCCTGCACATGGCTGCTGAGCCTCACTTCCATATATTGGGCCTTCCGTTCACCATAGGCTGTTCTTCCGGAAACCAGAAGAATGCAGTCTGCAGATGACATCCACATAGTGAGCTTTCGATTCGGACTTTCCACGTAATGAATTAGCTATCCGAGCAATATTCCATTTTGTGCCACTAGGACACTTTTTCCACCTTTTATGAAGCCCACACAGTGAGCTTTCGATTCGGACTTTCCACGTAATGGATTTGCTATCCAAGCAATATTCCATTTCATGCCTCTTGGAGGCTTGTGTAACCGACATGCTTGTGGTATGAAGTGTGGCAGTCTAAATACTTCTTCATGCACCTTTAAATGTCAACCTGAATGTAGTTAAAGTAAGCTGCAGTCGACTTGAGCTTGTTGATATCTCCATAGAGCTTGTCCTCAAATGAAGCAGGTGTGGGCCAAAATATCTTTCTCTGCTCTGCATATATTGGGCACTCTTGCTGCAAATGTTTAGCTGTCATTTTATCAGTTCCACAATTACATTCATCGGTATCTCCTATCTTTAGTTTATTGAACAAGTGGTGTTTCAGCCTGTTATGTCCTGTGCGGAGTCTGAAGATTGCTACTTGTTCTCTTCTGTCGAGTTTGTAGTATGCATTATCCTTCTGGTGGCCTGGATGCTCTGTTTCCCATTTGGCTCTATAGGTGCTTTTTATAAACATCTTTGCCTCATTATAGGTTATGTCTATGTCAGGCTGTGGTAGTCGTCCGCCCTCTTTAGCTAGTCTGTCAGACTCTTCATTTCTAGCTATACTGCAATGTGATGGGATAAACTGTATTACAACTTTTTTGGATTTTTGGCATAGACCATGGAGTGCTGCTCTTAGGTCAGCTAGTTCTGTGCTGTTTTGCTCTTCAGTATTGAGACAGCTGACTTTGCATCTGTAAAGATAGCTATTTGCGTCTCTTTATTTTCCTCCATCTAGAGCATTTCTGCTGCAGTTTTCAAAGCCTCCATCTCCGCTTTGAAGTTACTTGAACATTTTCCAGTTGCCACTGAATGTGTTTTTTTCACTCCATTTTTTAAATTTAGGAGAATTCCTCCTCCTCCATTTTCTATTGAATTTTTGGCTGATCCCTCTGTACATGCATGGGTCCAATTGCTGTTTGGGTAATGTTCTTTTATGTAATTTAGGGTTATTTTTCTTCTTTCGGTTTCATTCTGAGTGTTCTTTTTCTCAATACCAGGAATGTTTTCTATCATCTCAGGCAGTTGCTGCTGTCTCCAAGCTGGGAAGTTGTGTGCATCGTAAATGGGCTTGACTGTTGATATGTTAAGTATGGGATCTGCCCTAATCTTTCGTTTTGCAGTTTCTACAAAGTTGCTACGCTTCAGTCTTCCCTTTCCAAAACCATTAAACCTGTTATACATAGGGTGGTCTGTCAATCTTCTACATTTTTCTGCATGTTGCTGGGCTCTGCTATCTTTTCTGTCCTGCATTGGTTGTAAACAGGTGATCTTTTCTAGTTCATTAATAGGTGTTGTCTTCAGGCTTCCAGTTATGATTCGCATTCCTTGGTTTTGGACTCTACTTATTTTGTTAAAGTATGACTTAGTTGCTGTTGCCCAAGCTGCAATGCCATATTCCAGTACCGGCCTCACCCGTCCAGTATATAACTTCTTGAGAACTTTCTCATCTGCTCCCCACGTTGTACCAGCAAGCTTTTTCATGATTGCCATTCTCTGCCTTGCTCTTGTTCGATTTTTCTCAACCTGTGTCTTCCATGTCAGGCGACGATCAAAGGTGACTCCTAGATAGTTTGGATTTTCTTCATGGCGCAATATTTTTCCATTCAATACCAGCTTAGGTTGCTGAGTTTTATTTGAGAGGGTAAACACTGTGCATGTTGTTTTCTCCTCACTTATCTTCACTAGCCATGATTTTGACCAGTCCTCTAGCGCTAACAGGGCTTGCTGTATTCTGCTGTTAGCTGTACTAATATATTCTTCAGATGTCCATATGGCTAGGTCATCTGCAAAGGAGGATGTGTGTACTCTGGTTGGAAAATTTTCCATGATGTCATTTATATATGCTAGGAATAATGTTGGTGAAAGAACTCCTCCTTGGGGGACACCTTGCTCCAACAGCATCATTTTGCTGGTTTGTCCTTGTACTTTTGTCCTGGCAGTTCTGTTCTCAAGGTAGTGGCTGATCCATTTATACATTTTCCCACAAACATGCATTTTTTGCAGTTTTACTTTCAGTCCTTCCTTCCATACTTTATCAAATGGTTTTTCTAAATCTATCCAGAACGCTAGTGTGTGCTTTTTCTCTTGGAAGGCATCCTCTATTTCCTGAGCTATATAGGTTATTTGATCTTCAGTGGATCTGTACTTTCTGAATCCTGCTTGGTGTGGTGTTAAGAGTTTGTTTTCTTCCAGATGCCATGTTAGCCTGCCATTGATAATGCGTTCCATTAATTTTCCTACACAGCTAAGTAGACTGATAGGTCGATAGCCATTTGGTTCTTCCAGGTCTTTTCCTTTCTTTGGGACTGGTATTAGTATAGCTTCCTTCCATGCCTGTGGGACTATTCCTCTCTTCCAGCTGTAATTTAGGACTGCTAGTAGTTTCTTCTTTGCCTTGGTGCCTAGTTCTATTAGCATTTCATTTGTGATTCCATCCTTTCCTGGCGATTTCTTCTTTTTTAGGGTATTCATTGCCTGTTCCATTTCTTCCATTGTTAGATTTGCCATCATATATTCTGCTGCTGTCTCTGTATTTCTATGAAGTATCTGTTTGTCTTTGATTGCTTTCTTCTGTTCGGTTGTAATATCAATGTGGTTTGCATTTGCATAGTGTTTCATTAGTGCATTTGCTGCCTTTTTTCCTGTAAGCAAGGCATTTCCTTGTTTAATTGTTATTTGTTTGTTTCTAGGTCCTTCATTGTTCATGGCTTTCACTAGTTTCCATAGTTTGTTTCCATCCCTGTCAAAATTCAGGTTTTCTGTTTTTTCCCTCCAACAATCTCTTGTTGTTTGATTTACTGTTCTTTTATATTTTGCTGAGATGGCTTTGAGAGAGATGTTCGCTTCAGTTGTTTGTTCTCTCTCTCTCTGCTGTCTTCCTGGCATCTTCAGCTTTGTCCTCCAAACTTTGTAGTTCTTCAGTCCAGTATGGTTTGTAATTTTTCCTCGCTCCTCTTGGAATAGACTCAGTGGCTGCCTGTATTATCGCTCTGTTTAGACTTTCCACCATTTGCTTCATGTTGCCATATCGTGTATTTATGTTTTCACAATATTTGTCTGTTAGTATGGCAAATCTGTCCCAATCTGCTCGTTTGTAATTCCAGCGGGGCAAGGGCTTTTGCTCCTGTGGAACATACTCCATATTCATTACAAGCTTGATTGGTCTGTGGTCACTACCTGCTAATTGGTCCAGCACATGGCGATCGATTTTGTGGAGGGTGTCTCCTATGCAGAAAGCTAAGTCTGGAGTAGAAGTGGTAAGCCATCTTCTGGACTAGAAGCTCGGTGTGTCATCCGCTTTGTTGAGTAGATGGAGATTTGAGTCTATTTCCCAGTCCTCCAATTCATCTTCTCATTTGTCAGTATCTGGGTATCCCAATCTTTCTGAACGGCTATTAAAGTCTTCGACAATAATGCAGTTTGTGTCAATTATTTTCATGTTTGAGAGTGTAAGGTCCTTATCTGCTGGGCTATACAGATTGTAGATTCTTATTTTCACGTCCTTTATCATTATATCAACACCTATAATTTCCGTTTGGTTGTCAGAGATCACTTCGCTGCAAGGTATTGTATTTCGTGTAAGTATTAGAACTCCTCCTTTGTGCCCTTCGCGGTCGAAACGTGTGGCCTGATATCCTCAGACTGAGAATTTGCGATCGGCGTTGAGGTGTGTCTCTTGAATGCATGCCACATCTATTCTATCTTTATGAAGACGCTGTGTTAGGGACACTTTCTTGTTGTAAACTCCTTCGGCATTCCACTGTAGTATGTTGAGTGTCCGGGGTATTTGGTCAATAGCTCTTAACCTACTCCTCTGTGCCTTGACTCCACAGCACAGGGGAAGGTGACCACCAGTAGTCATGGGTGGACCCCCTCGAGGCAGGGGGCCCGGCACTATCACCGCCTGATGGGACTTCGCGGGATTAGCACCATAACGATTAATTTTGATTAGTGACATCATGAATTAAGTTACGTTGCACTGCTTTGTCAAGCCTGTGGCTCAGTACGTCCGATTTCGACAAACATTTATTCGGGGTGCTTTCCCTAGCCTTTGACTGTCCCCAGTCTACCTACAAGGCAGCAGGTTTGTGTGTCTCTTCGTCTGGTCCCTCTCCCTTGACCTGTCCGACATGGGTGACCCTACCAGTAGCTGTGCTACCGTCGGCATAGCTCTTGGGGTCATTGGAACGCGCAAGCCCCTCTACCTCGTCACGGTGGACACACACAAAAGGGGGCTTGCTTTCTGTTAGCCCCGAATGTTGTTAGTCAATCCTTAGTCAGATTTGACTGAGCTACTCTATGACAGTAGTTGACCTTCAAGGGCACAACACAGACCGTGAAGTGTTGTCGAGGACGCATTCGACCTGGCACAGACAGTGGTAGTCCTTGCAGCAACCGGATTGGCCAACCCAAACTTGCCAATCCAGACTTGCCAACCCAGACGTGCCAACCCAGACTTGCCAACCTAGACATGCTAACCCATACTTGCCAACCCATACTTGCCAACCCAGACTTGCCAACCCAGACGTGCCAACCCATACTTGCCAACCCAGACTTGCCAACCCCGACTTGCGAGCCCCAACTTGCCAACCCAGGCGTGCCAACCCCGATTTGCCAGCCCCAACTTGCCAACCCAGACTTGCCAACCCCGACTTGCCAGCCCCAACTTGCCAGCCCAGACTTGCCAACCCCGACTTGCCAACCCAGACTTGCCAACCCAGACTTGCCAACCCAGACTTGCCAACCCAGACTTGCCAACCCAGACGTGCCAACCCCGACTTGCCAGTCAGACTTGCCAACCCAGACTTGCCAACCATGTACACAGTTGACCAGTTATCAGTCTAGCCAAGCTTACCTGAAGCACTGCTTGTGAAATATCACATCGTTGACTGGCCCAATCCGCTCCTGTTGGTAGACAGTTTGCCCGCATCTCTGGCACTTCTGGTTCTGCACTTGTGCCACGCCCAGCAGGGACGATAACCGCTTGTATGCCCGCCCTGAGGCATCGATAATTTCCACATCTACCATTGTTTACCTCCCCTGCCAGCACTCAGTACAACACAAACTACCTCGTTGGGTGGCGCTGGTCAATCATGTATATAATCCATCTGTAGAAGTGTTGAGACTGTGATCAAATCCCCATGTTTGCTGATACTATTCGGTAACCACGTATCTTCAAGGAAGTTCCGATGCAGACAGGAAGCTACTGAGAAGTTGCTGAAGCTTCCATGCCATGTCTTCTGTAGTCCCCGAGGTGTACTACCAGTGCCAGATCGTCCAGAACTTTACGCAAACACAGATCTGTGAACAAGAAGCAAATAACACAAATGAAAACCGTTAACGTATGAGAGAAATTAGACATAAGATTGTCACAGTGTTTTGTATACGTTAAGAAAAGAAATAAATTGGAGAACTTGGTGACAACTGACAAGACTGAGGCGAAAAAGAAAAGAACAAGGAGAAGGCAGAGGAGTAAATACCTGGATGGCGAAACATGACCTCCCCCTAAGCAGAAGTTCATCAACGTCGTGACCCCAGCGGCAGTTACCGTGCTCTGCATGGTGCTGCCACACACCAGCTCTGCAGTGGCTGGTTTTCTGGAACTTTATTGAACATGTGTGGGGAACATTCTAGACTCAAAGAGTTAATGTGGAAGGACTTCTTATAGTCCATGCCGTGTGGCGTTGGTGATCATGTCTGTCCACAGCCTTCTGTCTCATGTACTGCCAATCTTCTTATAGCCCATGCCGTGTGGCGTCGGTGATCATGTCTGTCCACAACCTTCTATCTCGTGTACTGCCAATCTTCTTATAGCCCATGCCGTGTGGCGTTGGTGATCAAGTCTGCCCACAGCCTTCTGTCTCGTGTGTGTTCAGTCATTTCTGATACCGACATTCCCCCACGCTATATCAAACTTTCTAGCATCTTTTCTCTTGGTCCCCCCTCCCCCCAACTGCCCCCCCCTCCAATTTGTAACCGTTGTAACGATATACTCCAGCTTACATGGCATGCCCTAACATGTGCTCTGTCTACTTCTGATGTGAGTAATCAGTTCTTTTTTGTGAGTTTACCTCAGTCAAGATATCTTCATTAGATTCTAACCACCTCGTCATTCTCGTCATTCTTCCACAAAGCCACGTCTAACGGAATAACTCTTGTTAGCGGGTTTAGGAATCCAAATTCCCACCCTCTGTTTAGACTAGGTCTTGTCTCCAGTGTGTGGGTGTGTGGTTGTGTGGGTAAACTGACGACTCACGACCCTCTTCACCAAGATAGTTCCTCCTACCGCAGTCAACTAAGGCATGGCACTATTTACACAGCGGACGGCGAGAGACGCATTACAACTCTTGAGAGTGTGTTTATGATAATGAGATGAACGAAAGCAGAGAATGGGGAGAGGCCATCACCAGTATTACTACGCATCTGTCACACCGCGCGGGATGTCAGCGAGCACGAGATCTTGGGCCAAAAGTCATGAAGTGGCACCTCCCCCTCGGTCAATCAAATTAATACCCTTCCCGACACAGATGTACTTGTACTTTGTGTTTGGCAATTTCTCAACGGCGCTCCTCAATTTGAAGAGGTTCCAAAACGGTGCAGCCAACACTGAAGATAACCCGGGTCACGGGAGCAGACAAAGGTCAGATTCTCATTCTGTGTCGGGTAGAGTTCACAGTGGGCCTATGTGTCCGGTAGAGTTCACAGTGGGCCTATGTGTCCGGTAGAGTTCACAGTGGGCCCAAATGTCCGGTAGAGTTCACAGTGGGCCCAAATGTCCGGTAGAGTTCACAGTGGGCCCAAGTGTCCGGTAGAGTTCACAGTGGGCCCAAATGTCCGGTAGAGTTCACAGTGGGCCCAAGTGTCCGGTAGAGTTCACAGTGGGCCCAAGTGTCCGGTAGAGTTCACAGTGGGCCCAAATGTCCGGTAGAGTTCACAGTGGGCCCAAGTGTCCGGTAGAGTTCACAGTGGGCCCATGTGTCCGGTAGAGTTCACAGTGGGCCCAAATGTCCGGTAGAGTTCACAGTGGGCCCAAATGTCCGGTAGAGTTCACAGTGGGCCCATGTGTCCGGTAGAGTTCACAGTGGGCCTATGTGTCCGATAGAGTTCACAGTGGGTCCAAGTGTCGGGTAGAGTTCACAGTGGGCCCATGTGTCCGGTAGAGTTCACAGTGGGCCCATGTGGCACCAACTCGGTAGCCCAGTAGTCTGCGAGAAAACTACCCGCGTGATCCGAATGACGGAGTCGGGAATAGAACCCACAACCTCCGCAGCGGAGGCTGGCAGCTGAACCACCTGGGCCCGGGGAGCCCAACCCAAGAGACAATATCATGGTAGGCAGGAGCACTTTGACAAGGCAGGGGGCGCTTTCATGCGTGCTGGCTTCACGGTGATCACAATATGTGTAGGCTGAGTGGTCTCGAGGTACGGTGTCCGCCTCGAGTGCTGGAGGTCCCTGGTTCAAGCCCCGGCGGAGGCCGGGATGTTTTCACGTGGACTTCTAGTAACAAATTTACCCCTGGTCTCTGGGTAGTGAGATCGGACACCCGTGTGTATTGTTGCGCACGTACCTTGGCATAAATACCTTGGCAGTTGGAAATCGAAAAAGAGTAGCCTAACGGCGCTGCCCGGGCAAAATTTCGAGTTAACAATCTACCCAAAGTATTTCAGGATCCTCGCCGGTGCTACCGAGTAAGTGCACTAAGATGAGATTCTCCGGACTCAGGCTTGAGTTAGGAGTAGAACGGAGAAATTATGAGTTACTCCCGTGTGTCGTGATGTTGATGCGTGGACTAAACTAAACTAAACTATACTATAATTCTGTATAGGAGTTCTGTGAGATGGCTTGTCACGTGATTGTATGGAAATCTTCGTACAACGGCTCTTGATCTATTTAGTCAAGCTATAAACAAACATTCAGCGTGGTTCGTGTAAATGTGGTGATATGTAATATATTGTAATGATTTATCCCGCTGTGCTGGCGACACAATTCCAAGCTGAACATTTCTCCCGCTGTAAAGCGACACAATTCCAAGCTGATCATTTCTCCCACTGTAAAGCGACACAATTCCATGCTGATACTTCATCCTAATTTGGCTGTCTGGTGATTTATGGCGGCGGATCTGTACGTATTCTTACGCTTTCTTCTGCAGAGATGTGGTTGCATAGAAGAATGATAAAAGCGCTGTGGGCGGATAGATATCATGAAAGAAATTAACTGACACAGAGAACTGGTTCTCGCATTAGAAGAAATTATTTGCGCATGTCATGAGCATGGCAATTTGAAGTATGTCTTCACAGCCGGAAAGATGGAGGAGAAGAGAGGCAGGGGAAACCAAGGGAGTTAATACTGGACAGTTTGACAATATGGCATTGGGGAACATCGGTATCAGAAATGAATGGCAGAAGACGAGACAGAAGGCTGTGGAGAGTCATGATCACCAACGCCACTCGGCGGGGACTATAAGAAGAAGATTTTATGCTGAATAATAAACCACGGAGAAACACATGCATAAGTATTGATCTCAAATTGATTGACATAAACCAGCTAATGTTTGTTGTTGGCCAGGAGTTAACAAGATCACAGACTCAGCATCCGACAGCCCGGAACCAGTGCTCAGATAATCGATGACAGCAAGACTGGTTGGTGACACCCGATCCCGACACAACAAGAACGCCAGTCTACGGCCATAGTGGTTGTGCTCAAGACAAATCAGAGGAGAATAAATCATCCAACGTGGTGTCACACAGAGACAACCCAGCCAGCCCCCCATCAACCAACATGGTGTCACACAGAGACAACCCACCCAGTCCTCCATCAACCAGCGTGGTTCCACATAGGGACAACCCACCCAGCCCTCCATCAACCTATTTACTTAATTCTAATCTAATTTTTGTCGAAGTATTTCCCACTTGTACTTCTGTCTACCTTTTGTCGAAGTATTTCCTACTTGTACTTCTGTCTACCTTTTGTCGAAGTATTTCCTACTTGTGCTTCTGTCTACCTTTTGTCGAAGTATTTCCCACTTGTACTTCTGTCTACCTTTTGTCGAAGTATTTCCTACTTGTACTTCTGTCTACCGTTTGTCGAAGTATTTCCCACTTGTACTTCTGTGTACCTTTTGTCGAAGTATTTCCCACTTCAAGAAATACAAGAATTCTGAAGTAAATATCATAATGAGTGACTTGAATGCCAAAGTTGGAAATCAACAGGACGAATGCATAGTAGGCAAGTATGGGCTAGGGCAGGGGTGGGCAAACTTTTCGTGCGGAGGGCCGCATTGACAAATGTAAAGCTATTGGCGGGCCGCGTATATATATATATATATATATATATATATATATATATATATATATATATATATATATATATATATATATATATATATATATATATATATATCCATTTTGTTTACAGCAACCTATCACAATAAGTAATTATTAATTATCTATAGGTTATTAAGCAGTATAAATAACTAATTATTGCAATTTTATTTTACTTATACACTTAATCATTATATTTGACAATATGGACAAAAACTTTTACTAATTTATTAACACGATTTTACGACTTGTTATTATAACAAATATTCTTTATTATCTATCAATGGCTTTAATTTAGATTCACAGCGACTACATTGTCACTACAGTTGTTGATTTCTAATGAGGTTATGTAACTGCTTGCAATTTTTGACAATATTCTTGAAATCTGGAGCAAATTTACTTGTTGAAATTCGCATGACAGCATGCAAGTTGCAGTCCGACAATAAAGACCTATTCTTAGATTTGTTGAACTTCAAGCAAGAGAATGCTTGTTCGCAAATGTATGTTGATCCAAATAATGATAAAAGTTTAGCTGCAAAGTTTTTCAAGTTGGGAAATGATTCTTGTGATAAAGATCCATAGAAATCCAGCAAACTATCTGTCTTGAATTTCTCTTTCAGATCATGATCTGCCTGTAAGTCAAGGAGCTCCAACTATATGTCCTCTGTGGCTGTATCAGCTTTTGCACTAAAAGGTGAACTGAGAATATTGAACTATGACTCTAATTTCTTGAAATGTTGGAATCTCCATCCAAATTCCTCAATCAATGCATCTAATTGGGCTTTGTATTTTTCAGTCATTTCACCAGAAATGGTTTCTTGTTTCAGCAAAGGGAAGTGACAAAATCTTTTTTCACTTGCTTGTCTGGAAAACAGTGAGTGTTTTGCCTGAAATGATTTTACATATACATACAATTCATGTGCAAACACACCATTGCCCTGATGTTTGACATTCCGTTCATTTAAGTTTTCCATAATTTCAATGGCAAACATAAAGTCTAACTGCCACTCTTTATTGACAATGTTAGTATTAAAGTCACATGCAATGCCCTTCATCTCTAGGAACATCACTATTTATTCTCTGAGTTCCCATACTTGCCTCAACACCTTGCCGAGATTCAGCCATCGAACATTGGTGTGGTTCAAGACATCGGAATGTTCAGTTTCCAAATCGTCAAGTAATGACTTGAACTGTCTGTGATTAAGTCCTCTTGATCTGATGAGGTTGATGGCACTGACAACTGGGTCAAATACGTGCTTGATATTCAAAACAGTTTTACACATACTTTCTTGATGAATCACACAGTGAAGTGGTAATAATGTGTGATCTGGATAATCTGCTTTAATCTTACCACTTATCAACTTTACCAGACCTACATTTTTTCCAGTCAAAGCACGAGCTCCGTCAGTTGTAACGCCATCTTGTTCCTAACCAACCCAGTTCATTCAATACGGTAGTAACAGCATTGAATATATCAAGGCCTGTGGTTGTGTCTCTGAGTGACTCAACACTCGGTAACTCTTCATTGAGTTTGAAAGAAGTGTTTATTCCACGCATAAATGTCAATAATTGGGCAGTATCGTGTACATCGGTACTCTCATCCAATGCAAGAGAGTACCACAAAAATTGTTTACTTGCATCTTGAAGTTTATGCATCAAATTGTCTCTGATCTTGTCAACACGTCTGACCACAGTTCTCCTTGATAAAGTAATGTTGTCAAATCTGGTTTTTTGTTCTGGACACATAATGTTTGCTGCACCTAGCAAACACTCCTTGATGAACTCGCCATTAAAAAATGGCTTGTTCCGTTTTACAATTCTGTGTGACAGCACAATACTAGCTTCAGTTGCAGCATCTTGAAATGAAGACTGTTTAGCGAAAACAGTTTGCTGTTTCTCCAAATTTTTCACCAACTCAAGGCATGTCCTTTCCTTCTCTTCGGTCGTTAAATTATATCCGAAATCGGAATGTTTTGTTTGATAATGTCTTTTTAAATTGTACTCCTTGAAGACAGCCACTGTCTCACGACACAACAAGCAAACTGATTTGCTACCAACTTTTATAAAACAGTACTTTGTTGTCCATTCATCATTAAAAACACGGCATTCATCTTCAATCTTACGTTTGTTATTGACCCTCATCATAACGGTACATGACATTTTGTAAAATTCAACAAAATAACTTAAAAACGAATTAAAATTTTTTATTTCTAAATGCCCTCGCGGGCCGCATAAAATCACTTGACGGGCCGCATGCGGCCCGCGGGCCGTAGTTTGCCCACCCCTGGGCTAGGGGAACAGAATGAAAGAGGTTGCAGACTAGTACAGAGGGCAAAGGAGCATGATTTGATTATTGGAAACACCTGGTATCAACCGCACCCAAGGAGATTGTGGACATGGAGGAGTCCTGATCATAAGATCGAAATCAGATTGATTACATTCTCATCAACAGAAGATTTCGAAATGCCTTAAAGGTCGCAAAAACTATACCAATCACAGACTGCTACATACAGTGACCATAGATTATTAATCTTAAGCAATTTACATATAACACTAAAGAAAGTCAAATATTCACCAAGAAACACAAAATTTGATCTACAGGCACTGAAGAGTGGGGAAATAAAAGATAAATTCAACGTAGTGGTAAAGAACAGATTTGATGCATTGTCCGATATGGAAATATTATTAAAGACGTCAGTGACCAATGAGAAATATTAAAGAAATACGTCAACCAAGCTGCAGAAACAACCATACCAAAAATAAAGATAATAGGACGCAAGAAATGGATGACGGAAGACATCTTAAAACTCATGGAAGTAAGAAGAAATAACAAAAATAACAAGGAAAGATATGAAGAGATTCACAGGAAAATTAGGGAGCTATGCAAAGAGGCAAAAGAAACATGGCTTGAGGAAAATTGTAAGGAAATTGAAAACCAACACAATACCCGGAATACCAAATTAATGCACAAAAGAATTACTGACAGCACTAACAAAAGAACACACACATCAACGGATTGCCTAAAAACCAAAGATGGTAAAATCATAATAGAAAAAGATCAGATTTTACATGCGTGATCAGATTATGTGAAAGATATTTATGATGATACAAGAGAAGAACAATATGATCATCTGAATAGTAATAGTAATGTCGTGTCCAGCAGCCAGGCGCTATCGCCACTTGGAGGTGTCGCGTTCGAATCCTGGCGGGTTAATTATAGCCTTCAATTTGTATGTTGTATGGTGTGCCCTCTAATATCTACATTCTTCGTCTGCTTCTGTGAGTGTCCATCATCACGCATGGACTTGTTTATGAGCTGTTGTGTGCCCAGAATGCCAGGCGGATGAATACATGTCCACAGGGGGGCCAGGCAAACAGGGCGGGATCGATGTTGTACATATCCGACTACCAGCGGCTATCCATGTTTGATTGGTGCTGTCTATGAAGGTATCGACCCACATGTTTGTTCTCCACATCACAAACATCAATCAATGCGACATTTACCGCGACAAACGACGGTCTACAGTTGATGTTCGTTAGTGCAGCGCTTAGTTGTCGTTGATCTGTTTCCTTCCACGATAATCTGTCATATTCTGATTGGAAATGTAAACTACTCTTCTCCTTCTAGTGTGTGTTGCCTGAGATCTGGTGTCTACGTGTGTGCGTGCGCGTGTGAGAGTAGAGCGACGTGGGGTATACAATGACCTGGGGAGGACATTGAGGAAAGGCACCGTTCTTGAAAACAGGCAGAAGATGGACACACGTGGGCAGGGAAGGCAGTCTGCCTGCGGGAGGAGGAACCCAGACGAGACACCCCAACCGTTGAAGTGGGAGGAGGAATCCAGACAAGACACCCCAACCGTCAAATTGGTAGGAGGAATCCAGACAAGACACCCCAACCGTCGAATTGGGAGGAGGAATCCAGACAAGACACCCCAACCGTCAAATTGGGAGGAGGAATCCAGACAAGACACCCCAACCGTCGAATTGGGAGGAGGAATCCAGACAAGACACCCCAACCGTCGAATTGGGAGGAGGAATCCAGACAAGACACCCCAACCGTCAAATTGGGAGGAGGAATCCAGACAAGACACCCCAACCGTCAAATTGGTAGGAATCCAGACAAGACACCCCAACCGTCGAATTGGGAGGAGGAATCCAGACAAGACACCCCAACCGTCAAATTGGGAGGAGGAATCCAGACAAGACACCCCAACCGTCAAATTGGGAGGAGGAATCCAGACAAGACACCCCAACCGTCAAATTGGGAGGAGGAATCCAGACAAGACACCCCAACCGTCAAATTGGGAGGAGGAATCCAGACAAGCCACCCCAACCGTCAAATTGGGAGGAGGAATCCAGACAAGACACCCCAACCGTCAAATTGGGAGGAGGAATCCAGACAAGACACCCCAACCGTCAAGACACGAACTGATCCATACCGTCGGAGATCGCAATTTATGGATAAGCATGATCTCCAATGCCAGCCGGCAAGGCACTGGATGATGAAGACACGTGACCCGGATGTGATAGTCTCGTGTCATGTTTCGTTGACAGTGGACCATGGGAAATCGGATCATAACTTTCATTAAGTGTGACCCAACCACACCCAGAGTGAGACCTACGTCAGAGTCGCCTCACGTGACATCAACTGGGTGGCTTTATCGCCTGCTAGAATGTCTTTATCAACCCTTGTACAGACACCTGAGCCGACCTACTCACTGACTCCAAGAAATTAACGCGGTGACTTTATTTACCTCCAGGAAATGAACTCGGTGACACCCGGAATGTTTATCTGTAAGAAACTGGCGCACAATTAGGCTACGTCTCGGGAACTACTGTAATACTGGGTGTAATTGACACGTCACGTCTCGGGAACTGCTACAATAATTGATGTAAATGACACGCCACGGCGGTCTAGGCGGAGCAGTCATGGAAGACGTGGTCACTGCGTGAGTATGTGCGACAGAACTGCTTGACTGTCATCAGGTTGGGAATTAATGGGCCAAAAATTACAATAATAACCTTGGCTCGGCCAGTAAGGGCAGTCAGGTGACAAATCAAACATATATCCCATAATTTCTGATTTCCACGTCAGTAAGGGCAATCATGTGACAGATCAGACAAATATCCCATAATTTCTCAATTGCAGGTAATAAAAGTATAGACAGGCTGCAGCCCACACGGGGTATACAAAATTTAGACAAAAAAGGAATAATTGTTTGTTTATGTTTGCTGAAGCCATAATGATTAATCTACAAAGCCAGCTTTGTGCAAACAGAAAGACATGTTAGCCAGTTTAAAATGACCGTGGTAGACAATTGACATTACTGTGCGAACATGTGTATATTTCAGCTTGAAGGATGTATCTAGTTATTTTACTTTATGTTGTATGAATTCTGCAGTATGTACCTGACGAGATGCAGCGAAATATGCTAGGCAATAAATCGTGCAATCTAGTGTTTGCGTCTTCGTTATTCAAAAAACGAATGTACAGATTCCAACAGAAACAGCAAGAGGAGACAACCTATACTATAGTTCCCAATGGCGTCAGTGAGGTCAGGTGATCAATGGTGGTGACACAGATATCACTGGTGTATGAACAAACGTACGAGTGTTCATACAAGAATATACCCACAAGCTATTGACACGAGCTCAAGAACAGTTTGTCTATAGAAGCCATGCCAGGCATGTCTAACTCTTCTTCTGGCGTGTTTATACAGTCATGCATGTTTTGAGGCCCGTCACGGACCGTTTCGCAATTACCAAGGAAGAACATTGGGGCTTTTAAGATTACATGTTAGAGAAAGTTCAGAGAATGTCGTGGGCTACACGGGAGAAACATGCTCACATTCCACGAGATCTGAATATGGATGGGAGACAACTGGAGGCCCATACACCGTGGCATGTCTCAGAACTGGAATATTGGGCCATGTCAAGCGTCTGGGGTGGGGACAGAACAAGATTGGAAGGTATTCTTCCAGGGGGTAGAGGAGGTGAGAGAGGAAAAAGGGGGGGGGGGGGGGGGGGGCAGCACGAAGATGAATACAAGACATTACAGAATCTTGACCCTGGCAATACAAGACATTGCAGAATCTTGACCCTGGCAATACAAGACATTGCAGAATCTTGGGCCTGGCAATACAAGACATTGCAGAATCTTGGGCTTGGCAATACAAGACATTGCAGAATCTTGACCCTGGCAATACAAGACATTGCAGAATCTTGGGCCTGGCAATACAAGACATTGCAAAATCTTGGGCCTGGCAATACAAGACATTGCAGAACTTTGGGCCTGACAATACAAGACATTGCAGAATCTTGGGCCTGGCAATACAAGACATTGCAGAATCTTGGGCCTGACAATACAAGACATTGCAGAATCTTGGGCCTGGCAATACAAGACATTGCGGAATCTTGACCCTGGCAATACAAGACATTGCAGAATCTTGGGCCTGGCAATACAAGACATTGCAGAATCTTGGGCCTGACAATACAAGAGGCAGGAGTACTATAGTATGTCCACATTTGTTTGCCTTCATTCACGATCAATTATTTTGAAAACTGTCTGTTGCATCGTTATGAATTTTTTCCAGCCGTCTTGTATTTACCCCCACCCAAGGAATATGTCTTTGATAGGTCCAAAAACAACTTAAATCATTGAAAGCGGCGACATTCCTTTGATGTTTTGCTGAACAACTAGTGATTTCTCACTAAAAAAGTTATGTTTACGGTAATGTGGACCTGCAAATTCAGATGACACACAAAGGCGTATCCGGATTCGTATGGGAGTGGGTGCAATGAAAGAAGTAGCTTACAGGGTCGGCTGCATTGCACCGGGTTTTTATCCCATATGGCTCAGTTTCTTTCCGCAGCGCGGAAAGCGTCGCACAAAGCACAAACTCCGTAGCTCCAGCGACGACCCTCGGGAGTCTCCGAAAAAATGCACTCGTGAAATGAAGGACGCGGCCCGGAATCGAACATACAACCTTCGGAGCCCGAGTCAGACGGCTTGACCACTTCACCACGGAGAATCCCGAGAGGGGTGCAATGTGTAATATTAGTAAAGACAGATAATTTACAGACAGACAGACAGACAGACAGACAGACAGACAGACAGACAGACAGACAGGTAGGTAAGTATGTAGGCAGAAAGGTAGGTGGGTGGGTCGGTCGGTCGGTGGGTCGGTCGGTGGGTCGGTGGGTCGGTCGGTCGGTCGGCCGGCAGGAGATAGATAGATAGGTAGGTAGGTAGGTAGGTAGGTAGGCAGGCAGGCAGGCAGGCAGGCAGGCAGGCAGGCAGGCAGGCAGGCAGGCAGGCAGGCAGGCAGGCAGGCAGGCAGGCAGGCAGGCAGGCAGGCAGGCAGGCAGGCAGGCAGGCAGACAGACAGACAGACAGACAGACAGACAGACAGACAGACAGACAGACAGACAGACAGACAGACAGACAGACAGACAGACAGACAGACAGACAGACAGACAGACAGACAGACAGACAGACAGACAGACAGACAGACAGACAGACAGACAGACAGACAGACAGACAGACAGACAGACAGACAGACAGACAGACAGACAGATAGATAGATAGATAGATAGATAGATAGATAGATAGATAGATAGATAGATAGATAGATCCTCGCCAGGAGCCGAGTCAGCTAGTTTTTTTTTATATAATCACGTTTCATGAAAGAACCCCCATTTGAGACACCTCTGAACAAACCAATTTAACTTCGCCAAAATGAAACCCTCCAAATAATTTCGAAAAGAGAGGGGTGTGTCTTGCTGAAGCTGTAATACTCTTACAATGATGGCATGAATGCTGGAGCGGTAGATTATATACCGTATATAAGCAAACATTGAAATCTTTTTTGTTGGGTGGACATAATGATAAGTTATGTGCTAAATCTCATCATTTTCCGTCAGTTGGTTACTGAGATATTGAATTTTATATTGAGGCAACAAAACAAACACACACTATAGCCAGAAAGTCATAGTACTTCCGGTGAGCCATTAGAGCCTCGCCTTGTAGAAGATCTTCTCCGTGACTGGGCCATGAGAGCCTCACCTTGTAGAAGATCTTCTCCGTGACTGGGCCATGAGAGCCTCACCTTGTAGAAGATCTTCTCCGTGACTGGGCCATGAGAGTCTCACCTTGTAGAAGATCTTTTCCGTGACTGGGCCATGAGAGCCACGCCTTGTAGAAGATCTTCTCCGTGACTGGGCCATGAGAGTCTCACCTTGTAGAAGATCTCCGTGACTGGGCCACTAGAGTCTCAACTTGTAGGAGATCTCCGTGACTGGGCCATTAGATTACAGGCCAAGGTCAATCATGACGGAAGCTCTCTCCGAGTATGCGAGAGGTGTAGTTGCACACTGGACTCTCTCACACTGGACTCTCTCACACTGGACTCTCTCTCACTGGACTCTCACACACACTGGACTCTCACACACACTGGACTCTCACACACACTGGACACTCTCACACTGGACTCTCTCACACTGGACTCTCTCACACACTGGACTCTCTCACAATGGACTCTCTCACATTGAACTCTCTCACACTGGACTCTCTTACACTGGACTGTATCACACTGGACTCTCTCACACTGGACTCTCTCACACACTGGACTCTCTCACACACTGGACTCTCTCAAACTGGACTCTCCCACACTGGACTCTCTCACAAACCGAAGAACAGTCTCTAGAGTTGGGACTTTCATGGCCTCCAGTCAGAGAGTAGCTCAGTCCCTCAGTCAGAGAGTAGCTCAGTCCCTCAGTCAGAGAGCAGCTCAGTCCCTCAGTCAGAGAGCAGCTCAGTCCCTCAGTCAGAGAGTAGCTCAGTCCCTCAGTCAGAGAGCAGCTCAGTCCCTCAGTCAGAGAACAGCTCTTATACTATATTATGTTGTATGTTGACAGAATACTGTGTTGTGTGTTGACAGAATACTGTGTTGTGTGTTGACAGAATACTGTGTTGTGTGTTGACAGAATACTGTGTTGTGTGTTGACAGAATACTATGTTGTGTGTTGACAGAATACTGTGTTGTGTGTTGACAGAATACTGTGTTGTGTGTTGGCAGAATACTGTGTTGTGTGTTGACAGAATACTGTGTTGTGTGTTGACAGAATACTGTGTTGTGTGTTGGCAGAATACTGTGTCGTGTGTTGGCAGAATACTCTGTTGTGTATTGGAGCACCGCTGCTGGAAATCCACGTAGAAGAATGTTTTTATTCATGTTTGCTCTGGAAGGAGGGGTAGGCAGCCGTGGAGATGGCCCCGCCCACCCTTGGCTGGGTCTGAAAGTCCAGGCAAGGATTCTGTCAGGCCAAATATGCTCCACCTGCAACGTTTTTTGCCACATAAATGCCCCAGAGCTTCAGTGCAGCAGATCATGGGACAGCCGCGGTGATTCCTTCAATGTAACAGATCATGGGACAGCCGCGGTGATTCCTTCAATGTAACAGATCATGGGACAGCCGCGGTGATTCCTTCAATGTAACAGATCATGGGACAGCCGCGGTGATTCCTTCAATGTAACAGATCATGGGACAGCCGCGGTGATTCCTTCAATGTAACAGATCATGGGACAGCCGCGGTGATTCCTTCAATGTAACAGATCATGGGGTAGATATGACTCTTCCTTCAATGTTGAGAACTTGCATGAGAAGCAGGATTGTCTCCAACAGTACTGATAGTTTGTTTCGTAGATGCCACGAAATGGACATATGGACCGAACTGTTATTCCGTTCGATAGACATTTGGACCGAATTGTCCTTTAGAAGGAATCACCCTGGGCGGACATTAGAATGCGTTAGTCAAACGAGTAGAGCTCGCATAGGATGTACATCATGTAACCACGACGGGGGAGGGGGGGCGGGTCGGCTGACCAGTGCCAGGAGCTTCTCCCCTTGGTGGGTTCTGGTCACTACACATCTGCGGCAACCAGCGCCAACCTCTCCCGCCAGCACAGGTCATGTATCCGTGGTGTAAGACGTGAACCTCATGGCTCAAGTCTGGCATGTGTCCCTTACACCAGCACAGGAGTGGCTGGCGCCCGAGGTTCCGTACAACCAGCACAGAGGTGGCTGGCGCCCGAGGTTCCGTACAACCAGCACAGAGGTGGCTGGCGCCCGAGGTTCCGTACAACCAGCACAGAGGTGGCTGGCGCCCGAGGTTCCGTACAACCAGCACAGAGGTCGCTGGCGCCCGAGGTTCCGTACAACCAGCACAGAGGTGGCTGGCGTGCGAGGTTCCGCACAACCAGCACAGAGGTGGCTGGCGTACGAGGTTCCGTACAACCAGCACAGAGGTGGCTGGCGCCCGAGGTTCCGTACAACCAGCACAGAGGTGGCTGGCGTACGAGGTTCCGCACAACCAGCACAGAGGTGGCTGGCGTCCGAGGTTCCGTACAACCAGCACAGAGGTGGCTGGCGTCCGAGGTTCCGTACAACCAGCACAGAGGTGGCTGGCGTCCGAGGTTCCGTACAACCCAGCACAGAGGTGGCTGGCGCCCGAGGTTCCGTACAACAGCACAGAGGTGGCTGGCGTCCGAGGTTCCGTACAACCAGCACAGAGGTGGCTGGCGTCCGAGGTTCCGTACCGGGTATCCATCTACACACAACAGGGCGGCCTTAAACCTTTTTCGGGCTGGGGGGCCTTTTTTAAATTTGGGGGGTTAAAAAAAAGGGGGAAAAAGTTCAAAAAGGAAAACCGAAAAACCCCTGGGGGGGGGGGGGGGGGGGGGGGGGGGGGGGGGGGGGGGGGGGGAACACCCCCCCTTCTTTTTCCCGTTTCCTCGGGAAACCCAGCCATTCCCCCTATCCTTCCTGCCGGGTTACCTTTCTTTTTTTTGGCAGTTAATCCCCCCATTTTCAAAAACCAAGGTTCATTCCCCATTTTATTCAGTTTCCTCTTTCCCCTTTGGTTTCTTTTTTTTTAAAACCATTTCCCCCGGTTTGGTTTTCATATCAAAACCGGCCCCCTTTGGAATTTTCCCCTCTGTTTTTCACCCGGGGGTTCGTTCTTTGCCCATTTTTATCAATTTCCGGGTCGTTTA
>JACEFZ010024358.1:0-27500 GCA_014155875.1 Cepaea nemoralis | reverse complement strand
TTCACAGCGCCACAAGCTCGCCATTCGCCCGTTCCTCCTGTTTGTACACCAGTAAACCGGTTTCACAGCGCCACAAGGTCGCCATTCGCCCACTCCTCCTGTTTGTACAACCAGTAAACCAGTTTCACAGCGCCACAAGCTCGCCATTCGCCCGTTCCTCCTGTTTGTACAACCAGTAAACCGGTTTCACAGCGCCACAAGCTCGCCATTCGCCCACTCCTCCTGTTTGTACAACCAGTAAACCGGTTTCACAGCGCCACAAGCTCGCCATTCGCCCACTCCTCCTGTTTGTACAACCAGTAAACCGGTTTCACAGCGCCACAAGCTCGCCATTCGCCCGTTCCTCCTGTTTGTACACCAGTAAACCGGTTTCACAGCGCCACAAGCTCGCCATTCGCCCG
The DNA here is from genome assembly GCA_014155875.1 of Cepaea nemoralis. Lineage (NCBI taxonomy): Eukaryota > Metazoa > Mollusca > Gastropoda > Stylommatophora > Helicidae > Cepaea > Cepaea nemoralis. The sequence continues at coordinate 27,099 of JACEFZ010024358.1, read as the reverse complement.
TTCCTCCTGTTTGTACAACCAGTAAACAGTTCCGTTGTGACAGTAGCATAGTTTGTTGACAGGGGACGATGCGTGTCCTGGTCTGTAGGGCCACTCAACAGGCAAGATCTCAAGCTGTACCTCGACCCCAGCACTGGGAACACTTAGGTCCAAACTAACAGATGCTCTCACGACACGGGAGATTAGACAGGTCCCAGGTCCGTTATCTGAAGCACATGTGTGGGACAACACATGGCGCACAGTTAGAACAAGGGCGATCTTTCAAGTGCCCCTAAACAACACGATATTGTGCAGTGACCCACGCACACTAATGATTGGTGATTGTATAAGAAATCAGCACAGGATTGTATACATTCATGGTCGTTTGTGAGAAACGGATGAACACCTACACCTGAAGATCCGATTGATGTCCCTTCCATATTTGATTTACTTTGATTTTTCCAAGAGCAGACTTTCACCTATTCGGCGCTTAAGGCACTTTATAAAATATCTGCCAGTCTCTTCTCGATACTCACTACTCCCAGGACAGACTAGTGCCACAATGATATTTAGCTCTTTCTATTATAAATAGGAGGAGCGACTGGCCGAGTGGTTAGATTGCCGGATTCACCTTCGGGAGACCCGGGTTCGAATCCTCGGTAAGGTGTGGAGTTATTTTCCTATCGAGGGCAAATGAAAACCCTAATCTGCACAGTTCGCGGCGACTGCACAAGCCAGGCGGCCTTAATGCCTCACGCTCGAGACCCAATGTCATACAGGGCAAGGTACTATATTGGCAGTTAATGACAGTTACTGTAAATAACACTTAACAATATTGATTATGCCACAGCTGAGACCATATGACTTGACAACTGCTTGCGCCTCAGTCCACTTCCAAGTTTAATAATGACCGACGGTGTTCCAGATGCCACACACCACCAATATCACGCCCCACTCACTGTGTGACCCCGCGTAACGTGTTCACGTGCATGGCCATCCGACCCGCAGTCAATAGTTAGAATGTGACCCTGTCGTCAAGAGCGTTAACGCCATCCTCTCACTGTCAAACTCAGAAGTCTAAGAGTCACTTATTAAACAGGCGCTTCTTACTCATTGTCCGCAAGAATATGAACACACTAACTACACATGTCCATAACTCCCGGCCAAATAATCTTAAAACCGCATTGGCTGTCCGAATTCGGCCTTGTCACATGGTCGTCCTTGACCCGTCTCGTGCGGGCTGATTACTATTCATATTAATTGCATGATTCAGTCTCTACTGAACTGTTTCTCAGTTACTAATACTCGTTACTTCTTGTTTACTTTTCTGGTTTTGTGAATTTGTCTGATCACCGTCGTTTCTTTCGTTAACTCTTTACAGAGCTGTTTTCGGATCATAGCATCCAGACGGATACATAATCAGACTGCTGCTGGTACCATCAGAACTGGGACTCTTCGCTGGCTGCTGAAGATGAAGACGAAGCACGTGTGGGAATGTCTTGAGTGTTGTAGTGTCGGTTCTAGACTAATCTCAACTGCCTCACTTAGGGAGACGAAGAACGGAGGATGTCCTGGTTGTTGTAGTGTAGGTTCTGTACTCAACTGCCTCACTTATGGAGACGACGAGCAGACTCTTCGAACCCTGGTTCCACTGCGCTCATGATGCAATCAGCGTAGCTCCTATCAACCACGCTGACGCGCGCCATGTTTATGTAAGAGTAACATTACAGCAGGGGTGACTAATGTCGGGCAGGTGAGAGGCCACAGGTGAGAGGCCACAGTTGAAAGGCCACAAGTGAGAGGTGACAGGCGAGAGGCGACAGGTGAGAGGTCACATGTGAGGGACAACAAGTGAGATACGACAGGTGAGAGGCGACAGGCGAGAGGGCAAGGGTGAGAGACGATAAGTGAGAGGCGACAGGTGAGAGGCGACAGGTGAGTGGCGACAGAGGCAGCGTGTAAGACCAGAGTTCGAATCTCACCAACTCCCAACTCTCTGGAAATTAAGTTCGCTCGTCAGTTCATTCTGTCTGTGTGTCAGTGTGAAAGTGTGTGTGTGTGAGCGCGCGCGCATATGTGTGCGCGCGTATGTATGTGCGTGTGTATGTATGTGCGTGTGTATGTCAGTATGTCTAAGTGTGTGATTGTGTGTATCAGTATGTGATTATGTGTGTAGTTATGTATGTACGTGTGTGTGTGTATGTATAAATATGTACCTGTGTGTAGATATGAGTCTGTGTGTGAGTGTGTGTCCAGTGTTGACACATGCTCTGTTGTAAAGCTTCAATAAGAATCTGCTTGGCTCATCGAGTTTTCAGTGTCAGAGTCAGGAGGCATGAGTTCAAATCTGTCCTTGACATTTTGCCCAGATATTTCAAGTGGTTGCTGTTGTTACATTCCTGTTAATTTCATTGTTAACATTTCATGCGTGGATTGTTGACATTTCATGCCTGGATGCATCTGGTTGCTGTTGTTTTGCCCTGTTCTTCTGGTTAGTTTGGGCTTTCATCCGTGGTTTAACGTGCTACCTCTAGTATATGATCTCTCTCTCTCTCTCTCTCTCTCTCTCTCTCTCTCTCTCTCTTTCTCTCTATCTCTCTCTCTCCCTCTCTCTCTCTGTGGCTTATATATATATACACACACACACTTACACATAAAAAACCGTAGGTCGACAATAACCGAATGGCGTAAGAACGCGTGTTTTCTTAAACATTCCGTTGTGCTGATCGCCGAGGGTACAGCGGTGTATATATATATTACACACACACACACACTTACACATAAAAAACCGTAGGTCGACATAACCGAATGGGTAAGAACGCGTGTTCTTAAACATCCGTTGTGCTGATGCCGAGGTAAGCGGTTCAACCCCTACACTGACAGCTGGACTAAAATGTTGACATGTCGCCCTTGACTTGGGGACGTAATTTACAAGTACCTCTGAAGTCTCAGTGGGTTCACCTGATGGCGACGGACACTGTTAATAGAGAATAGCTAACACACACACACACACACACACACACACACACACACACACACACACACACATCCAGTCCAGCACTTCTACAAATTGTGTGTGTGGACTACGCTTGAGTTCTAGGCGAGCGATCGCAACAGAAAACCTTAAAAGTGTGATAGAAATGACAATAACCATGCCATTGTCTTGTAACCTGTCGATATTATTGATAGAAATGACAATAACCATGCCATTGTCTTGTAACCTGTCGATATTATTGTTAAGATAGAAATGACAATAACCATGCCATTGTCTTGTAACCTGTCGATATTATTGTTAAGATAGAAATGACAATAACCATGCCATTGTCTTGTAACCTGTCGATATTATTGTTACGATAGAAATGACAATAACCATGCCATTGTCTTGTAACCTGTCGATATTATTGTTAAGATAGAAATGACAATAACCATGCCATTGTCTTGTAACCTGTCGATATTATTGATAGAAATGACAATAACCATGCCATTGTCTTGTAACCTGTCGATATTATTGTTACGATAGAAATGACAATAACTATGCCATTGTCTTGTAACCTGTCGATATTATTGTTAAGATAGAAATGACAATAACCATGTCATTATCTTGTAACCTGTCTATATTATTGTTAAGATAGAAATGACAATAACCATGTCATTATCTTGTAACCTGTCTATATTATTGTTAAGATAGAAATGACAATAACCATGTCATTATCTTGTAACCTGTCTATATTATTGTTAAGATAGAAATGACAATAACCATGTCATTATCTTGTAACCTGTCTATATTATTGTTAAGATAGAAATAACAATAACCATGTCATTGTCTTGTAACCTGTCTATATTATTGTTAAGATAGAAATGACAATAACCATGTCATTATCTTGTAACCTGTCGATATTATTGATAGAAATGACAATAACCATGTCATTGTCTTGTAACCTGTCAATATTATTGTTAAGATAGAAATGACAATAACCATGTCATTATCTTGTAACCTGCTATATTATTGTTAAGATAGAAATGACAATAACCATGTCATTATCTGTAACCTGTCTATATTATTGTTAAGATAGAAATGACAATAACCCATGCTTTTTTGTAACTGTCAATTTTTGGGTAGAAATGACAAAAACCCAGGGCCATTTTTGAACCTGTCTATATTATTGTTAAGATAGAAATGACAATAACCATGTCATTATCTTGTAACCTGTCTATATTATTGTTAAAATAGAAATGACAATAACCATGTCATTATCTTGTAACCTGTCTATATTATTGTTAAGATAGAAATGACAATAACCATGTCATTGTCTTGTAACCTGTCAGTATTATTGTTAAGATAGAAATGACAATAACCATGTCATTATCTTGTAACCTGTCGATATTATTGATAGAAATGACAATAACCATGCCATTGTCTTGTAACCTGTCTATATTATTGTTAAGATAGAAATGACAATAACCATGTCATTATCTTGTAACCTGTCTATATTATTGTTAAAATAGAAATGACAATAACCATGTCATTATCTTGTAACCTGTCTATATTATTGTTAAGATAGAAATGACAATAACCATGTCATTATCTTGTAACCTGTCGATATTATTGATAGAAATGACAATAACCATGCCATTGTCTTGTAACCTGTCTATATTATTGTTAAGATAGAAATGACAATAACCATGTCATTATCTTGTAACCTGTCGATATTATTGATAGAAATGACAATAACCATGCCATTGTCTTGTAACCTGTCTATATTATTGTTAAGATAGAAATGACAATAACCATGTCATTATCTTGTAACCTGTCTATATTATTGTTAAAATAGAAATGACAATAACCATGTCATTATCTTGTAACCTGTCTATATTATTGTTAAGATAGAAATGACAATAACCATGTCATTATCTTGTAACCTGCCTATATTATTGTTAAGATAGAAATGACAATAACCATGTCATTATCTTGTAACCTGTCTATATTATTGTTAAGATAGAAATGACAATAACCATGTCATAATCTTGTAACCTGTCGATATTATTGATAGAAATGACAATAACCATGTCATTGTCTTGTAACCTGTCTATATTATTGTTAAGATAGAAATGACAATAACCATGTCATTATCTTGTAACCTGCCTATATTACTGTTAAGATAGAAATGACAATAACCATGTCATTATCTTGTAACCTGTCTATATTATTGTTAAGATAGAAATGACAATAACCATGTCATTATCTTGTAACCTGTCGATATTATTGATAGAAATGACAATAACCATGCCATTGTCTTGTAACCTGTCTATATTATTGTTAAGATAGAAATGACAATAACCATGTCATTATCTTGTAACCTGTCTATATTATTGTTAAAATAGAAATGACAATAACCATGTCATTATCTTGTAACCTGTCTATATTATTGTTAAGATAGAAATGACAATAACCATGTCATTATCTTGTAACCTGCCTATATTACTGTTAAGATAGAAATGACAATAACCATGTCATTATCTTGTAACCTGTCTATATTATTGTTAAGATAGAAATGACAATAACCATGTCATTATCTTGTAACCTGTCGATATTATTGATAGAAATGACAATAACCATGCCATTGTCTTGTAACCTGTCTATATTATTGTTAAGATAGAAATGACAATAACCATGTCATTATCTTGTAACCTGTCTATATTATTGTTAAAATAGAAATGACAATAACCATGTCATTATCTTGTAACCTGTCTATATTATTGTTAAGATAGAAATGACAATAACCATGTCATTGTCTTGTAACCTGTCAGTATTATTGTTAAGATAGAAATGACAATAACCATGTCATTATCTTGTAACCTGTCGATATTATTGATAGAAATGACAATAACCATGTCATTGTCTTGTAACCTGTCTATATTATTGTTAAGATAGAAATGACAATAACCATGTCATTATCTTGTAACCTGCCTATATTATTGTTAAGATAGAAATGACAATAACCATGTCATTATCTTGTAACCTGTCTATATTATTGTTAAGATAGAAATGACAATAACCATGTCATTGTCTTGTAACCTGTCAGTATTATTGTTAAGATAGAAATGACAATAACCATGTCATTGTCTTGTAACCTGTCAGTATTATTGTTGAGGATGTCAAAAGTGTTTTCACGTGACATCACATTACAGCACGGTGACGTCATAGAAACAGTTTACAGGTGTTCGTCCCCTGGTCGTGTGTTCCAAGGTGGGCTTGGCGAGCTCTGTTCAGACACACCTGTTGGTCAGTCTCTGTTCTGACACACCTGTTGGTCAGTCTCTGTTCTGACACACCTGTTGGTCAGTCTCTGTTCAGACACACCTGTTGGTCAGTCTCTGTTCTGACACACCTGTTGGTCAGTCTCTGTTCTGACACACCTGTTGGTCAGTCTCTGTTCAGACACACCTGTTGGTCAGTCTCTGTTCTGACACACCTGTTGGTCAGTCTCTGTTCAGACACACCTGTTGGTCAGTCTCTGTTCTGACACACCTGTTGGTCAGTCTCTGTTCTGACACACCGTTGGTCAGTCTCTGTTCAGACACACCGTTGGTCAGTCTCTGTTCTGACACACCGTTGGTCAGTCTCTGTTCTGACACACCTGTTGGTCAGTCTCTGTTCAGACACACCTGTTGGTCAGTCTCTGTTCAGACACACCTGTTGGTCAGTCTCTGTTCAGACACACCTGTTGGTCAGTCTCTGTTCGGACACACCTGTGGTCAGTCTCTGTTCAGACACACCTGTTGGTCAGTCTCTGAGAGGTGGAATCGCCAGTGCTAGCAAACACACCCAGGCCTCGACAACCATCACACACAGACCAGCAAACACCAGTGGCAATAAACAAATGCTTGAAGCCTACAACTGCACAAACAAGTATCCCTTTGTTGAATTGTATGTTTCTTGTTCATAACATTTCTCTTTCTATATTTTCTTGGCTTTCTTTTCGTTGCTAATCTCTTCAATCCTTCTGACATTTTCTTTCAATGCTGGTCCAAGCAGGGGACATTACTCAGGTGTGTGGATTGAACGGCGGCTGGACAATCATTCAAAATGACAAAATGGAAGAAAAGAAAATCCGGTTGCTGTGGAGGTCGAAGTACAGGCTTTAATCTTCGATAATTCTTTAGAGAATGAAGTTATCATTTACACAGATGGGTCAGTCGTTCCACGCGTCGGAAGTTAACGGGCTTTTACGGCTCAGGCTATAGGGAGAATTGTGAAGGAGGATTCTGGTGCTTTTGCTTTAACCACAAGTAGTCTGACTATGGAAGTCATGTCAGTAAAGCAATTGCATGGCTCGAGACACAGACAATCACTAGGGCATGTTTCCTTAGCGACTCAATGAGTATACTCAAGAAGATAGAGATGGAGGTGGGTCAGAAAACAGCGGTTATTGCTGTTTCTGGAGCGGTCACGGCTCGCAACGATTAGTTTCATTTTCGTGCCAGGGCATGCGGGTGTCCAAGGAAATGAACAGGCTGACAGACTTGCAGGTGAGGCTACTGTGGAGGGCGGACGAGCCATGGACCAGGCTGACATTCTGAATGCTCTACAAGAAGTATGTCGTTTGCGAGAACCAAGTGATGACTGCGAATCTACAGCCATGGTCAGTCTACGAGAGCAGCAAATTAAAAGAGGGGTGGCCAAACAAGAACACTACGCAGGAAGCCAAAGAAGATTGATAAACCAACACAGAACTGGTGTCGTTAGCTGCTACACGCTGCGGGATTTGCTGAGGAGGGGATCCGAGCACTTATGGACTGAATGGTTCGATATGTAATGGGGAATATCTGTCGACTAACTATCTAACTAGACAATCATTCGGCTTACCCAACTAGTCCACTCCCGTGATGTGGTTCATAAATATGGAGTGTCTGTCTGTATGTCTGTCTGTGTGTCTGTCTGTCTGCCTGCCTGTCTCTCTGTCTGTCTGTTTGCCTGCCCCTTTGTCTGCTTGCCTGCCTCTCTGTCTGCTTGCCTGCCTCTCTGTCTGCTTGCCTGCCTCTCTGTCTGTCTGTCTGTCTGTCTGTCTGTCTGTCTGTCTGTCTGTCTGTCTGTTTGTCTGTCTGTCTGTCTGTCTGTCTGGACGGCTTGCCGTTCCTGGCTTGAGGACCTATGTCCTAATGGGAGATACATGAAACGAATCTGGTTTTGTGGCGACAAGGCCTTCCCCCATCCCCCTCTCCTATTTGTGCAACCAGTAAACATTTCCGTTAGAACACGACCAGAGGGATGGTTGTTGTTGTAGTCTGTAGGACAATTCAACATCTCACGTTCAAGGTCGCCACAACCATGGGAGCACTTCAAACCAAAGCTGATGCTCACCGCACAGGAAGACTTGAGTTCTCACACCCGGACACTGAAGCACTTGTCGGTGGGACGACACGAAGTTCACTGTCACAACTAGTGACATCTTTCAAGTGTTTCACAACAACTAGTGACATATTTGAAGTGTCCACAACAACTTGCTACGACTGAAGTCAGTACTCACTTGTTCCTGGCGTCTGCATAAAAGCTAGCGCTTAGCTTCACACGTACATTGTCGCCCGCCAGTAGCCGTCAGCCACCTGCCAGTGAAGCTCCATCTGATCTCTGGGCAACATTTGGTTAGATTCTCTTGTGGGGAAAACAGATTTTCGCCGGTAAGCCACTTTCATCACGTTACAACATACATGCCACTGATTGACTAACTAACTGACTGACTGACCGACCAACTGACTGATTGACTGACTGACTGACTGCAGGGGCGTCACTAGGGGGGTGCGGGGGGTGCGGGCCGCACCGGGTGACACCATCAAGGGGTGACACCAAAATAAAAAAATTGCAAATTTGACAAAGCAGTCATAGCAAAATAACAAAAATTTAACTTCGTCCAAGTTTGTCGAAGTTCTTTATTTATGTTTTACCTGAAGTATTGAAGTTATATTGTTCTTCTTCTTCTTCTTCGTTCATCCGGAGTTTTTTTTCCTGACGTGATTGCGTTGTGCCTGTTTACAGCAGAGCTGCGTTCTTGCGCCGTTAGGCCGACACATCCGACTTCTGCGGGCATTTGTTGACCGGGTTAACCTTCCCGGGGGTTATATTGTTCAATTTGTTTTCTTTCTTATGTCCTTATTAACTTTTTGACTTATTTTACTTCTTAGTTTTTCTACGAGCAGTATGAAGACTTATTTTACAAACATTACTATATGCGATTATATATGGTACAGGAACACTCGGAAGAAGACCATGGTGAAAGTCTAGAGGGGTGACACCAAGAGTTTACCGCACTGGGTGACACCAACCCCAGTGACGCCACTGACTGACTGACTGATTGACTAACTAACTAATTGATTCACTAGCTAACTAGCTGACTGACTAACTGACTGACTGACGACTAACTAACTAAGTATCTCTGAATAATTAATTAACCGATTGAATGGCTGACTAACTAACTAACTAATAAACTAACGGACGTACTGACTGACTGATTTACTAACTAACTGAGTGACTGATTGATTAATTAACCAACTAACTGACTGACTGACTAACTAACTAACTGACTAACTGATTAATTTATTAACTAACTAATTAACTAACTGACTGATTGATTAATTACCTAACTAACTGACTGACATTGACTAACTAACTAACTAACTAACTAACTAACTAACTAACTAGCTGACTGACTGATTGATTGATTAACTAACTAACTGACTGACTAACTAACTAACTAACTAACTAACTAACTGGTTGATTAATTAACCAACTAACGTTCTGACTGTCTGATTAACTAACTAACTAACTAACTAACTAGCTAACTAACTAACTGACTGAATGATTGATTAATTAATCATATAACGTACTGACTGACTGATTAACTAACTAACTAACTGACTGACTGACTGACTAACTAACTGACTGACTGACTGACTGACCAACTAACTAACTAACTAACTAAATAACTGACTGATTGACTGACTGACTGACTGACTGACTAACTTACTGACTAACTTACTGACTAACTAACTAACTAACTAACTAACTAACTAACTAACTAACTGACTGACTGACTGACTGACTGACTGACCAACTAACCAACTAACTAACTAACTAACTAACTAACTGACCGACCGACCGACCGACCGACCGACCGACTAACTGACTAACTAACTAACTAACTAACTAACTAACTATATAACTAACTGACTAACTAACTAACTATATAACTAACTAACTTACCACCTACCAAACTGTTACTATATATGTGTTTATGCATGTGCGTGTGTATGTGTGTCTAGCTGCCTGCCTGCCTGTCTCATAACATGGCAATATGTATTGTTTATGATCGCAACTTCCATTTGACAATGATTTTTCCTGACGTGAATGTAACAAGCAAAATAGTTCATTCATGTACGAAAGATGAGTGATTGGAAGGGCCGAATGTGTGACATGCCTGCGTACCCAATTTGTGACCCTTGGAAATAAAGTTCGTTCGTACGTTCTTTCTTTCGTTAGTTAAGTAGTTAACTAGTTAGTTAGTTAACTAGTTAGTTAGTTAGTTAGCTTGTTACTTAGCTAGTTAGTAAGTTAGATAGTTAGATAGTTAGTTAGTTAGTTAGTTGGTTAGTTAGTTAGTTAGTTAGTTAATTTGTTGGTTGATTGGTTAGTTAGTTCCTCTTTTATTTGTCGTCCATGAACCATAGTCCTTAAACTATCTAATCAGTTATATAACTAATCAGTTAACCACCTTTCTCACCAACCATCCAACCAACAAACTATGCTGATAGCTAGTTAACCAGGCAACCAATCATCCAACCAACAAATTATGGTGATAGCTAGTTAACCAGGCAACCAACCATCTCACCAACGACAGAACCAAAAAACTACGCTGATAGCTAGTTAACCAGGCAACCAACCATCTCACCAACGATAGAACCAAACAACTATGCTGATATCTAGTTAACCAGGCAACCAACCATCTCACCACCAAACTATACTGATAGCTAGTTAACCAGGCAACCAACCATCTCACCAACAAACTATGCTGATAGCTAGTTAACCAGGCAACCAACCATCTCACCAACAAACTATACTGATAGCTAGTTAACCAGGCAACCAACCATCTCACCAACAAACTATACTGATAGCTAGTTAACCAGGCAACCAACCATCTCACCAACAAACTATGCTGATAGCTAGTTAACCAGGCAACCAACCATCTCACCAACAAACTATACTGATAGCTAGTTAACCAGGCAACCAACCATCTCACCAACAAACTATACTGATAGCTAGTTAACCTGGCAACCAACCATCTCACCAACAAACTATACTGATAGCTAGTTAACCAGGCAACCAACCATCTCACCAACAAACAATGCTGATAGCTAGTTAACCAGGCAACCAACCATCTCACCAACAAACTATACTGATAGCTAGTTAACCAGGCAACCAACCATCTCACCAACAAACTATACTGATAGCTAGTTAACCAGGCAGCCAACCATCTCACCAACAAACTATACTGATAGCTAGTTAACCAGGCAACCAACCATCTCACCAACAAACTATACTGATAGCTAGTTAACCAGGCAACCAACCATCTCACCAACAAACTATACTGATAGCTAGTTAACCAGGCAACCAACCATATCACCAACAAACTATACTGATAGCTAGTTAACCAGGCAACCAACCATCTCACCAACAAACTATACTGATAGCTAGTTAACCAGGCAACCAACCATCTCACCAACAAACTATACTGATAGCTAGTTAACCAGGCAACCAACCATCTCACCAACAAACTATACTGATAGCTAGTTAACCAGGCAAACAACCATCTCACCAACAAACTATACTGATAGCTAGTTAACCAGGCAACCAACCATCTCACCAACAAACTATACTGATAGCTAGTTAACCAGGCAACCAACCATCTCACCAACAAACGATGCTGATAGCTAGTTAACCAGGCAACCAACCATCTCACCAACAAACTATACTGATAGCTAGTTAACCAGGCAACCAACCATCTCACCAACAAACTATACTGATAGCTAGTTAACCAGGCAACCAACCATCTCACCAACAAACTATACTGATAGCTAGTTAACCAGGCAACCAACCATCTCACCAACAAACTATACTGATAGCTAGTTAACCAGGCAACCAACCATCTCACCAACAAACTATACTGATAGCTAGTTAACCAGGCAACCAACCATCTCACCAACAAACTATACTGATAGCTAGTTAACCAGGCAACCAACCACCTCACCAACAAACTATACTGATAGCTAGTTAACCAGGCAACCAACCATCTCACCAACAAACTATACTGATAGGTAGTTAACCAGGCAACCAACCATCTCACCAACAAACTATACTGATAGCTAGTTAACCAGGCAACCAACCATCTCACCAACAAACTATACTGATAGCTAGTTAACCAGGCAACCAACCATCTCACCAACAAACGATACTGATAACTAGTTAACCAGTTAAATTAACCACTGACCAGACAACACAGCTCACTTGCCAGCTACAGATCTGACGGGTTAACTAACAGAGGCGTCTCCCCACCCACGGATATGTGAACCTGACACCCCTCTCTCTCTCTCTCTCTCTCTCTCTCTCTCTCTCTCTCTCTCTCTCTCTCTCTCTCTCTCTCTCTCTCTCTCTCTCTCTCTCTCTCTCTCTCTGCTGGCAATCGATGACAAGACTGATTTCTCGACACAGAGAGACAATGACATGTCAATCATGTTCTCTGTTGTCCTTCCCTTCCGGTGCCCCCTTTCTCTCTCTCTCTCTCTCCCTCTCTCTTCACTCGCAATCTATGACATGACAGCCGTGTGATCTCCTTTCCTCTTTCTCTCCTTCTCTATCTCCACTGACGAAAAATGACAGCCATATTCTCTTATTTCTGCTCCCTCGTTGTCTCTCACCCCCCCCCCCTCTCTCTCTTTCTCTCTCTCTCTCTCCCTTTCTCTGTTGCCCTCTGCCTCCCTCCATCCCACTCTCTGTCTCTTTCTCCCCACTTTCTCTCCGCTGATAAACAAGCAGTCACATGACACTCACGTGATCCGTCATCTCCACAGATCGGCTACCATGCAGATACTCCTTGTGGTCAGTCTCCACGTCATGCTAGCCATGCACCTCGCCGCAGCCACCTGCCCCCCGGGGTTGGCAAACCTTGACTACGCGGCTAAGTTCTGCCAGGCGGACGTCGTCTTCAAGGGCAGAGCGGTGTCCGGCGTGTCGGGCGTCGCTATAGACACTGATGGCTCAACGGTGAGGTTGGTCACCTGTATGATGTACCCCACAGGCAACTCTTCTCTTATATTGCAAGTGGCGGTGCCTGTACATTTGTTCTGTTCGTCGTCTTGTTTGTTTAGCCAGCAACTGTTTGCTGCAGACGTGTCATTTAAAACAATTACGTCCGCCCACAGCACGAACCTCTGTGGGTGTGTCAAGTCTTAGGAACATCAGAGTCTGTAGGCCTCAGGGCACGGAGGCAGAGGTGGACAGTCTTTCACTCCCATAGTGAACGATGAGAGCAGGCATCGAACTCTTGACCCAGCACCCATGCCATTGTCAGCTAACGTCCTAACCTGTCCACCAACGGGCCCGCCATGCAGTTTGTTAGTTAGTTAGTTAGTCGACAGATCATCCTCGTTGCACATCGAACCATTCAGTCCATAAGTGCTCGGATCCCCTCCTCAGCAAATCCCGCAGCGTGTAGCGGCTAAAGACGCCAGTTCTGTGTTGGTTTATCAATCTTCTTTGGCTTCCTGCGTTGTGTTCTTGTTTGGCCACCCCTCTTTTAATTTGCTGCTCTCGCAGTCTGGCCATTGTTGTAGATTCACAGTCATCACTTGGTTCTCGCAAAAGTCTTACTTCTCGTAGAGCATTCAGAATGTCAGCCTGGTCCATGGCGTGTCCGTCCTCCACAGTAGCGTTACCTGCGAGCTTGTCAGCCCGCTCATTCCCTTGTACTCCCGCATACTCTGGCACGAAGATGAAACTAATCTTTGCCAGCCGAGACCCCTCCAGAGACAGCAACCATTCTCTTCGGATCACCCCTACCCCCATCTCTATCCTCTGGAGCATGTTCATTGAGTCGCTAAGGAAACATGCCCTAGTGAATGTCTGTGTCTCGAGCCATGTTATTGCTTTACTTACTGCCATGACTTCCATGGTCAGGCTACTTGTGGTTTCAGTGAAAGCACCAGAGTCCTCCTTCACAATTCTCCCTCCGGCCCGAGCTGTAAAGGCCCATGAGCTTCTCACATGTCGGACGACCGACCCATCTGTGTAGATGACCGCGTCACTGTCTAGCGAATTCTCGAAAATCAACGCTTGTACTTCAGCCTCCACAGCAGCCGGATTTTCTTGTCTGCATTTTCTATCTAGTTGGATGCAAACTGAAAAGGATGTGCAGAAGTCTGTTGGCACTTGTACCCACTCCTCGCCAGGTTCTAAGTCCTCAAGTGAACACACCTGTTGAAGAATGTCTTCGGCTTGACCCATCCACGACCGTCCTCTTTTTAACCTGCTGCCCATCACCATCATAATTTCACTATGCAGTGGATGTTGTGTGTTTGCGTTAACTCTGAGGTAGGCGCGAGCTCTGCAGACTTGTATTCTCTCTTCAATGGTTGGAAAATCAAGCAGGTAGCGCATCGCCCTGCATGCTGTATCTCTTGTACATCCAAGAACAATGCGCATAGCTTCATTCTGTATCCTTTCCATCCTTTCTATCTGCTTATGGCTGAGAGTCAGGATTGCCATTGCATACTCCAAAACAGACATGACCAACCCCTCGTACAGAAGACATAGATGGCGCTGCTCACAGTTTGCTGCCACCATCACCCGCATCGCAGCCAACCCCCGCTTGGCCTTTGTTATCACCTGGTCTATGTGCACATTATAAGCAAGGCTTCGGTCAAACCGTATCCCCAGGTAATTCATTGCCTGCGTTCTTTCCACCATCTCTGAACACAGCATTAGCAGTTGGTGTTGGAGTGTTGACAATATGATTATTCAACGAGAACCAAGTCACTGTTGCCTTTGTTGGGTTGACCATTGCCCCAGCCTGAACACACCAAGTACTTATGCAAAACTGAATAATTATTTGATGTTTAAGATATAACAGCAACATTACTGGGGAGTGAAATAACGTAGGACAGGTGAGAGACGATACAGATAACATGTAGGACAGGTGAGAGACGATACAGATAACATGTAGGACAGGTGAGAGACAATACAGATAAAATGTAGGACAGGTGAGAGATAATACAGATAACATGTAGGACAGGTGAGAGACAATACAGATAACATGTAGTACAGGTGATAGACGATACAGATAACATGTAGGACAGGTGAGAGATAATACAGATAACATGTAGGACAGGTGAGAGATAATACAGATAACATGTAGGACAGGTGAGAGATAATACAGATAACATGTAGGACAGGTGAGCGTTAATACAGATAACATGTAGGACAGGTGAGAGAGACGATACAGATAACATGTAGGACAGGTGGGAGATAATACAGATAACATCAAGGACAGGTGAGAGACAATACAGATAACATGTAGGACAGGTGGGAGATAATACAGATAACATGTAGGACAGGTGAGAGATAATACAGATAACAACAAGGACAGGTGAGAGACAATACAGATAACATGTAGGACAGGTGGGAGATAATACAGATAATAACAAGGACAGGTGAGAGATAATACAGATAACATGAAGGACAGGTGGGAGATAATACAGATAACATGTAGGACAGGTGAGAGATAATACAGATAACATGTAGGACAGGTGAGAGATAATACAGATAACATGTAGGACAGGTGAGAGATAATATAGATAACATGTAGGACAGGTGAGAGATAATACAGATAACAAGGACAGGTGAGAGACAATACAGATAACATGTAGTACAGGTGAGAGACGATACAGATAACATGTAGGACAGGTGAGAGATAATACAGATAACATGTAGGACAGGTGAGAGATAATACAGATAACATGTAGGACAGGTGAGAGATAATACAGATAACATGTAGGACAGGTGAGATAATACAGATAACATGTAGGACAGGTGAGATAATACAGATAACATGTAGGACAGGTGAGATAATACAGATAACATGTAGGACAGGTGAGAGAGATGATACAGATAACATGTAGGACAGGTGGGAGACGATACAGATAACATGTAGGACAGGTGAGAGACAATACAGATAACATGTAGGACAGGTGGGAGAGACCAGGACAGCATGTAAAACAGGTGAGAGACAAGGACAGCATGTAAGACAGGTGAGAGACCAGAACAGCATGTAAGACAGGTGAGACCAGGACAGCATGTAAGACAGGTGAGAGACCAGGACAGCATGTAAGACAGGTGAGAGACCAGGACAGCATGTAAGACAGGTGAGAGACCAGGACAGCATGTAAGACAGGTGAGAGACCATGACAGCATGTAAGACAGGTGAGAGACCAGGACAGCAAGTAAGACAGGTGAGAGACCAGGACAGCATGTAAGACAGGTGAGAGACCAGAATAGCATGTAAGACAGGTGAGAGACCAGAATAGCATGTAAGACAGGTGAGAGACCAGGACAGCATGTAAGACAGGTGAGAGACCGGAACAGCATGTAAGACAGGTGAGAGACCAGAACAGCATGTAAGACAAGTGAGAGACCAGAACAGCATGTAAGACAGGTGAGAGACCAGGACAGCATGTAGGACAGGTGAGAGACCTCAGATGTCAATTTGCTGTATTTGATTTCCACAGATTACATCAGCCAGGCACGACTTCCGGGTCAGTAAATATTACAAGGACAACACCGGACGTCGGCGAAGGGTGACCCCGGTGAGCAGAATGTACACCCAGCGGGACCCATGCGACTCTGCCTTCCTGAACGCTGACTACGACGTACACCTGGTGTTTGCCCGAGGCAACGACAGCCTGTCGGTGCCCGCCTGTGGGGCTGTCATCCCCTGGCCCTGCGTTCCAAGGAGGGCCAGGCAAGCTCTCGCCACACAAACCTGTTGATCAGTTTCTCAAAGATGGAATTGCTAGTGCCGACACACATACCTGAAGATGTCCGCCCACACACATAAATACACGCGCACACAAATACACATTAGCATACACTTACAGAGTATCAGTAAAGTTATTTCCTGCTGACACCTGCACAAACATGTGTCCATTTGTTGATGTATGAGTTTCTCCTGCTGACACCTGCACAAACATGTGTCCATTTGTTGATGTATTGACACCTGCACAAACATGTGTCCATTTGTTGATGTATGAGTTTCTCCTGCTGACACCTGCACAAACATGTGTCCATTTGTTGATGTATGAGTTTCTCCTGCTGACACCTGCACAAACATGTGTCCATTTGTTGATGTATGAGTTTCTCCTGCTGACACCTGCACAAACATGTGTCTATTTGTTGATGTATGAGTTTCTCCTGCTGACACCTGCACAAACATGTGTCCATTTGTTGATGTATGAGTTTCTCCTGCTGACACCTGCACAACATGTGTCTATTTGTTGATGTATGAGTTTCTCCTGCTGACACCTGCACAAACATGTGTCTATTGTTGATGTATGAGTTTCTCCTGCTGACACCTGCACAAACATGTGTCCATTTGTTGATGTATGAGTTTCTCCTGCTGACACCTGCACAAACATGTGTCCATTTGTTGATGTATGAGTTTCTCCTGCTGACACCTGCCACAAACATGTGTCTATTTTGTTGATGTATGAGTTTCTCCTGCTGACACCTGCACAAACATGTGTCCATCTTGTTGATGTATGAGTTTCTCCTGCTGACACCTGCACAAACATGTGTCCATTTGTTGATGTATGAGTTTCTCCTGCTGACACCTGCACAAACATGTGTCCATTTGTTGATGTATGAGTTTCTCCTGCTGACACCTGCACAAACATGTGTCCATTTGTTGATGTATGAGTTTCTCCTGCTGACACCTGCACAAACATGTGTCCATTTGTTGATGTATGAGTTTCTCCTGCTGACACCTGCACAAACATGTGTCTATTTGTTGATGTATGAGTTTCTCCTGCTGAACACCTGCACAAACATGTGTCCTATTTGTTGTGATGTATGAGTTTCTCCTGCTGACACCTGCACAAACATGTGTCCATTTGTTGATGTATGAGTTTCTCCTGCTGACACCTGCACAAACATGTGTCCATTTGTTGATGTATGAGTTTCTCCTGCTGACACCTGCACAAACATGTGTCATTTGTTGATGTATGAGTTTCTCCTGCTGACACCTGCACAAACATGTGTCCATTTGTTGATGTATGAGTTTCTCCTGCTGACACCTGCACAAACATGTGTCCATTTGTTGATGTATGAGTTTCTCCTGCTGACACCTGCACAAACATGTGTCCATATTGTTGATGTATGAGTTTCTCCTGCTGACACCTGCACAAACATGTGTCCTATTTGTTGATGTATGAGTTTCTCCTGCTGACACCTGCACAAACATGTGTCCATTTGTTGATGTATGAGTTTTCTCCTGCTGACACCTGCACAAACATGTGTCCATTTGTTGATGTATGAGTTTCTCCCTGCTGACACCTGCACAAACATGTGTCCATTTGTTGATGTATGAGTTTCTCCTGCTGACACCTGCACAAACATGTGTCTATTTGTTGATGTATGAGTTTCTCCTGCTGACACCTGCACAAACATGTGTCCTATTTGTTGATGTATTGAGTTTCTCCTGCTGACACCTGCACAAACATGTGTCCATTTGTTGATGTATGAGTTTCTCTCCTGCTGACACCTGCACAAACATGTGTCCATTTGTTTGATGTATGAGTTTCTCCTGCTGACAACCTGCACAAACATGTGTCTATTTGTTGATGTATGAGTTTCTTCCTGCTGACACCTGCACAAACATGTGTCCTATTTGTTTGATGTATGAGTTTTCTCCTGCTGACACCTGCACAAACATGTGTCCTATTTGTTGATGTATGAGTTTCTCCTGCTGACACCTGCACAAACATGTGTCCATTTGTTGATGTATGAGTTTCTCCTGCTGACACCTGCACAAACATGTGTCTATTTGTTGATGTATGAGTTTCTCCTGCTGACACCTGCACAAACATGTGTCTATTTGTTGATGTATGAGTTTCTCCTGCTGACACCTGCACAAACATGTGTCCATTTGTTGATGTATGAGTTTCTCCTGCTGACACCTGCACAAACATGTGTCCATTTGTTGATGTATGAGTTTCTCCTGCTGACACCTGCACAAACATGTGTCCATTTGTTGATGTATGAGTTTCTCCTGCTGACACCTGCACAAACATGTGTCTATTTGTTGATG
The DNA here is from genome assembly GCA_014155875.1 of Cepaea nemoralis. Lineage (NCBI taxonomy): Eukaryota > Metazoa > Mollusca > Gastropoda > Stylommatophora > Helicidae > Cepaea > Cepaea nemoralis. Next base: position 7,714 of record JACEFZ010024358.1, on the reverse strand, counting down.
TATGAGTTTCTCCTGCTGACACCTGCACAAACATGTGTCCATTTGTTGATGTATGAGTTTCTCCTGCTGACACCTGCACAAACATGTGTCCATGTTGTTGATGTATGAGTTTCTCCTGCTGACACCTGCACAAACATGTGTCCATTTGTTGATGTATGAGTTTCTCCTGCTGACACCTGCACAACCTGTGTCCATTTGTTGATGTATGAGTTTCTCCTGCTGACACCTGCACAAACATGTGTCCATTTGTTGATGTATGAGTTTCTCCTGCTGACACCTGCACAAACATGTGTCCATTTGTTGATGTATGAGCTTTCTCCTGCTGACACCTGCACAACATGTCGTCCATTTGTTGATTGTATAGAGTTTCTCCTGCTGACACCTGCACACATGTGTCCATTGTTGATGTATAGAGTTCTTCTCCTCTGACAAACCTTCACAAACATTGTCCATTTGTTGATGTATGAGTTCTCCTGCTGACACCTGCACAAACATGTGTTCCTTTGTTGATGTAGTGAGTTTCTTCTCCTGCTGACACCCTGCACAACATGTGTCCTATTGTTTGATTGTATGAGTTTCTCCTGCTGACCACCTGCACAAACATGTGTCCCATTTGTTTGATGTATGGAGTTCTCCTGCTGACACCTGCACAAACATGTGTCCTATTTTGTTGATGTATGAGTTTCTCACTGCTGACAACCTGCACAAACATGTGTCCATTTGTTGATGTATGAGTTTTTTCCTCTGACCCTGACAAAAGGGAGGTGTAATTTTTTTGCCCCGCACAAACATGGTCCATTTGTTGATGTATGAGTTTCTCCTGCTGACACCTGCACAAACATGTGTCCTTTGTTGATGTTGAGTTTTTTCCTGCTACACCTCACAAACATGTGTCCTTTGTTGTGTTGAGTTTCTCCTCTGACACCTGCACAAACATGTGTCCATTTGTTGATGTATGGTTTCTCCTGCTGACACCTGCACAAACATGTGTCCATTTGTTGATGTTGAGTTTCTCCTGCTGACACCTCACAAACATGTTCCATTTGTTGATGTATGATTTTCTCACCTGCTGACACCTGTGCATTGTTTGACTTTTCTTGATGTATAGTTTCTACCTGCTTGATTTGATTTCCTGCTGACACCTGCACAAATGTGTCCATTTGTTGAGTATGAGTTTCTCCCTGCCTGCACAAACATGTGTCTATTTTTGATTTGAGTTTCTCCTGCTGACCCTGCACAAACATGTGTCTATTTGTGTTATTTTCCTGACCCTGCACAAACATGTGTCCATTTGTTGATGTATGTTTCTCCTGCTGACACCTGAAATGTGTCCTTTGTGTGTTTTCTCCTGCTGACACCTGCACAAACATGTGTTTTTGTTGTTGTTTCCCTGCTGACACCTGCACAAACAGTGTCTATTTGTTGATGTATGAGTTTCTCCTGCTGACACCTGCACAAACATGTGTCCATTTGTTGATGTATGAGTTTCTCCTGCTGACACCTGCACAAACATGTGTCCATTTGTTGATGTATGAGTTTCTCCTGCTGACACCTGCACAAACATGTGTCCATTTGTTGATGTATGAGTTTCTCCTGCTACCCCTCAAACATGTGTCCATTTGTTGTTGAGTTTCTCCGCTGAACCTGCAAACATGTGTCATTTGTTGATTATGATTCTCCGCTGACACCTGCCAAACATGTGCCCTATTTGTTGATGTTGATTTCTCTGCTGACACCTGCCAAACATGTGTCCATTTGTTGTTGAGTTTTCCGCTGACACCTCCAAATTCCATTGTTGTGAGTTCTCCTGACACGCAAAACATTGTTCTTTGTTGTGTATGAGTTTCTCCTGCTGCACACAAACTGTCCATTTGTTGATGTTAGTTTCTCCTGCTCACCCAAACATCTTGTCTTGTTGATGTATGAGTTTCTCCTGCTGACACCTGCAAAAACATGTGCTTTTTGTGTATTTTTCCTGCTGAATTCTCACACGGGCCTTTGTAATGTATGTGTCTCCTTGTGCAATAGGGAGTTTCTCCTGCTGACACCTGCACAACATGTGTCCATTTGTTGATGTATGAGTTTTCCTGCTGACACCTCACAAACATGTGTCCATTTGTTGATGTATGAGTTTCTCCGCTGACACCTGAAAACATGTGTCCATTTGTTGATGTATGATTTCTCCTGCTACCCTGCACAAACATTTTCATTTTTGTGTATTTCTCCTGCGACCCCACAAACTTGTCCATTTGTTGATGTATGATTTCTCCTGCTGACACCTGCACAAACTGTGCCCATTTGTTGATGTTGATTTCTCCTGCTGCCTGCCAACATGCCAAACATGTTGTTTCTCCTGTTGACATGTGTACAAACATGTGTCCATGATATGTGTTCTCCTGTTAAACTGATTCTGCTCATTTGTACTGTATGAGTTTCTCCTGCTGACACCTGAATTCCTTTTTGATTATGACTTTCCCTGCGACATGTCATGTTGATGTATTGATTTCTCCTTCACCTGCACAAAACATGTGTCCATTTGTTGATGTATGAGTTTCTCCTGTGACACCTGCACAAACATGTGTCCATTTGTTTGTATGAGTTTCCTGTGCTGACACCTGCACAAACATGTGTCCATTTTTGATGTATGAGTTTTCCCTGCTGACCCTGCACAAACATGTGTCCATTTGTTGATGTATGAGTTTCTCCTGCTGACACCTGCACAAACATGTGTCCATTTGTTGATGTATGAGTTTCTCCTTGACGACCTGCACAAACATGTTGCCATTTTTGAGTATGAGTTTCTCCTGCTGACACCTGCACAAACTGTGTCCATTTTTTTAGTATTTTCCCTGCTGACACCTGCACAAAACATTTGTCCATTTTTGATGTATGAGTTTCTCCTCGCCCTGAAAAATGTGTTTTTGTTGAATGTCATGTTCTCTCTGAACGCACACATTGCCATTGTTGAATGAGTTTCTCCTGCTGACCTCCCAAACATGTGTCCATTTTTATGTATGATTTCCTGTGACACCTGCACAAACATGTGTCTTTTTGATGTATGAGTTTCTCTCTGACACCTGCACAAACATGTGTCCATTTGTTGATGTATGAGTTTCTCCTGCTGACACCTGCACAAACATGTGTCCATTTGTTGATGTATGAGTTTCTCCTGCTGACACCTGCACAAACATGTGTCTATTTGTTGATGTATGAGTTTCTCCTGCTGACACCTGCACAAACATGTGCCCTATTTGTTGATGTATGAGTTTCTCCTGCTGACACCTGCACAAACATGTGTCCATTTGTTGATGTATGAGTTTCTCCTGCTGACACCTGCACAAACATGTGTCATTTGTTGATGTATGAGTTTCTCCTGCTGACACCTGCACAAAATGTGTCCATTTGTTGATGTATGAGTTTCTCCTGCTGACACCTGCACAAACATGTGTCCATTTGTTGATGTATAGTTTCTCCTGCTGACACCGCACAAACATGTGCCATTTGTTGATGTATGAGTTTCTCCTGCTGACACCTGCACAAACATGTGTCCATTTGTTGATGTATGAGTTTCTCCTGCTGACACCTGCACAAACATGTGTCCATTTGTTGATGTATGAGTTTCTCCTGCTGACACCTGCACAAACATGTGTCATTTGTTGATGTATGAGTTTCTCTGCTGACACCTGCACAAACATGTGTCATTTGTTGATGTATGAGTTTCTCCTGCTGACACCTGCACAAACATGTGTCATTTGTTGATGTATGATTTCTCCTGCTGACACCTGCACAAACATGTGTCCATTTGTTGATGATGAGTTTCTCCTGCTGACACCTGCACAAAATGTGTCATTTTTGATGTATGATTTCTCCTGCTGACACTGCACAAACATGTGTCATTTGTTGATGTATGAGTTTCTCCTGCTGACACCTGCACAAACATGTGTCCATTTGTTGATGTATGATTTCTCCTGCTGACACCTGCACAAACATGTGTCCATTTGTTGATGTATGTTTCTCCTGCTGACACCTGCACAACATGTGTCATTGTTGATGTATGAGTTTCTCCTGCTGACACCTCACAACATGTGTCCATTTGTTGATGTATGAGTTTCTCCTGCTGACACCTGCACAAACATGTGTCCATTTGTTGATGTATGAGTTTCTCCTGCTGACACCTGCACAAACATGTGTCCATTTGTTGATGTATGAGTTTCTCCTGCTGACACCTGCACAAACATGTTCATTTGTTGATGTATGAGTTTCCCCCCCCCCAAAAAAAAAAATGAAAAAGTTCTTTTGTTGAACCCTGCAACCCCTGCCCATTGTTTTTTGTTGATTTTTTTTCCCTGCACACCTGCCCATTGTTTTTTGTTGAGTTTTTCTCCTGCAACCCCTGCCCATTGTTTTTTGTTGAGTTTTTTTCCCTGCAACTGAAAAAATGTGTTTTTTTTTTTTCCCTGCAACCCCTGCCCATTGTTTTTTGTTGATTTGGCCCTGCAACTGCCCATTGTTTTTTGTTGATTTTTTTTCCCTGCAACCCCTGCCCATTGTTTTTGTTTTTGACCCCACATGAAAAAAATGTGTTTTTGTTTTTGGGGTTTCCCTGCAACCCCTGAAAAAATGTGTATTTTTTGATGATGGTTTTTTTGTGCCCCCATTGCCAAAATTTTTTGTTATGGTTTTTTGTGCCAAAAAACCCATTTTTTGATGTTGAGTTTCTCCTGCTGACACCTGCACAAACATGTGTCCATTTGTTGATGTATGAGTTTCTCCTGCTGACACCTGCACAAAATGTGTCTATTTGTTGATGTATGAGTTTCTCCTGCTGACACCTGCACAAACATGTGTCCATTTGTTGATGTATGAGTTTCTCCTGCTGACACCTGCACAAACATGTGTCCATTTGTTGATGTATGAGTTTCTCCTGCTGACACCTGCACAAACATGTGTCCATTTGTTGATGTATGAGTTTCTCCTGCTGACACCTGCACAAACATGTGTCCATTTGTTGATGTATGAGTTTCTCCTGCTGACACCTGCACAAACATGTGTCCATTTGTTGATGTATGAGTTTCTCCTGCTGACACCTGCACAAACATGTGTCCATTTGTTGATGTATGAGTTTCTCCTGCTGACACTGCACAAACATGTGTCCATTTGTTGATGTATGAGTTTCTCCTGCTGACACCTGCACAAACATGTGTCTATTTGTTGATGTATGAGTTTCTCCTGCTGACACCTGCACAAACATGTGTCTATTTGTTGATGTATGAGTTTCTCCTGCTGACACCTGCACAAACATGTGTCTATTTGTTGATGTATGAGTTTCTCCTGCTGACACCTGCACAAACATGTGTCCATTTGTTGATGTATGAGTTTCTCTGCTGACACCTGCACAAACATGTGTCTATTTGTTGATGTATGAGTTTCTCCTGCTGACACCTGCACAAACATGTGTCCATTTGTTGATGTATGAGTTTCTCCTGCTGACACCTGCACAAACATGTGTCTATTTGTTGATGTATGAGTTTCTCCTGCTGACACCTGCACAAACATGTGTCCATTTGTTGATGTATGAGTTTCTCCTGCTGACACCTGCACAAACATGTGTCCATTGTTGATGTATGAGTTTCTCCTGCTGACACCTGCACAAACATGTGTCCATTTGTTGATGTATGAGTTTCTCCTGCTGACACCTGCACAAACATGTGTCCATTTGTTGATGTATGAGTTTCTCCTGCTGACACCCACAAACATGTGTCCATTTGTTGATGTATGAGTTTCTCCTGCTGACACCTGCACAAACATGTGTCCATTTGTTGATGTATGAGTTTCTCCTGCTGACACCTGCACAAACATGTGTCCATTTGTTGATGTATGAGTTTCTCCTGCTGACACCTGCACAAACATGTGTCCATTTGTTGATGTATGAGTTTCTCGTGCTGAATTTTCTCTTTCTGTATATAGTTATCTTTTTTCTGGCTGCAGATCTTCCTTCCTCTTTCAATGATTGTCACAGCAGAGGACAGCATTACCCCGGGTATGCTTCGTGCCGGGGTGCAGGACAATCAATGAGCCGTGACTAACATGAGCTCATCTCTGATGTTGCTCACAAATATGGAGTTCTCGTTGTATTCTCAGCTCCAGTTCTCAACAAGGCTATTCTTCTTTGCTGTTTCCATTTTTGGTTTTATATATGACCTCCCAGGTCAAAGTCTTATGTATGACCTACCAGAGCAAGGTTATATGTATGCCTACCGGGGCAAGGTTTTATGTATGCCCTCCCAGAGAAAGGTTTATAGTATGACCTCCCGGGGCAAGGTTATATTATGACCTACCAGGGCAAGGTTTATGTATGACCTACCAGGGCAAGGTTTTTATGTATGACCTACCAGAGCAAGGTTTTATGTATGACCTACTGTGACAGAGCTACACACAGGTTAGAGGGGGATTTTATAGCACCCCCAAAAAGTCAGTCTTGCGTTGTTAGAAGGTATTTTTTTGATGAATCATTTCGATCTGCACATATGTGGAGACTCCTTCTCGGTGTTGACATCTCTTCTCGCTGGCCCCCAAGTGCGTGTGTGTTTACCTGATACCTTTCATTCGTGCCCAATTTTCACTAGGGTTTCCCCTAGTCAAGGGGAACGCAGCATTCCTTAAACTTTTACCCCTAACCTAAATTCCCTCAGTTAAAATACCAGGCAGTTTATATGTATGCCTACCAGGCAAGGTTTTATGTATGCCCTCCAGGGCAAGGTTTTAGGGAGCCTTCCGGGTGACACAAACAAAAATATTTTCATTTTGACACAAAAAACCATTATATCCTATGTTGACACAAACAAAAGAATACTTCATGTTACAAAAAACAACAAGTAATTCCTATGTTGACAAAAACAACAATATATCCTCATTTTACAAAAACAAGAAATATCCTCATTTGACACAAACAACAATTATATCCTCATGTTGACACAAAAAACAAGTAATATCCTCATTTTGACACAAACAAGTTATATCCTCATGTTGACACAACAACAATAATTCCTCAGTTGACACAACAAGTAATATCCTCATGTTGACACAAACAACAAGTAATATGTCATTTGACACAAACAAGTAATATCCTCATGTTGCCCAAAAAACAACAAGTAATATGCTCTTTTTTTGACACAAAAAAACAATTTATATCCTCATGCTGACACAAACAACAAGTAATACCTCACCCTGACACAAACAAGTAATATCCTCATGTTGACACAAAACAAAAAGAAATACCTCATGTTGACACAAACAACAAGTTATACCCTCATGTTGACCAAACAACAAGTAATATCCTCATGTTGACAAAAAAAAAGTAATATCTTCATTTTGACAAACAATAGTAATATCCTCATGTTCACAAAAAACAACAGTAGTAATATCCTCTTTGACACAAACAAAAAGTTATATCTCAGTTGACACAAAAAACAATAATTCCTCTGTTGACAAAAACAAGAAATATCCTCATTTTGACACAAAAACAAGTAATATCTTCATGTTGACAAAAAAACAAATTTTATCCTCATGTTGACACAAACAAAATTAAATTTTCATTTGACACAACCCAAGTAATATCTCATGTTGATAAAAACAACAACAAGAAATATCCTCATTTTGAAAAAAAAACAAAAAAAACCTCTTTTAACAAAAAAAACAATAATACCCTATTTAA
>JACEFZ010024357.1:7500-14064 GCA_014155875.1 Cepaea nemoralis | reverse complement strand
AGGGCACGGGGTGTATGAGTAAGCTGATGGGCTTGTGCCAGGACACGAGTGTGTATGAGCAAGCTGATAGGCTTGTGAGAGGACACGAGTGTGTATGAGTAAGCTGATAGGTTTATGCCAGGACTCGCGAGTGTATGAGGAAATGAGTAAGCTGATAGGCTTGTGCCAGAAGACGCGGGTGTAAGAGGAAGTTAGCTAGCTGATAGGCTTGTGAGAGGACCCGCGGGTGTTAAAGGAAGTGAGCAAGCTGACAGGCTTGTGGGCCGTGCCACTGTTGAAGGCGGACGAGCAATGGATCGGGTTGATATAGTGAACGCCGACAGAGAAGCAGGACGATTACTTCTCTACAGAGAAAATCTTGATCCGACGACAAAACACACCCTCGTCGTACGCCTTGATTTGTTTGTAAATATCCTAATTATTTACCATTTTAATTGCTGCTGACTTGTTTCCAGTAAATATCCGTTATTATTCTGAGATCTTTCCTTTCAATGTTAACGTCTTCCAACATTTATTATGACTTCATCCTATCTTCAAATGTGAAATTCCATTACCGGTTTTGCACTGGCTTCGGGTTTCCGTACTCGGAGAGGGGGAACGATAACTCCGTAACACTCTCCGTGGAGATGATACTTCGACACAGGATCGGGCAAAAGATATCTTCACCAACCTCAGTCCTATACATGAGCCCTTTCAGGACACAATCGACCTAAACGCTATTACACAGAACTTAAGATTTAAGTCTCAGTTCTTTATGATAATTAACTGATTCGGTGCCAAACAAAATTTCGTTTTAGGCAAAACATAGTACATCATCAAATGAACAACTATTATAATGTAAATTACCATGTCAATTAATGAGTTAATCTTCTTGTTCTTAAACCTCCATTCGAATATGCCTTAGCTTCTCGACTTGTGGAAGGGAAATGCGATTGTAAAATGTCATAAAGTTATAAAAACATAAACACAAACAGAAATACAGCCAAACACATAAAGCACAGCTGCACTTGTAATTATGGGATAGAACATGTAAATAAAACAGTTATTTGTCTCCGTTGTATTATATGTTTACTGCCACAAAGCGAGGCAAACTGGGTAATGGGTCTGAGGGTTCGAGGAAATGTCAGGTAACGATGTGAGAAGATATCAACACGGACTAGACGTTATGTGAGCAGGAGGCTGGCAACCTGATGTATGTCAGTGTTCAGTCAGTGGAGTGTCGGGTGTGGGTGAATATGTGCGTGTGAATGTGCGTGTTGTGTGTGTGTGTGACTATGTGTGAATATGTGTATGCATACATGCAGTGAATGTACGTGTATGTGAATATCTATGTCTGTGTGTGTGAGAGAGCGAGAGAGTATGTGAATATATGAGTTAATGTGTGTCTGTGAGTGTGTGTAAATGGGTATGTGAATGTGTGGAGATTTGTAGATGAATGTATGTTTGTCTGAGTAATTTGGAATGTCTATGTGTAAATGTGTGTGTTCGTGTATGTAAAGTTATGTGATTAAGTGCTTGCGAGTGCGTGTATGTGTGAATATATGCGAGTGAGTGCAAGTGCCAGTGTGTATATAATAGTATATGAATGTGTGTGCCAATTTAGAATATATATATATATATATATATATATATATATATATATATATATATATATATATATATATATATATATATATATATATATATATATATATATATGCCAGCTCCCTGGCCGAGGCGTTAGCACCTTCTCCGCTAACCCCGAATACTCTCGTAGTTGACGTGAGCGCATGAGAATTAGAAGTGGTTCGAATCGCGCCAGTGACTTATGAGAGTATGGAGCCGGTCGTTCAGAAAGTCGTGGCGTGCTGATGAGCGTAATCTAGCCTAGGAATCAACATACAGCTGAAAGATGCTGGTGTTGACCGCAATATCCTGAAACAGATGGAAACGCGGATATATATATATATATATATATATATATATATATATATATATATATATATATAGATTATATATATATATATATATATAATATATATTAGTCTTGAGTGTAAGACTTAGGTACTGGCTGTCTAGTATCATCAGAGGAAACTGCTAAGACTCTCGTGCAGTCTCGCAGCGTGGCTAAGTCCGAGAATTCAGCAGACTTCATCTTAGCGGAGACCATGAGTAGTTCCCTCTTCTGTTTCAGACTTGAATCCCACAGACAAATGTCTGTCCAGGATCTCCCACAGACTAGTGTCTGTCCACGATCTCCAACAGTCTAGTGTCTGTCACCTGTCACAGACTAGCGCGTGTCCAGGAGCTCCACGTAGAGCTGAAGAGAGGTCCAGTTTGGAATGAGTACCAGAAAATGTTTTGGAAGGAAAGGCGGGCGATGTGATATTTGTTCATATCATACATCGAGTGATAAATGCTTGTGTTCAGCAGCACTCACCGTGGCATAGTGGTTAACGTGTCTGTCATGTCAGTGGTCAGGGTGTAATGTCCAACAATGACAGATTAATTTGTTTCCGACTAGAACTTCCCCGGGGTCGGTCCAACTTCATAAAATGGATACCAGTAAATTTCAACATTTTCTATAACGTAAGTAAGGACTACGAGGTAATGAAACTGCATACCAATAATTTAGTACACCCGTTATATCAAGTTTTTCATTGAAATCAAGTTTTCCAGTGTTATCAAGTTTTTTCCCCACTCAGTTATAAGCTTTCCAGCTATACAAAACTTTACAGTTACATCAACTTTTCCAGTAAGTTATATCAAATGTCCCAGTTATGTCCAGTGTTCCAGTTATATAACACTTTTTTTTAGTTACATCAAGTTTTCCAGTTATATCTAGTTTTCCAGTTATTTCTGTTATATGAAGTTTCTAAATTATGTAAATTATTCAGTTACATCACGTTTTCCAGATACATCAAGTTTTCTAGTTACATCAAGTTTTCCAGTTATATAAAGTTTTCTAGTTATATGAAATTAATTTATATCAAATTTTCCAGTCACATGAAGTTTTCTAGTTATATCAAGTTTATCAGTTGTCAGGTGCTTCCCCAGTTTTATAAAGATTTTCAGTTTATTTATCATAAAGGACCCAAAAATACCTTGACTGTCTTAAGTCTAACTTTTCCAATCGATTTCCGATTACCATCTTCTTCTTCCTCATCTGCCTCATTAATTTTTCTCTAAGTTCATGGTGTTATTTGTTGTCCTAACTAACCACATTTCAGCTATCATCAAGCAATTCTGGGCTTGTCTGCTAATTTACCAGGTGTCACGTGCTTACAATAGTATCGGCTCTATCTGTCTGTCTTTAGTACTCATTATAAGATGCTGGATCGACTTCAAAGCCACTCTGGTTGTGAAAAAGAAGATTCACGCTCCTGAGGTATGAACCCAGACAACAGCGTTTTCAAGCAAGTGCGCTAGTTACTTGCCTCTGGCGACTCCTTACCAGACTATAGATTTTCTGAAACCACTATCTTCTTCAATAAACAGAGATATTTAAGAGCCAAAGTTATTCCACCTATATTGAAATATCCATGATGTACGGAAGCGAGTCATTTACAATTATCAGACAAGTGAGGAATTATGTGCAGAGATATGGTGTTATAAAAGAAGGACAGGAACATCGTGGACAGATAAAAAGAGCACTGAAGATATCAGGGAAGGTTGGAGGAGTGGAGAGGCAGGGAGAGGCCAAGAGAGAAGATGGTGGAGAGTTTGACATCATGACATTGTGGAACATCGGTGTAAACATTGACTGGCTGTACAATTGACAGGAAGCTGCGAACAGACAGGATCACCAACGCCACGCGGCATGGACTATAAAAAGAATAACGTTTTCCCTGAAATCTTCAACAGTTTACAATGTTTAACAAAAAATACAATAAACACGAGATAAAAATGTCAAGGGGAATAATAATTATTTGGTTTCGATTTTCCACAACTGAAGTATCTTTTGTAACACGGAGAGTTATTTCCCTTGAAGTGGCAATCTTCGCTGACGTCAATGGCCACGTAAAACACAAGATGGATACAATGGCGACAGTGATCATCTTGAAGACATCGAGCGGAAGGGGAAATAATACCAGGATTGAGAATTACTATTTTTTTTATGTCCCTTGATAGGAATGTTGTGTTCGGAGTTTCTAAGGATTTCACAGATAGACTGGGGATATGAAGGGGTAGACATGTTGAGGGGACGGTAGGACGTGAATATAAATAATTATATAGGACATTGGTTTCAAGCCATCCTGGCATACTTGGAACCAAACTGTTATGGATGGATGCTGCCGAAAGTTTTGTTGTAATTTTCTTTTTTATTAATTATCTCGGAGTGTGATAAGGGGCCATGGAGTGGGTCTGAAGGGAGTGGTTGTTGTCTCTGGAGCGGTCATGGCAGGCAGTGATTAGTTTCATTTTCGTGCCAGAAAACTAGCAGGCGGATAGGCTTGCAGGTAAGGCTACTGTGGAGGGCGGACGAGACATGGACCAGGCTGATATACTGAATGCTCTACGAGAAGTAAGTCGTTTTGAGAACCAAGTGTTGACTGTGAATCTACAGCCATGGTCAGAATGCCAGGACAGCAAGTTAAAAAAAGGTGTGGCCAGACAAGAACACTATGCAGGAAACCAAAGAAAATTAATAAACTATAGGCTGTCCAGAATCGAATGCCTTCATTCACGATCAATTATTTTGAAAACTGTCTGTTGCATCGATATGAAATTTTTCCTGCCATCTTATATTTACCCCCACCCAAGGAATATGTCTTTGATAGGTCCAAAAGCAACTTAAATCATGGAAAGTGGCGACATTTCTTTGATGTTTTGGTGAAAAACTAGTGATTTCTCGCTAACAAACTTGTTTTACAGTAATATCCCGTTCCACTACGTCAGGCTCTTGTCAAAAGGCCAATCCCATGTCCCACGAGGAAATTAACTATTAAACGCTAATGTTTCCGTGTGAAGACGTAATACATTTATTAATGTGCACTTCGGTTTCTGACCCGTAAATTATATACCGCATATAAACAAACTTTGAAATCTGCTGTACAATCTCCAGAACAAAAATTTTTTGTTGGGTGGACATAATGATTAGGTTATATGCTAAATCTCATTATTTTCCCTCAGTTGGTTACTGAGATATGGAATTTTATATTGGGGCAGACAAAAGAAAACAGACTATAACACAGAAGTGGTGTCGTTAGCCGATACAAGGGATTTGTTGAGGAGAGGATCCGAGTACTTGTGGACTGGATTGTTCGACGTGTAATAAAGATGATCTGTCGGCTTAACTAAGGGATCACTTTCATTGCACACGGATATTTCCTCAAATTTTCTGTAACTAATCACACAGCGATAATCTCAACACAGTGAACCAATTCCGTAGCACCGACGAGGATGCACATTCGTGTATACCAGATTCACAAACACCTGGCGCGTTTGATGTAACGGTGAGGACATTATGTTGACAATGGCTTGAGCACCGTCCAACGAGAGTTCGATGCCAGATCTCGTCGTTCACTGTGGAGGCAAAGAGTGACCACTATCCCTCCGTGCACTCCGGCCTACACACACATTGATGGTCATAACACTGCACAACCCACAGCAGGCTCCCGCTACTGGGCTATTTAAGGTGACAATTGTTATAATTACTCATAGAGGTCAACTTGCTCGAATGAATACGAGCTCTCGCTCTTAAACTTCCGGTGTGCTGATGCCGATCTAGTGGGTTCAAACCCTATGCTGGTCAATTTGACTAAAATGGTGACTTCTCGCCCTGGGCTTGGCGACGACGATGATAATTATGATGATCATGATAACGCTTAGGAAGATGATAAGGATGATGGTAATGACAATGATGATGATGTTACTTATGATGACGATGAAAGTGATGATGATAAAGCTTTAGATGATGATAACGATGATGATGATGAAATGATGATGATGATGAAGATGATAAATATGATGATAATTCTCCATTGCGAAGTGGTCAAGCTGTCTGCCTTGGGCGCCGAAGGTTATGGATTCGATTCTGGGCCGCATCCTTCGGTTCACGAGTGCATTTTTCCGGACACCTGAGGGTCATCGCAGGAGCTACGGAGTTTGTGTTTTGTGCGACGCTTTCAGCGCTGAAAAAAGAGATTGAAGCATATAGAATAAAAACCCCGGGAAGGTTAACCCGGTCAACAAATGCCCGCAGAAGTCGGATGTGTCGGCCTAACGGCGCAAGAACGCAGCTCTGCTGTAAACAGGCACAACGCAATCACATCCGAAAAAAAACTCCGGATGAACGAAGAAGAAGAAGAAGAAGAATAAAAACCAGATGCAATGAAGTCGACCCTGTCGACTTTTAAGCGACATTTTAAGATGATGCTAATGGTGAATAAAATAAAGATGGTGATGATGATAATGGTGATGACGATATCGATGATGATTGTGATAATTACGATGATGATGATTACCATGATGACGACGAGAATTAAGACGCCGACGGTGATGATGCTGGGGATGTTGAAGGAGATGATGATGATTATAATTATGATGATAATGATGATGGTAATGATAATCATAACGCTGAAT
>JACEFZ010024357.1:0-2500 GCA_014155875.1 Cepaea nemoralis | reverse complement strand
GAGATAGATAGAGAGAGAGAGAGAGAGAGAGAGAGAGAGAGAGAGAGAGAGAGAGAGAGAGAGAGAGAGAGAGAGAGAGAGAGAGAGAGAGAACGACATAGAGATAGGCAAAGAAATATAAAATATAAATAAATATACATCTCTCATCTCATCTCATCATGTTCCTCTTGTACCTTGCGGTGTCGAGGTGAAGTATAAACTTCGTGAGAGTGCCCGGTTATGGGCTTCGTATATCGACATTACTTCTTGGTTTTTCTACGAGCAGTATGAAGATCCCCTGCCGGCTTGCTAGGCCAGTCGCAGGTTTAGGACACTAATCTGACCACAGGGAGTCCATCCCCTATGGCGAGCCATAGCCCCGTTAGCCCATGACCTCGCGGTCATGGTTGCCCGGTCTGCACCACTTGGAGGTGGGGGTTGACTTGTGTAGTCTGCGGGTCATCGGCAGGCTACTAATTTTCGCTCTTCACCCCTCCTGGGAGAGGCTAGCCGATCCTAACCCTGCTGGCTGCAGGGCCAGGCGCATTCCACACCTTACAGGTGTATATACAAATATACATAAACAATTATAAATATATATGAACACACTAAAATAAATATACACGAATAAACAAATATAAATATACATGAATAAACAAATCTAAATAAACATTAATAAACAAATATAAGTATATAAAAATATATGAATAAAGACATATAAATATACGTAAATAGACAAATATAAATATGCGTAATTAAAAAATATATAAATATACATTCACAAACATATTTAAATATACGTTAATATACAAATACATTGTACAACCACGCGGAATGACACTATCCAGTGCCGCCCACCGAGCGCTGGAACGCAAATTATTCCTCCCCCACAGCGCTTGACAGCAGAAGTGGAAGAAGATGATGATGAATATACAAATATAAATACACATTAATTAACAGATAACAATATACATAAATAAACACATATAAATGTACATTAATAAACATACATAAATATACACATACAAAACACAAGAATAAATAGATATAAATACACGATATTATTTATAATCCAGAAGGGTTGAGCAGGAACCCTATATAATTTATTTGAGTAAAATAACACTGCAGATACTTCGTTATAATGTGAATTCATATATACGAGGGTAAGTTAATAAGTAAGTCACAAATGGCTGTAGAAAAATAACTAAATATGATAACAGCTTGAAACTAGTTTATTTTTATGCCTGCATTGTCCCTTTATTTCTCATCATAATTTACACCATATTGATGCACTTATCCCATTGTTTTATCAGTTCTCCCAAATCGACTGCATAGAACTGCGAGCTCTGTTTTCTAAACCACGTTTTCACTTCACATTTAACTTCCGCGTCATTCACGAAATGTCTCCCCCCAAGGTGGGTTTTCAGTGGACTTAGCCCCTAGTGATTTCCAGTAAAGCGGTGCATAGTTAGGTAGAAAAAGTTACGATGGCGAGTCAATAAGTAAGTCACACAGTTCTGTGGGATGGCAGGTTAATTAAAACAGGGCACGCGGATCTATGCAGTCAGTCTGAGAGAACTGATAAAACTATGGGATAAGTGCATCAATGGTGGTGGAAATTATGTTGAGAAATAAAGGGACAATGTATGTATACAAATAAACTTGTTTCAAGTTGTTATCATATTTAGTTATTTGTCTACAACCATTTGTGACTTACTTATTAACTTACCCTCGTACTAGGTTTATGTATATACTGTACTAGAGTGACAAATCACATTTAGTGTGACTACTCACACAATTCGAACCACGTTTAGCGTGACTACTAAAAATTCGACTCATATCAAGATAGACGCATCACGAAAATCTACCACGCCTAGCGGAACGCTGCGCAAGGAATCGATTACGTGTAGCGTGACGCCTTACCAGAAATCTAACTAGTTGTAGCGTAACACCTCATAAAGATTCGAACTGCATGTAGCGTGACATCCCACAAGAAATCAATCGAACTATGTATTGCGTGATACCTCACAGGTAATCACACCACGTTTTGCGTGACACGTCACAAGGAACCGAACCACGGAATTCCACAATATTAAGTATGACATCTCTATCACGCAGAAATACCCCCCTCCTTTTTTACCCCCTCTTCCTCCATTCACCAAAAGATCAAAAAATAAATCAATCTTGCATCGCTAAACTTTTCAATCGATTGCAACCAAATCTGAACACTGCAACAAATGGTTCCCTCCCCGCCATGGAGAGATCATGGGCGGTAATTGCGTCACGGGAGTTGTCGTTAAAGAATCTACAATAGCAAATTACCTCCCGTGCCAAACAGTGAAGCCGGAGATGCTAGAGTGATTGAGATTGATAGGGAAACCATCATTGTTCTGTCTACAGTTTGGTAGCCGGCCAATTGCCGATTGGCGCTATCCGGGGGAGATAAGTAGTGTCCATCCAGGAATGAAAATAAGATCCGGGGGGGGGTTTTTGGGGGATTAAAGGAAAGTTATTTCTTTAA
>JACEFZ010024356.1:0-13993 GCA_014155875.1 Cepaea nemoralis | reverse complement strand
TCTCTTAATTTGTCCATTTACATTCCAAGATTCACTGCCATACAGAAAAACTGGTTCTATAGAGCATTTCAGCACTCTCTTTCTAACATTCAGTGATAGTGACTTATTGCATAAGATAGTCTTCATTTTCTGAAATGCAGCTTTTGCTTGCCCTACTCTGCCCTTAATCTCTGTTGACATCTTCCATCTGATGTTATAAATGCTCCTAGGTATCTAAAATTATCCACTTGGTTAAGAATTTTTCCTTCTATTTCTATGTCACATTCTGGTGTCACCATTTTCTTTGATATCACCATTGTTACTGTTTTCTTGATATTCAAGGAGAGTCCGTTCTTTGCACTCTCTATTATCACAATGTCTTACAATTGTTGAAGCTCTTTTGCATTATCCGCCACCAATACTGTGTCATCTGCATAGCGTATATTATTTATATTATAACCTCCGATTAGTATTCCTGGCGTCTCTTGGAACTCTCTCATTATTACTTAGCTATATGGGGAGAAGAGATCCGGTGACAAGACACACCCCTGTCGTACTCCTAGCTTTATCTGTTCGTAACTTCCCTCTTTATTTCTCATTTTAATTGCTGCTACTTGGTTCCAGTAAACATTCTTTATTACTCTTGCATCTTTCCCATCAATGTTGATATCTTCTAACATATAATAATACATCATACAATTCAACTGCGCATGCATTTCCCTAGTTGCTTGGAGCATATTTAAAAGATCATAATAACATGGTAGTAATTATTAGTAATGCCTTGATTAATCATCCCCCCCCCCCCCGCATATCCTTTACAGGACATTGCAGTCAATACCAGCATTTTTCAGATGCTGTTGATGTCTTGGCAAGCTTTACTTCAGTAGTGTGCCATTGTTTTCTGAACGACCGTCTCACATACCCTCCGTAAGTAACCAACGCGACGCGATCCACTGCCGAATCTCGCGCAGCTGTTTCGTTCGAGAGTATATGGGATTACGAACAATGTCTTTAACCTCTTCGCCAGGGAGACAGACTGATTGATCACTACACTTAATAAGTATGTTCAAGCAATCTGCGGAATTAAAAGATATATAAAAGAAACACACTTAAATAAGCAATGAGAAGGGGACATAAACATCTAATATTGTTACAAGGGAAATTACTTGCATTAGAAAAATAAATAAATATTACACTAGCATTAATAAGAAAAACTAATTTAAAATTCTCTAATATTTATTTATAAATAAAAGAAGTAAGACGGAAGTAAATATTATTAATCAAAAATATAATAAAATTAGATTTCTTATAGAAAATGTTTTTAATTTTTAAATACTTACATTTTATAATCATCTTTTAAGCTATATATTTATTTCTAAAACCTTATTTGTACACTTTCAATGTAGGACGGCTTCTTTATAGCTAAATATTTATTTTTTACTGGCCTTTTAGAGGGCCACAAAAAGTGCACAGGAAATTAACCACACACATTCCTCTCTTGTTCATAACATATTAATTCATTCATTCATTAATTTATTCATTCAGTAGCATGACCTCGCTCCCATAACAACCTTACGGAAAACTCTAGATTATAAGCAAGATGTCCGGCGTCCGATACACCCATCTGGAGATCATCCGCCACATCCAAACTAGAATCAATTCTGGAAATAAGATATACTATGCATACAACATCTACTAAAATCAGATGCGCTATCTCGTAACACCAAAATCACAATATACAAAACACTGATCAGACCAGTTGTGCTGTATGGCTCTGAAACCTGGAGTACAACGAAAGGAGACGAAGCCTTGTTACAAACATTTGAGAACAAAGTGTTAAGATTCATATGTGGACCCTTCAGGGATACACAAAGCGGAGAGTGGAAAAGAAGAAGTAACAAAGACATTTATGATCTGTTTAAGTTTCCGCTAATCACTGGTATCATGAAGGCTAATAGACTACAATGGCTGGGGCATATAGAAAGAATGGAAGACAATAGGGAAACAAAACTCGCTTACACTAAGGAAATAAATGACCGTAGACCCCGAGGTAGACCAAGAAGACGGCGGAGAGATAATATACATACAGACCTACAAGCACTTGGAACCAACGACTGGCAAGAGAAGGTCAACCAGAGAGATGAATGGAGACAGATTGTATCTGCAGCAAAGAACCTCAATGGCTCGGAACGCTGAAGAAGAAGAAGACGAAGAAGAAGAAGAAGAAGAAGAAGAAGAAGAAGAAGAAGAAGAAGAAGAAGAAGAAGAAGAAGAAGAAGAAGAAGAAGAAGAAGAAGAAGAAGAAGAAGAAGAAGAAGAAGAAGAAGAAGAAGAAGAAGAAGAAGAAGAAGAAGAAGAAGAAGAAGAAGAAGAAGAAGAAGAAGAAGAAGAAGAAGAAGAAGAGAAGAAGAAGAAGAAGAAGAAGAAGAAGAAGAAGAAGAAGAAGAAGAAGAAGAAGAAGAAGAAGAAGAAGAAGAAGAAGAAGAAGAAGAAGAAGAAGAAGAAGAAGAAGAAGAAGAAGAAGAAGAAGAAGAAGAGAAGAAGAAGAAGAAGAAGAAGAAGAAGAAGAAGAAGAAGAAGAAGAAGAAGAAGAAGAAGAAGAAGAAGAAGAAGAAGAAGAAGAAGAAGAAGAAGAAGAAGAAGAAGAAGAAGAAGAAGAAGAAGAAGAAGAAGAAGAAGAAGAAGAAGAAGAAGAAGAAGAAGAAGAAGAAGAAGAAGAAGAAGAAGAAGAAGAAGAAGAAGAAGAAGAAGAAGAAAAAATCAGTAATAGAGGCACTCTTGTCTGGGAAATTACCAATTCTAAGGACACTACTTTTTGAACTTAGCAATCAGCATAAGGTCACCATACATTGGATACCACCCCACTGTGGAGTACCCGGAAACGACAGAGCTGATCGATTGGCTAAGGAAGGAGCAAAAGAAGAACAGCCTGATGTGCCCATTACATTCCACCAAAAGAAAAGAATGATCAAATCAGTCAGAAGGCCACCAAACCCTACTCAAGACGACTACCACGTTATGGACAGACCAGAACAGGTCATTATTCTGCGCCTCAGAACAGGACACAATAGATTGCGCAACCACATGTATACAAAATTCAAGTTTAGTGACTCAGCCATGTGCACAAGTGGTCTGGCGTCGCAGACAGCAGGGCACATACTCCAGGACTGCCCAAACTACAACATATCCAGGCGAACCTTCTGGCCTAGAGAGACAACAGTGGAAGATAAACTCTATGGACCGCTAAGTGAACTAACAAAGACTGTTAGATTCATACAAGAGACAACATTGCAGTTATAGACACTCATTTGTTATTGATTATTTTTCATGCGTTTTAATGATTACCGTTCTTTTGTTGTCAAAAATTTGCTTCATAAGTGATGTTGAATGAAAGAATGTATGAGAGGAATTAGAGAAGAAGGGCAGAATGTCAGACGGGCCTGCGTGCCCAATTCTTAACCTTTTGAAAATAAAGATTTTCGTTCGTTCGTTTGTTCGTTCGTTCGTAATCATAGTGTAGCCATTGCTTCAATACTTGTCATCTGGTGATAGATTTCGTCTGACCGGCCAGTTGTGGTGCCCACACATCATTTTTGACCAGACAGACCACACTGATTGAACCTCTATGTGAAGATGCCAGGTCGCTCTTTCTCGAAAGGCACTACCACTGATGTTTTAAAGTGTATGTGTACACATACATCTATAGTTTACAAACAAACCGCATTTTAGGCCAAAAATAGCAACTGTAGCCATGCTTCTTCAGACAATTATCACCTGTTTGTCCTTAATCCCTATAAGCTACGTAAGCTTGTGAAAACGTGGACTGCCGGTGTCATGAGTTAAACGCTGATCCCTGCTTCCTCTACAATGATATTGACCTGACGTTTAACTGCTAGAGCTAAATGGTACAATCACATGTAGGACGGCCTCACTCTGCTGACTCCAACATACATCCAACAACAAAGTCTTTTGAGTGAACTGAAATATAATTGATCGCAGGCAACTTCAACAGCAAACGTGAGCGAGTGAGCGCATCCAGTCTTGAGTCTTTCGCACTGCACTTTCGCTCTTGCTTCTCCATCGCTATTCATCTATCTAGACTGTGTGGATATTTGGGCACCAAGCGGGCCACCTGCCATGATAATGAATGTACAACAAACGCCTACCTTCCACTGTCATATAGGGAATACGATATATGCCAGCGACCGTGGCCTCAGGCTAGCCAGGAGTACCTGTAGTCAATTGCCGGACACACCTAGAGCGACTTCATGTGGACACTGAGGATTGGCAACATCATAAAGGCCGGTATTCTGTGTGGTGTTGAAGCACGTCCTAGCTTGTCCTTGCTGGATCACCAAACTAAAGCTTAAGCCGTTACGGTGTTAGGTGACGTCATCCTATGACGTCTCAATTGCGTTCAATGTTGGTGTCACAATGTTCACCATTTGTGACACCCGTTATCTTCTTCTTTGATGCGCTAACTCATCAATTGCCTGCCTCACTGTCATTTACTACATGACAGCTTTGCCCCCTCTACAATGAAAATGATCGTTAGACCATTTTCTCTGTTATCTTGACATGCAAGCAAATGATGTCCACGACGTAAATTACATCCTATTGTGATCGATAACGCATTCACCGTCCTTGGAACTTAGTTTGTCAATGTGAACCAATCTAGATCGTGGGATATTGAACACCGGACTAAAATACAAGTCCCGAACACCGCCACCTCTACATTCTATAAATGATCCCTGAGATGTTATCGCGTTAACATGCCCGACTACTTGTAACTAAACTAAGGCTCAAACACCGCCAGCTCATATTAAGATCTGTTATCGCGTATATATGTTGACACCTTAAAACTACTAACGGTCTCTATATCCCCGAGTGCCGTCAGTTAAATAAAAACACCATCCAGTGTTGCATACCCAACGATCACATGATCCGTAGTCGACAACTGATTGTCCTGGACGTGAATACCTATCTCCACACAACTCCAAGTCGACCTGGTACACCATCATTTCTTTTCGTTGCATCATGTCGATAAGGAAAACTATTCTCAATATAACTGTGTTATATATCTATAATGTGTTGTTCATTTGTTATATGTATGTATATATCCTATAATGTGTATTGTTACTATATGTTTGTGTCTATTACTTTTCTTTCATTCCTTTCTCTTCATTCGTCCATCATGAAAATGATACATATATGATGATTAGTTAACACAAAACATATTATTGACATTAATAACTACAACACATTAATGTACTGATAATTAAAATAACCAAAAAAATAAATATATATATATATATAACCATAACATTAAAAAAAAATAAACATTTTTACTTAAAACAACCAATATTATTTAAAATATACCTACTTAATTAACTATCATATATCTACCTATCACCTGAAATCCAAACTGTTAATCGATACTGTCATCACTTCCGTGTGTATTAAATCTGTTGCTTATTTTCAAAGACTAAATTACCCAAATCAAATTAAAAGTATATCTATTAGGCAAACTACTAACAATACTACCACGCTGGCTTGTCAAAGCGTGAAGCCAACTTAATTGATCATGTCATCTCCACAGTACGTGAAACTTTTCATCTGTCTCTGATACTACCACTCTGGCCTGTCCAAGAATGCAGCAATCTTAATTGATCATGCCAGGTTCGCATCTCGTGACACTTTTTCACCTGTCTTTCTGCAATAATAATAATAA
Source organism: Cepaea nemoralis (assembly GCA_014155875.1). Taxonomy (NCBI): domain Eukaryota; kingdom Metazoa; phylum Mollusca; class Gastropoda; order Stylommatophora; family Helicidae; genus Cepaea; species Cepaea nemoralis. The sequence continues at coordinate 8,283 of JACEFZ010024356.1, read as the reverse complement.
CAAGTGACTAACTTACGTCCATACTTTCTTTTTAAAAAAAAACATAATAACATACATATATCTGTGGTAATTCAGACTTAGCCACAGTCATCCTACCGTAATGTTACACTTGAAAAAAAAAATCAGAAAAAAAAATAAATAAATATGTCTACATACAACTTTCCTAATTTATTTATAGTCAACTAAGTGGATCCGTTAAATTATTTTATGTTCCAGAAATTGAATTTCCTAAAATGCCAAACATCCGAATGCGACCAAACAAAAATCTGTCTAGGAATGTACGATGATGTACTGTTTCAGTTTTATGGATGCTATGTTTGTGATGTCCTTAAATAGTAAATGTAGAATGATGAAGGATAGTTCTGAAGACCACAACGAAGGTCTAAGAATTCCTATAAACACAAAGGCGCTACAGGTGCGGTCATATGCACAGAATCCTCCGCCAACGGGGTTATTTGTTACTGTCAGATATGATCTATAAAACTATATAAATTTCTCCATGCTCGCTATTACTAAGTCTATTTGAGCATACGTTTTAGATAAAGATAATCTCTCTAATAATAAAAAAAAATATGATTGTTAATATGAACAAGACAATGATACAAATAAAGTACACTCCACTTATAACAATATATATGATGACAATACAATCACAACGACGCTACATGTTTTATTTAAGGTTAGTGACATTCATTTTGAGATGACCAGGAATTTTCTTCCTAAAAGATATTTAACCAATTTCTGACCAGAATTTACCAACGATAAAGTAATTTCATAGCGTTTGTGTGATTCGTATACCTTTCTCCCAGAGTACAAGACAAGATGTAGTATTTTCCTACAACCTTGTGGAAGAATGTACACGCCAGACAGTAAACAGGTACCATCCACCACCACACCATTATTTGCTCCGAAAATGATCTTAGGACTGATCATTGAATGTGCTTCCTGCAAAAGAACCTCAGATTCGTCATACCGTGTCGTCAGGCAGGTTGTTCGAATACATTGTACAGAATCATCATATATACCCATAATATGGCTCACCTTCCGGCGTACACTATACTGTAACATCCTAATCACACTCCCTGTCACCTTAGCTATACATTTTATTAGTTCGTTTGTTATGATAGATAGCAAGGAAATCAACCAGAAGAAAGTCTCGACCAAATCAAATGAAGCATCTCTTTTCATACACCTATTCTTCGGATTACAAGACGGAACTGTCACTGATATGTCATATGTCCGTGGCTCTCTATCCACTTGTATGATGTCCTGTTGCAGCGTTATTGCTGCGGCTTGAACTATCTTATTATCTTTAGGTTCCACCATAACTGGATGTGACATGTGTGTGCTTGAAACCAGACCATCATGAGGTAATCGACTTTCCTTTTTTATTTGTGTATTATTAACGGTGATTGCTACAATATGCTTCCTTTCCCATTCTGTTATGTCCTCACACGACACATCACATAATTCAGGGATATTTCCAATAAAGACATCCACAAATGGGTCGGGCAGCACAGCTACCGTTATTTTTCCAGAAAAATATGGGCATTTTATATCAGCCCAGGCAACTGGAAACTTTTCTCTTCCACCTCCAAAAGTCCTACAGGTCACATGTTCTCCAGTATAGTCGGTTTCATTAATCAGTTTTCTATGTATTCCCACTATACTCGACCCGGAATCGCGTACCAAGCTACATTTCTTTCCATTCACTATGGCGTGTTGTACGATCAGTGATCCATTGGTAATTTGGACCGCATTAGCCTCCTGCACATGTATTTTATGACCACACGTCAAGTTGCCCTCTTTGTGAAAGATCTTGCATGTATCACACATTGGGTCGATGGGAGAATAATCTACTTCTACCGTATTTGCATGACTAGTCTCGTCCGAGTCACTGTCACTACTAGATGTCAGCATCCCTATGTTTGCTTCTTTATACAGTTGTCTTAAAGGACAAGATGAAAACATATGTCCAAAACTTTTACATTTAAAGCATTGTGTTTGTCTTTGATAGGTGTTAAATCTGTCTCTATTTCTCAGTGCTAATTTCTTTATGTAACTGTCAAACTGCGGATGTTTGTCGCACATTTGATTTGAGCCGTGGGTGACACCACAGTATTTGCAAGTTGTCCATACACCCTTTTTCTCGTGTTTAACATAAGGTTGATACTTTGGTTGTTGTTGTTTTTCCCTCCTTTGATGTTGTCCACCAGACTGTTGTTGTGTTTTGTATCCCTGCATCCTTGATTTCTGAGGGAATCTATCACATGCGTTTGTCTCCACCAATGGGGAAAAACTATTATTAAATATGTCTTTGTGGGCGTCGAAGAAAGACTCTCCCTTCTCATCCATCTGCTGTATACTCGAACATTTCTGTTCAATAAGAAAGGTAGACATAGATGGAGGAACCGCCGAGATCAGTCTGTCTCTAACAATCAAGTCCCGTAGCTTCTTGTAGTCATCAGTAACATTGGCTGATCGAGCCCATTTATCGAATGTTAATTGAGTTAAAGATGAGAAGTCAAGAAACGTCTGTCCTGCTTTAGGACTAAGATTTTTGAATGATGCACGAAGGCCAAATTCGTCAAGACAAAAATGAGACAGCAGCCTCTTACGAATGTATGAGTAATCACTACGTAACTCATCTGGGATTAGTTCTACCACCTGCAAAGGTTCACCACTTAAGTGCCTATGCAGCAAAACTGCCCATTCGGTCTCCGCGACTCCATAGTGTCTCAAGATTAGCTCAAAATTAGTTAGCCATGCAGAGACGGAATCGGAGTTGGAGTATGTCTTTATCACCCCATTATATTTCTTAATGGCATCTGTGGATTGTGCCTCCACTTTGTTTCTAGCAATCTGTTCATCCTTGTCCTTCTCGTATTGTTTCATTTTGAAGTTATTCTCCAATTCTTTTTCCTTCAGAAGCTTTTCTGTATTCAATTTCTCAAGATTAAAAGCCATCTCTTTTTCTCTTAATTGTGCTTCTCTATCTAGTTTTTCCTTATCTGCAGCGATTTGCAATGCCATCCTTTCCTTATCAGCAACCAATTGAGCTGCAATTCTGTCATTTTCTGCGGCTATCCTCTCTTTATCTGCTGCAATTTGAGCTGCAATTCTGTCATTTTCCATAGCCATTTTTTCCTTCTCAAATACTCTTTGTCTCTCTTGTTCATCTAGTCGATCCTTTTCCAATTGTCTAATCGCAACTCTTTCGTTTCTTTCGTGAGCTTGAAAATCTGTAAATTGTTTCTCCGACCACGATATAAGATCTGCCCCTGTCAAACCTGCATCTTTCCCGATTGCAACAAAATCCTGTAAAGATGACATGTTTTTATGTTTCTACAATATTAAATAATAATACTCAAAGTGAGAAATAGAGCCAGAAGTTTACCACAAAAGAGACAGAGCTTATACCTATCGAAATTGACAGATAAAGTCCAAGAACGTAGAAAGAAATAATTAATACATTACAATTAGATACATTAATAATGAAAAATGACAAATAATTTTATGATAGACAAGACCTATAACTCAGCAGTTAGAGTATAGACAGAGTAAAAGTTCTTTAGATTCAAACATTTATCAAAGAAATCCTATTATTATGTACACAAATCAATAATGTACCGCGAACAAGAATTCACAGCACAAAATAGCACAAAATTGTGTATCGCGCCTATGACGTCATCACAGTTACGATAATAAAGACAAAATGAATGCGTGCAAAATTACAGTATTTTGACTATAACTAATTACTGACAAACCACAAACAAACATAATACTCAGCTCAAGCATCAGCAAACATTTTCCAATAACTTGATAGTCGACCAATCCAATCGATTTGATAACGAATTCTGTTCGTACTCGAATCCTATGACTTTGACACCTTTAGGCACGTTGCCTGTCATCAATCCCTGAAGTGGATCGTAATTGATGTTGGTGTCATTTGTATGAAACTATATGTATCCTGATTCGATCGCACTGACTGTTATTTCCAAGAAATAAATGATGATGACTGATAAACTGAAGACACAATACGAACAACGAGGATGTGCCAACTGGTCTCCTCACACTCGACAAATGTCAGAGACGATTCTCCGCCTTCATACTTCTGACATCTTGAGGATTCCAGCGTTGACCAATAAACATTCGTATATAACTGTCGTTGTCCAATATTCCTCTGTAACGATCTGTCGTTGTCCAATAATCCTTCTTATCGATCTGTCGTTGACCAATATTCCTCTGTACCAATCTGTCGTTGTCCAATAACAGGCTCTGAGAATCTTCCGAAGAAATCAGCACTCACTCATTGCCAATAGTCCCAAGTAGAGCTAGGTCTGTATCAAAACAAAACGGCAGCTTCCAAAACAGACGAGGCAATCTGAAATCACACTCCTGTGATCTGGATAACACGATGAGAACCGAGAGTTCTCTGGGTGGGCAACGATTGGAGCGATACTGTAACCATATATATGCAACGATAAAATTACACTCCTAACACTGAGTGTACCATTTCCAGATGATCGAAACTGGTACCGATGCTCTCTCAAACATGAAAAACTACTTCCCCATGCCCATGATTGGTGTTAACCTCTAACGGTTAACGATTGACAAAATGACGATACAAATGAACGACTGAGGATGCGCCATATGGTCACCAGCAACCTAGACCGGCATGATCCTCACAAACACAGATGTGTTGCGTGTTAGTGCATGCATGACTGTGTGTTCTGTATTCATTCTTTATGCTGAGAATATGACCGTTATAATGTCATTCAATCCTGTCTCCATAATCTGATATTCCCTCGGCTTTCAATTATTAATCTGTTTGCAGCCAATGTCTCAAAAACATTACTGCCTCAAACAAAGATGAAATCAACTGACTGTGTCTCTGTATCGTATCCGTACAATATTGACCTTGTGACTGTAACCGTTATCCTTGACTCACTGACGACCTTACTGTGCACGATCGTTTGGTCCAAATCTCTGCAGACGATGCCCCCATGTCATGAGTTAAACGCTGATCCCTGCTTCCTCTACAATGATATTGACCTGACGTTTAACTGCTAGAGCTAAATGGTACAATCACATGTAGGACGGCCTCACTCTGCTGACTCCAACATACATCCAACAACAAAGTCTTTTGAGTGAACTGAAATATAATTTATCGCAGGCAACTTCAACAGCAAACGTGAGCGAGTGAGCGCATCCAGTCTTGAGTCTTTCGCACTGCACTTTCGCTCTTGCTTCTCCATCGCTATTCATCTATCTAGACTGTGTGGATATTTGGGCACCAAGCGGGCCACCTGCCATGATAATGAATGTACAACAAACGCCTACCTTCCACTGTCATATAGGGAATACGATATATGCCAGCGACCGTGGCCTCAGGCTAGCCAGGAGTACCTGTAGTCAATTGCCGGACACACCTAGAGCGACTTCATGTGGACACTGAGGATTGGCAACATCATAAAGGCCGGTATTCTGTGTGGTGTTGAAGCACGTCCTAGCTTGTCCTTGCTGGATCACCAAACTAAAGCTTAAGCCGTTACGGTGTTAGGTGACGTCATCCTATGACGTCTCAATTGCGTTCAATGTTGGTGTCACCATGTTCACCATTTGTGACACCCGTTATCTTCTTCTTTGATGCGCTAACTCATCAATTGCCTGCCTCACTGTCATTTACTACATGACAGCCGGCCCGAAAAATAATTCAACTCTCGACAATTCCACCACCTGGCGATTTTACAGACGGATAGAGATATCCCTAGCAAGAACCCTAAAGTTAATGTCGTGCGTTCATCTTTGAATTGGTCAGCTCTTTCGTCTTTCTCCCATCCCTTCTTTTAATGTTCTGCCTAAGCCATTGTGACATGTTAGATGGTCAAAGGTGTTTAATGTTCTATTTAAGCCATCGTGGCATGTTAGATGGTCAAAGGATTTCAGTTTCTGGGACGCGATGGTGTTTATTAGTCCTGTTTCTTTGATGTTCATATCTTGTAGGATGTCAGATTTTGTTTCTTCTTCATACCCATTATTCTCAGAATTTTTCTGTTCGCTGTTATTTCAAGAGCCTTTATTTTCTTCCTTAGTGATTGTGGAAGAGTCCATGATTCACATCCGTGCATTGTTGGGTTTGGTATGTTGTAAGAACTACCAGCTTAATTCAAACTAGGTGTTTTTGAATTAACAGTGAACACCACGTATTTAAGCCGTTCCGTCTCTATTTGCACAGCGCCAACCACCCCCTTATCATTGATGAATTCCATATAATCCTGGTAGTAAGGATGAACTATAATCAGTCATAACCAAGCATGTTTATCAAAATACCACACATACAGAACGTACATAAACAGACTGATGGCATCGCCAGACTGCCCCATGCTGCGTGATATTAAAGCGGAAATGATCTACTCGCACAACTTTAAGTGGTATGTTGCAGTGGCGTCACTACAGAGTGAAGAGAGAATAAGACTCGTCGGTGACATCATAAAATTGCGTGGTACCAAAGTGAATATCTTTACAAGCGTCACCTATAATTATGTAAAGAAAGGAAATCATCATTTGAGAATGACCTCTACCTTTTTGTTTCTCCAGCAAACCTCGTGTGTATTCCTAGTCAAGAGTATATAGTTTTCTTGCGCCTTTACAAACATCATCTAGAACTGTATAGGTCTGGCCCGAAAGGAAGGTATTATTTGAGAATGTCCCCCTGCATGCAACTTCTCTGTTTCTTCAGCAAAACTCATATGTAGTCATTGAAAAGTGTATATAGTTTGATGGGGATAAAGTAGCGGATTGTCAGAGGACGAATCCAGAATCCAGACCACTGAGTAATGACACGTTTAATCTGTATGATGAAATAGTTGACTGTGTTTCGTGTGTGTGTGTGTGTGTGTGTGTGTGTGTGTGTGTGTGTGTGTGTGTGTGTGTGTGTCTATTGCTGGGATTGTAAGAGGAGTGCCTCAACAATTACGCCATTAGGGGTGCGGGATGTGTAAAGGGAATGAACAGCTTCTCCAGGGAAAGATAGTGTATCGGCCAACTGATTTGTCCATACTCATGCCGTTAAGAATTCTCTATAGTGGATTATAAACAGACACCCGGTAGTACCGGCGGGTAGGCTATACCTCAATTACACAACCCCTGAATCAGAACGTGTATACCAGCATTATCTAATATATAACTGTCTATCATCTGTCACCTACTGTTTATAGTAGCTTGCAGTGTAGGATGGGGGGGGGGGGGGAGGGTCTTTATTCTGAGAAATTAAGATCGCCTCTTTATTACAGCCGCCTCTAACTGTGTAGATTAGGGTTTTCTTTTCGCCCCCTTCAGAAAAAAAAGAAACAAATCCAGGAGGATTTGAACCCGGGTCTCCCAGAGGAGAGCCCGGCGTTCTTAGCCACTCTGCCAGCTCTCCCTCTCTATTATGTGCGAGGTTAAGTCAATAAGTAAGTCACAAATGGCTGTAAGAAAATAAATACATATGATAACAAATCGAAACCAGTTTATTTTTATACATACATTGTCCCTTTATTTCTCAACATAATTTCCACCAACATTGATGCACTTATCCCATCGTTTTATCAGTCCTCTCAAACCGGCTGCATGGAACTAGTTATTTTTCTACAGCCATTTCTGACTTACTTATTAACTTAGCCTCGTAACAATCTAAACAAATCCCCGACGTGAATGGAACCAGCTTAGCTCTAGCCAGAGCGGAAGCCCTACAAGCTGAGCCACTCCTCTCCCAACAAGACATGCCTTACTTGAAGAACAATAGCGCATGGTAGGCAGCGTTACAGCAACCACTGTCAGGTAATAACCAATCAATTGTCATTTCCAAAACAAGCACAATAACATTCCGTGGCAACAACATGATTTAGTTATGTGAAGTGTTAGATTCATCACATTGTATGTACTTGAGTGCACCGATGAATAGATAGCCAGTATTTCCCTCTCGTAGCGGACGTCGAGAGCTGGCATCGAACCCTCGTCCATCGCACTCATAACATTGGAAGCAACAAGTTCTAATCACTGCACCATCGTGTCCGCTATTGTTTCCAAATATATTAGATATTTCTTCAACAGTTGAATCAGTACAACTATATTGCAATAGTCAAAGCATCAGGCCGAAGATTGTCTTGATAACATTAGCTCAAGGGAAAAACCGGAAAAAAAGGCAGTGGGTAGCATTTTGTGGAAAACATGGGAAAAACATTAAAGGGGAAATTTTTACCCAGGAAAAATTCAATCAGTCTTAAGACAATAAAATCC
>JACEFZ010024355.1:0-14425 GCA_014155875.1 Cepaea nemoralis | reverse complement strand
AGGGCTTGATGGCAAACGTGTCATGTTGAGTGTCTACTCAACTTCTCCCGCTACCACGAGGCGTGATGCTTATCGTGGTTAGAGTGCTAACTCTCTGAACCACGCCTACGTGTCTCATGAGGGAATGGTTAGCCTAACCCTATTCCCTCATCTCCCCTGCCCTTGCCTCGGGCACAGTATCCCCTCATGGCCTCTTTAAGGTTACCTGCTCTTCCTGGCTGAGGGGATGTGTTCCAGTCTTTGACAGCTCTGTCTGCCCACATTTTCTGTCAGGCTTTGATAATAATAATGACACCATCTGTTGAGTTCCATTTAGTATATTAAAATATGGGCTGTGATTGCCTTCTGAACAACCAACACCCATAGGATGGTGAAAATCAATGCAAGACAGTCTACTTCCAAATTGCCTACAGCGGATTGTAAACCTGTATGTGGGATTGTGAAGTTGTATGTGGGATTGTGAAGTTGTATGTGAGATTGTGAAGTTGTGTTTACTTCCCCAGATTTATTTGTTCTGATCTGGCCATACTATGGTAATCATCTTATGCTGGTGTTAGCGATTTTCTGATTTGACATTAGATACAGTGACCTTGATTTTTATATACCATTCAGAATGTCAATTTGAAACAGCTTTGGAATAGCTTTGCTTGTTTAGACAAAAGTTGGCAAACGTCATTTTCCCAAGTTTGTTATTTAAGATAAGTTTATCAATAACAACAAACAACCGTCAGAATGAATCCAGCTACAAGTTATTCCTATGGCTTCTCTGTACGTGGGTGATCTTCATCCTGATGTGACTGAGGCTGCATTGTTTGAGAAGTTTTCAACATGCGGTCCCGTGCTGTCGATCCGAGTCTGCAGGGATATGATCACCAGACAGTCGCTGGGTTATGCTTTTGTGAACTTTCAGCATCAACACAATGGTAATTATTATGTCTTATTTTTTTTATATACATAGATTTTGGGTAATTAACTTTTCATAATATGATGTGATATGTATATACTGTAATTATGTTCTTCATCATTCATTGGTTTGTCTTATATGTAGAGCAGAACTTTTCTCCTATCATATCATTACAATCTTCCTCCATAATGGCAATAACTGCTTTCATTTTATTGGTGTTTATTAAGATGGTAGCTAATGGCTTCGAACGGAAGAGCGCAATTGGGAGGGTACAAGCCTGATCCTGGTGTGAGAAAATGCAACCTAAAGACTAAATGTCATGGCAGCGCAGACCAGGCCCTAAGCCTTGGTTGGTAACTGGTCTAGGATCGAAGCTCCGACAGGCGGACAGTTAGAGCATTGCTTTACTGATCCGGCAGCTTCTGCACCTTGTCTTGTTCCAGATGTATTGGTGTCACCTTTCCTCTGGAGTAAACTAAACAAGCCGAGAGAGGGATCATGCTGCATGGGCAACACATGGTCTCTAAATTCAGCCCAGGCTTTGTGTTAAGGAGAGATAACCCCATTTTACAAATTATCGTCTGTCAAGACGGCAAGGTGCCAGTCAGTCTAGCATTGCTTGCCTTTTTGTCAGTGACCATGCTGGTCGATGACTGCAGCCATTGTCTCTTGATTCTTCTTTCTATAAAGAACCTCTGCCTACCATCACATCACAAACTTGAGACCATAACTATAACAGACCAACTACCTGCCTGTTGCTCTCAAGCTCTATTTGTGGGGAATAAAAGGGTACTCCACCTCATCCAAGGGTGTCCTGTCTGTAACTGTTGGCTAGCGAAGAGATGGAAGTGCCTTACGAAAATTACTTCTTTGATAGTGTTGTTACCATGCCAGAAGTTAACCATGTGCTAACACCGTGAACACTTGTTCAAAAAACCATGTGTTCCTGAGCAAACACTAAATGAACATGTGAGGGACATTAGAATGTGACACATCTAAGTGTTCAGTTCTCGCCTACCTGATTATCACCGGTATACTTGCTTATTATAGTGTACCAGTTATACCATACTCCCAGCATACAACTGTCATCGTGGGGAGTCTTCATGGCGAAGTGGTCAAGCCGTTTGACTCGGGCTCAGAAGGTTGTGGGTTTGATTCCGGGCCGCGTCCTTCGGTTCACGGGTTAAATTTTTTGGAGACTTCTGTGGGTGGTCGCTAGAGCCACGGAGTTCGTGCTTTGTGCGACGCTTTCCACGCTGCGGAAAGAGACCGAGCCATGTGGGATAAAACCCAGTGCAATGAAGTCGACCCTGTCAACTTTTAAGTGACTTTTTTTTTTTAATACAACTGTCATTTCTCCATTCTCCTACCCTTTATCCCCAGTTGAAGTATAGGCCTTCAACTAATTCACGCCAAGCTGTAGACTTGTTCATGGCTGGTTGAATTTTTTAAAAAAACTATTATGTGTATTCATGTCTCCAGTTGACTTTCTAATTGCTTGTTCATTGTCCAGGCTTCCACACCATATATGGAAGTGTTGAATATACATAACATTTGAGTACATAACGTTCTGTGATACAAGCGCACTCATGGTTGACTCAGCCCCAGAACGAACCCACGATCTACATAGCAGGAGGCTTGTGACTTGACCACTTCTCAGTGGGGACCACTCCTGTAATTCTTAGATAGTGATTGTTTTGATTAAGTGAATGTATTACTCTGAACTGACAGAGTAACTAATTATTTCCCGAAAGAGGCTAATGAAACTAGAACATTATATACAGCAATAAGAAAGAGACAAACAGCTTTCTTTGGTCATGCAATGAGAAGAAAGACATTGGAGAATATCCTAACAACTGGAAAGATCAAGGGAAGGAGGCAGAGGCAGACAAATAAAAATGATTTTGGATGGATTGTGACGGTGGCGTGAAGGAATATCATCAGCAGAGTTGATCCAGAAACACAAAAGACCGAGATCTGTGGAGAAACATGAACGCATACGCCAGCTGGCAGGGCTTTTGATAATAATGATTAATGTATTACTATAACATGTACTACTTCAACTTTTTAAAGTGTCATTTATTTCTTTCTATGACAATGTCATATATCCATAGCTGAACGTGCAATGGATACGATGAACTTTGACATCATGAAGGGTCAACCAATCAGAATCATTTGGTCCTTTCTTGGCCCATCGCTGCAGAACTCTGGTTTCAGCAATATATTCATTAAAAACCTGGATAAGAGCATCGACAATAAGGCTCTGTACGACACCTTCTCAGTTTTTGGCAACATCTTATCGTGTAAGGTGAGATGGCTTCAATGTAAAAGTTAATTACTTGTCTGATTTGAGAAACCGTGCCACCCAGACCATAGTTCTTGAGATAGAGCCACCCAGGTTGTGGCAACCCTTGAAAATGGGGGAAATTTGAACGGCAATTTATATTCAAAGTTGTAAAAAAAGACTCAGTAAAAAAGGGGTGAAAAAATGGCGAACAGCTTTGGGATTTACCCATGAAACTCAGAACAGAAACTGACGATTGTCTTCTGCTTCTGCAAGGTGTAAACATAGGAAAATTGCTTCTCCTCTACATGGTGTTTAGAGACCTCTGGTGATTTGGTGTTTGACTCTACAGACTACATGGTGTTTAGAGGCCTCTGGTGATTGGGTGCTTGACTCTACAAGATGTTTAGAGGCCTCTGGTTATTGGGTGCTTGTCTCTACATGGTAGCGGCAGCAAGTAGCTATGTAGCCATTCCTCTTTGATCTGACCCCTCTGGATACTGGTGTTGAATTCTCTGGCCAGTTCTTCCATGTCATCATCTGACTTCATCAGTAGGTCACCATATTGGATGCCGTCTGGGCCTGGGGCGGTGTTAGGTGATTTCTTGAGCGTCGCACATATTGTCTCAGCTGTGATTATGCATTCTTCGCCTGTCCCGACCCCCTCGCACAGCTGACAGAGTGTCATTGTGGTCCTCTTTCTGGCAGGCTCGTCTTTTGGTCAGTCTACTCTATGTAGCGTGCAAGAAGGGTCTTACCTTTATCCGCACCTGACTTTTTCCATGTCAGGTCTGTACCTTGAAAATCTGGAATATCCCTACGTTGTGGCATTGAAGTCCCCACACACAGTAGATGATATGCCTTTCATCTATATCGAATAAACTCTGCCATTGTCACACGTCGACGTTCCCATTTCGCGCATAGACGTTCACGATTACAAGCTGCACTGGCGTCATTATTCTTAATGCCTGCTCTTGCAGGGCATCACTGTTCCAGGCAGACATATCTATCTCAGACACCAGTATGTTGTTGTGGACCAGAATGGCCTGTCCGAGGTGCCGCCTGTTAAAGAAGCCCACGTATGTTGCAATGGGAAGGATGCAAGCTCTTAAAAATCTAATTTTTGTAGTTCTATATGTCCCAATCCACAATTTAGTCTTTGAAGAGCAATAGATATTCGTCTTTTAATTTCTTTCATCCATACATAATCTACAATTTCAGGTCATCTCTGTTGTGCTTTGGTGCCGCCGCTAACAAAATCCTCAGCGAACAAAAATTATATTAAAAATATATATATATAACAATAAAAAATATAAAACAATACCGTTGGGATGTTTTGTGCCCTCAGATTAAATTGAATATTTTGTGATTCAGACTACTCCAATACTTCAGTTAAGTGACTTTTTTGTAGTGTTTGTTTGCTTTTGAAGGCTTTCACAGCGCAGCATCAAAATATAACAGAGCTCACCTAGAATTGTAGGTTATACATGGATACTAATTTTTAAAAACAAATTCTATGTTAGTGGACAGATAATCCTCACTGCACATCGAAATTTCAATCCATAAGTCCTGAGGACCTCACTCAGCACGTAGTGCCTGACAATACCAGTTCTATGTTGGTTCACTGTCCTTTTGTGGCCTTCTACCTTTCTAGCCGCAGCGTCTACTTTGTCACTTGTGTTTGTGTTCTTGTAAAACTGACCAACGTCCACTCTGTGACTTGTGTTTGTGTTCTTGTAAAACTGACCAATGTCCACTCTGTCACTTGTGATTGTGTTCTTGTAAAACTGACCAGTGTCCACTCTGACATTTATGTTTGTGTTCTAGTCAAACTGACCAGCGTCCACTATGTCACTTGTGTTTGTGTTCTTGTAAAACTGACCAGCGTCCACTCTGTCACTTTTGATTGTGTTCTTGTAAAACTGACCAGTGTCCACTCTTTCACTTTTGATTGTGTTCTTGTAAAACTGACCAACGTTCACTCTTGTCATTTGTGATTGTGTTCTTGTAAAACTGACCAACGTCCACTCTTGTCATTTGTGATTGTGGTCTTGTACTATTGACCAACGTCCACTCTGTCACTTGTGTTTATTTGTGTAAAACTGACCAATTCCACTCTGTCACTTGTGTTTGTGTTTTTGTAAAACTGACCAATTTCACTTCATGTTTTTGCTGATTTACTCATTGTACTGTTCAGGAGTAGAAAATGTCAGGCACCTGGTTGCCATACTACCTGAAAATGTGTGCCTGGCACTTCAGTTTGCAGTAATTTTCTTAGCCTGTATTTGCATAAATAAACATGCTGGCTCCTGAGACAAAAGGGACTGGCTCCTGATTATTTTCAACCCCCGGTAGTGAAACAATTGACTTAACTGTTGTGATTTCTCTCCAACAGGTTGCCTGTGATGAGCATGGATCCAAGGGCTATGGATTTGTTCACTTTGAGACAGAGGAGGCTGCCAGACAGTCCATAGAAAAGATGAATGGCATGCTGCTCAATGGCAAGAAATTGTAAGTGTTACCTAGAAAAGATGAATGGCGTGTTACTCAATGGCAAGAAATTGTGAGTGTTACAAAGAAAAGATGAATGGCAGGTTGCTCAATGGCAAGAAATTGTGAGTGTTACATAGAAAAGATGAATGGCAGGTTGCTCAATGGCAAGAAATTGTGAGTGTTACCTAGAAAAGATGAATGGCAGGTTGCTCAATGGCAAGAAATTGTAAGTGTTACATAGTAAAGATGAATGGCAGGTTGCTCAATGGCAAGAAATTGTGAGTGTTACAAAGAAAAGATGAATGGCAGGTTGCTCAATGGCAAGAAATTGTAAGTGTTACCTAGAAAAGATAAATGGCAGGTTGCTCAATGGCAAGAAATTGTGAGTGTTACAAAGAAAAGATGAATGGCATGCTGCTCAATGGCAAGAAATTGTGAGTGGTACATAGAAAAGATGAATGGCAGGTTGCTCAAAGGCAAGAAATTGTGAGTGTTACATAGAAAAGATGAATGGCAGGTTGCTCAATGGCAAGAAATTGTGAGTGTTACATAGAAAAGATGAATGGCAGGTTGCTCAATGGCAAGAAATTGTGAGTGTTACAAAGAAAAGATGAATGGCAGGTTGCTCAATGGCAAGAAAATGTGAGTGTTACATAGAAAAGATGAATGGCAGGTTGCTCAATGGCAAAAAATTGTGAGTGTTACAAAGAAAAGATGAATGGCAGGTTGCTCAATGGCAAGAAATTGTGAGTGTTACAAAGAAAAGATGAATGGCAGGTTGCTCAATGGCAAAAAATTGTGAGTGTTACAAAGAAAAGATGAATGGCAGGTTGCTCAATGGCAAGAAATTGTGAGTGTTACATAGAAAAGATGAATGGCAGGTTGCTCAATGGCAAGAAATTGTGAGTGTTACATAGAAAAGATGAATGGCAGGTTGCTGCTCAATGGCAAGAAATTGTGAGTGTTACATAGAAAAGATGAATGGCAGGTTGCTCAATGGCAAGAAATTGTGAGTGTTACATAGAAAGATGAATGGCAGGGTTGCTCAATGGCAAGAAATTGTGAGTGTTACATAGAAAAGGATGAATGGCAGGTTGCTCCAATGGCAAGAAATTGTGAGTGTTACATAGAAAAGATGAATGGCAGGTTGCTCAATGGCAAGAAATTGTGAGTGTTACAAAGAAAAGATGAATGGCATGCTGCTCAATGGCAAGAAATTGTGAGTGTTACATAGAAAAGATGAATGGCAGGTTGCTCAATGGCAAGAATTGTGAGTGTTACATAGAAAAGATGAATGGCAGGTTGCTCAATGCAAGAAATTGTGAGTGTTACATAGAAAAGATGAATGGCAGGTTGCTCAATGGCAAGAAATTGTGAGTGTTACCTAGAAAAGATGAATGGCAGGTTGCTCAATGGCAAGAAATTGTGAGTGTTACAAAGAAAAGATGAATGGCAGGTTGCTCAATGGCAAAAAATTGTGAGTGTTACAAAGAAAAGATGAATGGCAGGTTGCTCAATGGCAAGAAATTGTGAGTGTTACATAGAAAAGATGAATGGCAGGTTGCTCATGGCAAGAAATTGTGAGTGTTACATAGAAAAGATGAATGCAGGTTGCTGCTCAATGGCAAGAAATTGTGAGTGTTACATAGAAAAGATGAATGGCATGCTGCTCAATGGCAAGAAATTGTGAGTGTTACAAAGAAAAGATGAATGGCATGCTGCTCAATGGCAAGAAATTGTGAGTGTTACATAGAAAAGATGAATGGCAGGTTGCTCAATGGCAAGAAATTGTGAGTGTTACATAGAAAAGATGAATGGCAGGTTGCTCAATGGCAAGAAATTGTGAGTGTTACATAGAAAAGATGAATGGCAGGTTGCTCAATGGCAAGAAATTGTGAGTGTTACCTAGAAAAGATGAATGGCAGGTTGCTCAATGGCAAGAAATTGTAAGTGTTACATAGAAAAGATGAATGGCAGGTTGCTCAATGGCAAGAAATTGTGAGTGTTACAAAGAAAAGATGAATGGCAGGTTGCTCAATGGCAAGAAATTGTAAGTGTTACCTAGAAAAGATAAATGGCAGGTTGCTCAATGGCAAGAAATTGTGAGTGTTACAAAGAAAAGATGAATGGCATGCTGCTCAATGGCAAGAAATTGTGAGTGGTACATAGAAAAGATGAATGGCAGGTTGCTCAAAGGCAAGAAATTGTGAGTGTTACATAGAAAAGATGAAATGGCAGGTTGCTCAATGGCAAGAAATTGTGAGTGTAGTACATAGAAAAGATGAAGGCAGGTTGCTCAATGGCAAGAAATTGTGAGTGTTACAAAGAAAAGATGAATGGCAGGTTGCTCAATGGCAAGAAAATGTGAGTGTTACATAGAAAAGATGAATGGCAGGTTGCTCAATGGCAAAAATTGTGAGTGTTACAAAGAAAAGATGAATGGCAGGTTGCTCAATGGCAAGAAATTGTGAGTGTTACATAGAAAGATGATGAATGGCAGGTTGCTCATGGCAAGAAATTGGTGAGTGTTACATAGAAAAGATGAAATGGCAGGTTGCTCAATGGCACGAAATTGTGAGTGTTACAAAGAAAAGATGAATGGCATGCTGCTCAATGGCAAGAAAATTGTGAGTGTTACATAGAAAAGATGAATGGCAGGTTGCTCAATGGCAAGGAAATTGTGAGTGTTACATAGAAAAGATGAATGGCAGGTTGCTCAATGGCAAGAAATTGTGGAGTGTTACATAGAAAGATGAATGGCAGGGTTGCTCAATGGCAAGAAATTGTGAGTGTTACAATGAAAAGATGAATGGCATTCTGCTCAATGGCAAGAAATTGTGAGTGTTACATAGAAAAGATGAATGGCAAGGTTGCCTCAATGGCAAGAAATTGTGAGTGTTACAAAGAAAAGATGAATGGCATGTTCCTCAATGGCAAGAAAATGTGAGTGTTACATAGAAAAGATGAATGGCATGTTCCTCAATGGCAAGAAATTGTGAGTGTTACATAGAAAAGATGAATGGCAGGTTGCTCAATGGCAAGAAATTGTGAGTGTTACATAGAAAAGATGAATGGCATGTTTCTCAATGGCAAGAAATTGTGAGTGGTACCTTTTATTGTGTTGGTAATGTTTGGTTTGACTTGCAAAGGATCACATCTTTGTACACAGGTATCTATAAAATTACTCTTCCCAGCACAGTGCACTAACTCTGTAACACTGGCAGCAATCTACGCGTGTATTTAGTTGAATCACGCACAAACTCTGTAACACTGGCAGCGATCCACGCGTGTGTTTAGCTAAACCACGCACACACTACGTAACACTAGCAGCCACCCAGGCGTGCATTTAGCTGAATCACGCACTCTGTATTCTGTATGGGCAGTGGCTGAATGGATAAGACCGCTCACTCTCACACTTCTGGTGCACTGATGAAGGGGTGGCTGGATTGTTCCTTACACCAGTCAGACGTAAATGTTGACTTCTCATTCAGACAGCAGATTGGGGTTTTAAAAATTGACCCTGGGCTTCAAGGTCGTGTCAGCTCAAGTCTAAACTAGGGACCAATAATTGATACTGACCACACCATCCACCAAATGCCATTTGGTCTATACAAATATAGTTTAGCACGATATGACCAATGAATCTTAAGCTGTGCAATAGGGTAGCCACTACAAGTCAGAATTGCCAAATTTAACCAGAATACTTTTTGCGGTGACATTCGGTTACTTGTTTTCATGTCTCCAATCTGAGGACATTATGCATAATCACGATGTTAAATTCCCAAATTATTTCAAGATGGCGTTAAAACAGAAACCGTTTGCTGGATATTGTTTTCCCCTCCACAGCAATGTGATGGCTGTCATGCTGGCCTAGTGGTCGTGATTTTAATCCTTATTGCGGCGGAAATCTTTTTCACTGCCCTGGGCCAGGTCGACCTGAAATGGTGCCGGGAAATGTCCGAAGAAGTATGAAAACAGATCCTCAGCTTGGGGCCACAGAGGGATCAAGAACACAACTAGATGGACAGTTAATGCAGTAGTTCTATATTCTTGGACAGCATACTGTTGTCAAGCTAAAGATGGCTAGCACGATACTGACCACAGCATTGACAAACCAGCCATGTGGGTGTGCACTGCAGACAGCAGATCACATACTCTGAGACTGCCCAAAATACAACATAACTAGGCAAACCTTCAGGCCTAGAGAAATAACAGTGGAAGATAAACTCTATAGACCACTGAGTGAACTTAAAAAAAGACTGTTAAATTCATATGAGAGACAACATTGTAGTTATAGACAAGATTCAAGTGAACGAAAGAAGAAACATTGACCACAGCAACCACGAGTTCTGATCAGTATAAAAAGACGGGGATGGAACCATATACCATATATGGCATGAAAATGGATTCCTCACTTTTTACATTATGCTCCAAGATTGTGGAAAGCTTCTTTTTCTAGTACAATACTGCCATGTTTGTAGTGTTGGGTTGTGTCTGTTTCTAGTACAATGCTGCCATGTTTGTAGTGTTGGGTTGTGTCTGTTTCTTGTACAATGCTGCCATGTGTGTAGTGTTGGGTTGTGTCTGTTTCTTGTACAATGCTGCCATGTGTGTAGTGTTGGGTTGTGTCTGTTTCTTGTACAATGCTGCCATGTTTGTAGTGTTGGGTTGGTCTGTTTCTTGTACAATGCTGCCATGTGTGTAGTGTTGGGTTTGTGTCTGTTTCTAGTACAATGCTGCATGTGGTGTAGTGGTTGGGTTGGTGTCTGTTTCTTGTACAATGCTGCCATGTGTGTAGTGTTGGGTTGGTGTCTGTTTCTTGTACAATGCTGCCATGTGTGTAGTGTTGGGTTGTGTCTGTTTCTAGTACAATTATGCCCTGTGTGTAGGTTGGGTTGTGTCTGTTTCTTAGTACAATGCTGCCATGTGTGTAGTGTTGGGTTGTGTCTGTTTCTTGTACAATGCTGCCATGTGTGTAGGTTGGGTTGTGTCCTGTTTCCTTGTACACATGCTGCCATGTGTGTAGTGTTGGGTTGTGTCTGTTTCTAGTACAATGCTGCCATGTGTGTAGTGTTTGGGTTGTGTCTGTTTCTAGTACAATGCTGCCATGTGTGTAGTGTTGGGTTGTGTCTGTTTCTTGTACAATGCTGCCAATGTGTGTAGTGTTGGTTTGTGTCTGTTGTACAATGCTGCCATGCTGTGTAGTGTTGGGTTGTGTCTGTTTCTTGTACAATGCTGTCTGTTCTTGTACAATGCTTTTCATGTGTGTAGTGTTGGGTTGTGTCTGTTTCTTGTACAATGCTGCCATGTGTGTAGTGTTGGGTTGTGTCTGTTTCTAGTACAATGCTGCCATGTGTGTAGTGTTGGGTTGTGTCTGTTTCTTGTACAATGCTGCCATGTGTGTAGTGTTGGGTTGTGTCTGTTTCTTGTACAATGCTGCCATGTGTGTAGTGTTGGGTTGTGTCTGTTTCTTGTACAATGCTGCCATGTGTGTAGTGTTGGGTTGTGTCTGTTTTCTGTACAATGCTGCCATGTGTGTAGTGTTGGGTTGTGGTCTGTTCTTGTACAATGCTGCCATGTGTGTAGTGTTGGGTTGTGTCTGTTTCTTGTACAATGCTGCCATGTGTGTAGTGTTGGTTGTGTCTGTTCTTGTACAATGCTTGCCATGTGTGTAGTGTTGGGTTGTGTCTGTTTCTTGTACAATGCTGCCATGTGTGTAGTGTTGGGTTGTGTCTGTTTCTAGTACAATGCTGCCATGTGTGTAGTGTTGGGTTGTGTCTGTTTCTAGTACAATGCTGCCATGTGTGTAGTGTTGGGTTGTGTCTGTTTCTTGTACAATGCTGCCATGTGTGTAGTGTTGGGTTGTGTCTGTTTCTTGTACAATGCTGCCATGTGTGTAGTGTTGGGTTGTGTCTGTTTCTTGTACAATGCTGCCATGTGTGTAGTGTTGGGTTGTGTCTGTTTCTTGTACAATGCTGCCATGTGTGTAGTGTTGGGTTGTGTCTGTTTCTAGTACAATACTGCTATGTGTGTAGTGTTGGGTTGTGTCTGTTTCTAGTACAATGCTGCCATGTGTGTAGTGTTGGGTTGTGTCTGTTTCTTGTAAAAATGCTGTTATGTGTGTAGTGTTGGGTTGTGTCTGTTTCTTGTACAATGCTGCTATGTTTGTAGTGTTGGGTTGTGTTTGTTTCCAGGTATGTGGTCATGGACAGGATCAAGGGCAATAAGAGCCGTGTCTGCATCATGAACTTTGCGGACGAGCTGGATGATGATCACTTGTGGGAGATGTTTGAACAGTATGGCAAGATTATCAGTGCAAAGGTGAGGGTGTTTCTTCTTGTGTGGGGGATGTGCTGTAGAGAAAGGGAGTCGGTCACTCAGTCTGTATAAAGCTGTAGCAGTATGTAGGGGTTTGCGATGTTTGAGCAGTATGGCAAGATTATCAGTGCAAAGGTGAGGGTGTTTCTTCTTGTGTGGGGGATGTGCTGTAGAGAAAGGGAGTCGGTCACTCAGTCTGTATAAAGCTGTAGCAGTATGTAGGGGTTTGCGATGTTTGAGCAGTATGTCAAGATTATCAGTGGAGAGATCAGATTTCTTCTTGCATCTGACTTGTTGTGTGGAAGTAATGAAAAAGAAAGGATGAAATTGAAACATTGAGAGCATGGAACAACCTCAGAAACACCCACAAACGTTAACCCAGTTAACATACGGCCGATTTAACCGGAGGCATCGGCTGAAAGTCTAAAAAACCGCAGCTCTGCTGTAAACAGCCACACTGCAGTTATGCTGAAAACAAACATTCCAGATGGACAGCAGAGAAGAAGAAAGACACTGTCCACTGAGTTAGAATGTGCTGGTTGGTTGGCGAATCTTCTAAACGGCTCAAGTTTTAACTGTTAAGTCTGGTGCATTGACGCTGAAACCCCAAAAAGGGTTACATGTATTAAAGTGAGTTGGTGTAGAGACACTCCTCCTACCCCCTTCCAATACCACAGTGCCATTTCCAGAGGTCTGAGTTGCAGAGCTCTTTATGTTAAACTTGGTGGAGTATTGACAAGGCAGACTTGTGGGAGCACGTGGTGTACACCTCGGAGGAGCAAATGGATTACCATGGTCTGGCAAGAATGAGACAGCGAGGAGTGACGAGGGGATCTGACCAACGCTCGACACTCAGAGGAAAGGCGAGAAGGACATATAATCAGATTGCTGCTGGTACTATTAGTGTTGGAACTCTTCGCTGGCTGCTGAGGATGGGGACGGAGCGCTTAGGGAATTCCCTGAATGCTGTGATGTCAGTTCCTAAATCAATCAATCAATCATTATGTTAAACTTTTAAGCCGTAGGGGTGTGCAAGACTAGCTACTGGAACTTCACATCTGCAGACAGGCACATTGGGATTTAGCCTGGTCATGACTCAAGCACAACACGTCTGCACTGGCTAGGATTGTGCCTTCATTTGGTCTCCGCAGGTTTCAGGCATGTCATTGTCCAGAGACTTCAACCCTGTGCCAAGATGGAAGCTAGAGAGGTGTATAGCTATGTGTGGCACTGTCCCATTGAAAGAAGAGAGAAGAAATGTTAGAACTTTTAAATAAAAATTGTATGGATTGATCTGTATAAACTCAAGAATGTGCATATATTTTGTTTCAGATCAGGTATGATGGAAGTGACAAGTCTCAAAGGTATGGTGTTGTCATCTTTGCGGAGCCAGAAGCTGCTGAAAGAGTAAGCTGTGTTTGCATGTCATTATTGGTGATGATGGCAATACTGTTGTCTGGGGGATTTTCTTTTGTAAAGATGTCTGAGAACATGTCAAATCTAGTTCACCTCTTGTTGGTGGTGACTCATTGAGCTACTCAAGTGTACATTCTTAGTGATTCAATGAGCAAGCATGCATAGATCCAAAGGATTTTCTATGCAGATGTCGGATGGCTGCAGTGTGTCACTGTCATGTTTGGCCTGGCGATATGTGAGAGTGACGAGTAATGAAAGAGCAGACAGGTTGGTGGACATACCCTCCATAGCAGACGTTAGAGCAGTGAACCAGTTTAGCATTTAACTTCTATGTTGTTTCTGCAGTATAAGTCTCTATGCCATCTGTTGGAAACATGCCGTCAGCTCCAGTTGTCTTCATGATTTCTGATATTATTTTGTGTATTTTATTGTTGCTTTTACTGAGATTTGATTACATCTAGACCTGGTGTTGGACTCTGTTGACATTGAAATTGAGAAAACAGCACCAACCTTGGTCTAAGCCCAGCCAGCCCGTGTGTGCTGTGCTGGATCCAGACCTGGATACATGCAGATATGCCTCTCCGCCGGTCTTGCACACTGTGCCAGTTTTGGGGCTTGGAGAGGTGGAGAGCTGTGCCACACAGCCCCAGGGAAGCCTTCTTGGATGGTGGTTGATGTCCTTAGTGTGCCCTTGTCTTCCCTTGAGGGACCTCCGGCATGCTTTTGGCTGTTCTAGACAGGCCAGCTGGAGCACCTGCTGTAGATTAAAGGTGCCATGATGTTAGCTGAGATGACATCGCAACATTGGGAATGTGGGAACCATCTCAGAAATACCAAAGAAGGGTGTACGAGGGGGTGTCAAATGAAAACCTTAAAAGTTTGATAGATATTTAAATAACCATGCCATTGTCTGGTAACCTGTCAATATTGTTGTTAAGGATGCCAAGAGTGTTGAGCACATGACATCATGGTCCAGACAGACATGGTGATTCACGGTTTGGGCCCCCTTT